>SJYV01007173.1:10499-26412 GCA_006410875.1 Neotragus pygmaeus
AGCGAGTCCTGGGCCCGCTCATCCCCCCACGGACGCTCCTGCCAGGCTCGCCGGGGACCAGCATGTTCTGCGTCTGTGGGCCGCCTCGGTCCTTCCCCCGCTGGCCTCTCCTGCCAGCAAGGGTTGGGGCTCTGCTCACGGTCACCTTCCAAACACACGCCCTGGCTCCCGCCCTCCATGCCTCCCATTCCCTGTGTCCCCCTCTGGTCCCTAGGTCCCACCTCTGTCACCAGCTCTGCCTGCACTGGCCATGTAGGAAATGCCGGTGTCCTGAGACGTGTCTAACTGCACTCATGCTAGCTGGACAACCATTGCTCCTGCGTCTCAGTCACCACCGTCCAGCTGATGGCACCATTTATATTTCCCACCCATCATGTTCCAGATCTGAAAATCTAACTGCCTCCTCCTGAGCATGGGGCTTGCTGTGGACACGGCCCATGCCAGAGACCCAGAGACGAGACTCAGAGATGATCAACACTCTCGCCTCTCCATCTGGACCCTTCACATCTTCCCCTCCCAAGCCGGTCATAGTGCCTGACGACTCTGCTCCCTGGACCTGTCCCCTCTGTTCACCCCAGCGAGTCCTTGATTCCTCATCAATAGGACAAGCAGACGGGCCCCCGGCAAGAGAAAGGAAGGGCCAGAGTGATTGAAGAGCCCAAGGGACGCTCACGTCCTGTGTCTAACCCGCAGGACGGCTAGTCTGCAGGTGTCGAACTCGTGGAGGTCCTCAAGGGTGGCTGAGGTCCCCAGGCTAGGGGGGCCTCTTGTGACCTCCCGGGACCCTGTGCAGGGACCTGAGACTTCCTGTCCATCAGCATCAGTGGCAGAAGGGAGGCTGGGCACTGAGCTGCTCGTCAATTAGGCTCCCTGCTCCTTAGGGGCTCTCCAAAGAGGAGGGACTTGAAGTGACAGAGGACTTGACTGCGCCCCCCAAAGCCCCGCTTCCCACTGCCCTCCAGCCACCTGGCAGCGGGCTGTCATGTCCCCGCCGCTCTGGGAAGCCACGGGGCAAAGGGCAGTTGGCTGTGTTTTTGGTTCCCTGGGTTCTGACGTGGTCTGAGAGCTGCGCTCTCCCTAGGAAGGCCTGGGAAAAGGCAGTTTCCCTGCCCTGGCCGATCCTGAGTCCCTTCTTGGGATGACGGGTTGTTGCTATTAACACGGTCACCACAGACGAGGCGGCGACAACCCCCATTGCATTCTGTCTCACCCGCCGGCTTCCTGTCGTCTGGGAATGCAGGCCTCCTATTTATAATCGCATGGGTTCATTCTGGAGTCGAGGCTGAGCCCCCACCCCACCAGGGAAGAACACGAGGACACCACTACTTAGAGACTGGGGCATAAGGGTGCGTTCCTGCCACCTAGAGGGTCCCCTGTCCCCTGGGAACCCCCAGGATACAAAGGACGCAGAGATCGTGTGAAAGTTCCAGTGTGGCCTCCAGACCCCCATTTCACCCTTTCCCCTGAGCCTCCGTGGGCTGCAGGGACCGTGTGCCTGTGGTAATGGCCATGCTCATTGGAGGCTGATGAGCCAGGCACCACTTTTTTGGGAAGAGACTGAGGGGCAGGAGGTTAAACAACCTGCCGGGGTCACGGTTAGTCAGTGATGGGGCTGGGCTGTGAGCCCCCATCACAAACCTGCTTCAGCAGCCCCTGGGGTCCATCGGTGACACTGCCCCCTCCCACCCCTGCTCCGAGCTCTGAGTCCGGTGATTAATATCAGAGGATCCGCCCCCCGTCCCCAGGGGCTTCCAAGGGGTGGCCGACACAGATCTCTAGATGTTTCATGAGTTCTGCTCTGAGTCACTGCCCACGGATGCAGGTTCCCCTTCAACACCCACGGGTTATTTCCTAATTTAATGAGCATGTAAAGAGTGTCCAGGGTGCAAACCTGGGATCTGCTAAGTGACGGCCCCTTATTCTGGGGAACAAGGCTAGTTTTGGCTTGCCCCCCTCCTGCCCTGATGCTCATACCTGCTCAGTGTTCTCCCAGAGCAGGAACCAGACAGCAGCCTTGGACTGAAGGGTGAGTTCTCCATGCAGGGCTTGTAACCCTTCTTGTGCTCCGGGTGCTTTTGGCACTTCTAAGGAAACCTGCAGACCCCTTCTTATGGTAACATTTAAGGATGGCAAAGAAAACTGATGATGTTGAAAACACACATCAAAAATAGAAGACACATGTGCATTGTAAAAGTATATGTGACTTTTTGTTTATGTATTAAATAGCAAAACCAAGTGGATCACCAGAATTTTGACTCGGTGATGAGGAAAAAAAAAAACACGCTTTTGTGGTATTGCAGCTATCCTATGGGAGAGGAACATGTCCACAGTTTTAAGCGGTGGACGAAGTCACAGACACTGCTCATCCTATTGTGATTTGCTACCTGTATGCACAAAGAATAACATGATAACACTTGGGAAGAAGTCTGTGAAGACAAAGCTCTCCCATCCGAGTTCACGGACCCTTTGGAACTTCACCTGCAGACTTTTCGAACCCCAAGTAAAGAGCTAGTGAAGGGAGGAGGCAAGGGTTTGGGAAACCGCAGGGAGCGCCTGTCTGCACTCGGAGGCAGACCTCATGTCCAGAGAGCCCCGTGGTCCTGGCAGTCCTGGGAATCAGCCTCAGAGAATCTTCCCAGATGCTCCGATGCTCAAATAAAGCTGCTTCTATTTTCTCCCAGGACACCCTCAAGTGCTTCGGGAGATTTTCTCAAGCATTCCCAATAGCCAAACCCATTATTACTAACTTATTAGCAAAATTTCTGATGAGACAGGCTGACAACAGCTTGACAGGATCCACTGACCTGGGTGGACGCTGCAGGACACAGCCCCTGGAGGTGGGTGGGAGTTAGGGGTGGCAGCCTGGTTGGTGGGGGGCTCAGGTCTGAATTGTAAGGCTGCCCACTGGCCCGAGTGGTCCCCAGAGCTGGCCCAGGGCTGAGAGTGACCTGGGGGTCTTGCATCAGGGACCACAGTGGTGAGGGGGAGCCAGCTTCCGAGAGCTGCGGCAGGTGAGGTGGGGACACCAGGCCCCCAAGGGGGACCGTTGCTGGAAGCAGGGAGCCAGTAGTTTAGGGCAGTTAGTTGGCAGGACATTGAGCCAAGTGTCCACCACCTACAACCTGTGCTCCAAGATCCTCCACCAGAGAAGCAAGTCGGATGCTGGGAGACTCTGCTCAGTGGCCTCAGCCTCTGGTCCAGGAGAATCACAGGTCAGAGTGGACTTTTACCTGGAAAGACCCAGAAGCCATTCCCATTCTGCACACAGCTTCAGGAGCTTCCAGGGCCCTCTGACCTGAGCCCACTTGTCCCCAGTCTCAGACTGGAGACCCGCAGGGCTGCCCCGCAGCCGTGGGCTGCCAGGCTGAGGGCCGGTCACGTTCCTGCAGGACACAGAGGCAGACAGCCAAGCCACAGGAAACTGGTCGGGACTGTCCCAGGCCTGGCTCTGGAAAAGGCCACTCTTCCTGGTGTCCTTGGGGGAGGCGGACGGTCACAGACACCATCCATCTTCCTTGCTGTAATGGGGACACTGCCTTCCTGTCCCAAGCGGGGCTCCCCAAGAGCCAGCCCTGTTATTTCAGGCTTCATCTCTACATGAGCAATAAATGCAGAAAGCCTGGGCCTGGGCAACTTAATTGGTACCATCATGGCTTTAATTCTAAGCTGCTTCGTGCCAGCTCCAGCCCAGAACTAGCCTTTGTGATTTCTACTTGGACGGAGCCCTCTGTAGGGAGGGCCATCCTTGTGCAGAAAAGGGGCAGTGTGTGTCCTGGGCTGACGGTCCAGCAGGTGAGGCTGCTGCTCGAAGGGGCTTCTCAGTGTGGGAGTCCCTGCCCCAGGCATCCGGGTCTCAGCTGGAAGGGTTGATCATGAACATGGGTGCTCCTGGCACCCCAGGGGAACAGGAGGCATGGAGGACCTGCCTGATGGTGCCGCTTGTGCGTCTGCTCTCAGAGATGGATGGGCAAGGAGAGCACTGGGAATCTGACCCACTGATTAGGGGATGCTTACTAAGGAGGCTGGACTCTCCAGGTGGTGCTAGGGCTGAAGAACCTGACTGCCAACGCAGGAGACCTGAGAGAAGCAGGTTCAATTCCTGGGTCGAGAGGACCCCCTGGAGGAGGGCATGGCAACCCACTCCAGTATTCTTGCTTGAAAAATCCCGTGGATGGGGGAGCCTGGCGGGCTACAGTCCGTGGGGTTGCACAGAATCAGACACTGACGCATCTTGGCACACTGCACACATTAATGAGCTTGGTGGGAGGCTCCCGGGGTAGCGGGGGAGGTCAGTGAGGGTCAGCAGACGGAGCACCAGTTAGCGGACAACCCTCATCTGTGCTCCCGTCTTCTGGAGGCTAGATTTGAGTGACAAGACCATTGTCTGTGCAGTGCCGTTCAGCAGCCACTCTGCCCACCTTATGCTGGCTAAGGGACAGGGGCTTGTGCGCCGGAGTCCATGGGTGACCACGAGTGACAGAGCCACGCGGAACACTCTGCAGAGCTGACACGGCACACGGCTCACCCCCGCCCCGGCTCAGGCTCTGATGGGCAAAGTGCCAGGGCCACCTGACCCCGACTGACCGGAGCATTGCCGGGTGGGGCGTCAGGGACAAGCCTCGTGGATGCTGTGGGCCACGCCCAGCCTCCCCTCCAGGCAGATCCGAGGTGTGACCCTGGCGAGCCGTCACCTTGCAGCCCTGCTGTTCCCACCCATCACGTGTAGGATGGCCTGGGCCACCTCTGGGACCCACGCATCCCCGCACTCGCAGGCCGAGGAGAAGCCCTGCCTCCCGCCTCCCTCAACACGGTGCGTCCCTCACCGCAGCCCCCAGAAGAGTAAAATTCTCAAGGTCAAACGCTTTTCCCACTTGTGCGAACATGTGGGAGGGGTGGAGACAGTCGCTCCCAACTCCTCTAAAGGCCGCAGGAGCTAAATAAAGACTTCTGATCATCAGCCCAGGACAACCTATCATCACTCTCCGTGGACAAATTGTACCGCGTGTCAGAGCACACGGGAGACGCACGCTAATTCACCAGTCGGGACCCAGAAAATTGTAGAGTACGGGCACCTCTGCCTCTCCTCGCGTCCTGCCAGGCCTGCCCGCCCTCCATCTGCTTAAAGGGACATGCCTGCCAAAGAGAGGCCCTGGATAGAGGCTGCGGTTTAAAAAAAAGCACTTTGTGAAGACCCCAGTTGAATAGGCACATTTCTGTGACATTTATACGTAAATAACCAAAAGAGGAAACCGGTGTTTTCCTTGCTGGGTCTCCCGGGGTTCCCCAGCAGCACGCTAGAGGTTGTTGCCTAAATGCGAACACAAAACCCCTAAGTTCATGTAGTGAGCACAGGACTGAGAAGAGACATGAAACTCACCAGAGGCCTGATGGCTGGAAAAGAAAGCAACCCATCAGACAAATCCGGGACTCGCAGGCTCCCGGGTTCTCCTAACGGTGGTGGTTGTGGCAGGAGGCGTCCTGCCCACGGGAGGGGTTTTCATCATGTTACAGTTATTTAGAATCACCAGGGCAGGATGGCCACAAAAAGCAGACCAGCTTTCCCCCGGTTTACTATTACTGCTGGAATCTCGGTGCGCGATTATCACTCGCTGCCCGCTGCCGAGATTGTTCAGCCTCATGTGCACTGGTCAGTGTAAACGTGCCCGAGTTTAACAGCCTGAGGGCTCACAGGGGGTGTCCTCCAGCCTGGGATGTCCTGATGGGAAAGCACCTGTAAAGGCCTGCAGGCAGCAGGGGCCGTGGGGGTTTCTGAACCTGTGCCCCCTACCAGGCTCATGGCACTGGGTCCCCTCCACTCGCGGGGCCGGCACCCCCAGGGCACCCAGAGCCCTCCTCGCAGGCTGGTGTCTACTTTCCCGACTGTGTCTCTCCCTCTAGGATCGTCCACAGACCTGGGGCTTCACTCCTTCTGCAGAGTCACTAACCCACTGTGATGCTCAGTGGCACGGTTTCCAGCCTCATCACTACAACTGGAAAGAGTGCACGTGCAGAGACTGGCAGGTGGTATCAATGAATGCTGGCCGCCTGGAGGTCACCGCCCAGCTCGGCTGAGGATCACCCCACCCCACCCTCTTCTCGGCTCAGACCAAGACAGCCCTCCAGTCAGGCACCCCGGCCCCTGAGCTCAGACGCTTCTCTGGAGGCCCCCAGGTGGTCTCTTGGCCAAGGCCTCCCAAGGAGGAGGGCCCCAGATCCTGTTCTGAGGGTGGCGTGGAGAGGCGGAAAGGCAGACACCTTGCTCTGCATCCTTCCTCCTGCATGGGGGCTGCGAGACCCTGGGCGTTCATGGTGTCTACGTGAACCTCACTTTGCTCAGTGGTGACGTGGGGACACGGCCTCTCTCGTGGGTGTGAGCTTAGGACCACAGACGGTGCTCAGAGCACAGAGCCGGGACGTAATTTTCCAGTCATTCCTCGCTGTCTCCCCACAACCAGAAGGGCACTTAGAATGATACCGATGGTAAATGACATAAAACTCTAATTCCCTCAAGTCAGGGCCTGGGGAATGGGGTCAGAAGGTGCGGGGCAGGGTCATTCTTGGAGGCCGTGTGCAGGTCAGGGCCCTGTGATCAGCACCAGGCTCNCAGAAGGGCACTTAGAATGATACCGATGGTAAATGACATAAAACTCTAATTCCCTCAAGTCAGGGCCTGGGGAATGGGGTCAGAAGGTGCGGGGCAGGGTCATTCTTGGAGGCCGTGTGCAGGTCAGGGCCCTGTGATCAGCACCAGGCTCATCTGCCTCTGTCCCCCTGCTGCCCTCGCCCTGCGTGGGGCTCCCTGAGCCTCAGGCACGGCCACGGCTACATCCTATCTCAGTAGCTCTGCTGAGAACGCCCCCAACTTGCCAGGGTGAACTGGACTCAGATAGAAGGGAGCACTGAAGGGCACCTGCAGGGTCCCCAGGCCACATCATTCCTCCTCTTGTTGGCTGGGCCCCAGGTCCCTCCTCGAGCAGCACACCAGCTGGGGAGCGGCCCGCCTAATTGTTACACAGGCTGCCAGGCGCAGGCCCCACCACCGCCCAGAGTATGACAGCCGGGGCAGCAGGGGGCCCTGCAGAAAAGGCCAGGTTAGTCCTGTGATTGCTGTCACCCATTTCCAGTGGGGCAGGCGGGCAGGGAATGCTGGCCCCTCTGCCGGGCAGGCTGCAGGCAGGGGTACCTGGGGCAACCTCTCCTGGGGATGGCGTAGCCTAGAGCACAGGATCCCAGTGGACCCCTGCTCTGCCCAGCGTTTGGGGGTCGGCCCAGCTCTCCTCTGGTCTCCCCACAAGTGGGCACATGCAATGCCCGGGTGGGGTGCTTGTGACCTGCAAACCACCCTCAAGACAGGAAGGGGGCAAAGGCTCTCTTCCATCACACCTGACCTCCTGTCCTCGGGCAGAGGCAAGAGGAACGTGGGCTGGAGAGTGATGGAGAGAAAGTGAGTCTGACTCTGTCACCTGCTGAACTCCTTCCCACGGCTCCCACAGCTGCCCACCACAGGCCTCTCCCCAGTGTACACGGCCCACCACCATCCTCCCAGTATACATGGCCCACTGCCTGCCTCCCACTGTACACGGCCCACCACCATCCTCCCAGTGTACACGGCCCACCACCATCCTCCCAGTGTACACGGCCCACCACCATCCTCCCAGTATACATGGCCCACTGCCTGCCTCCCACTGTACACGGCCCACCACCATCCTCCCAGTGTACACGGCCCACCACCATCCTCCCAGTGTACACGGCCCACCACCATCCTCCCAGTATACATGGCCCACTGCCTGCCTCCCACTGTACACGGCCCACCACCATCCTCCCAGTGTACACGGCCCACCACCATCCTCCCAGTGTACACGGCCCACCACCATCCTCCCAGTATACATGGCCCACTGCCTGCCTCCCACTGTACACGGCCCACCACCATCCTCCCAGTGTACACGGCCCACCACCATCCTCCCAGTGTACACGGCCCACCACCATCCTCCCAGTATACATGGCCCACTGCCTGCCTCCCACTGTACACGGCCCACCACCATCCTCCCAGTGTACACGGCCCACCACCATCCTCCCAGTGTACACGGCCCACCACCATCCTCCCAGTATACATGGCCCACTGCCTGCCTCCCACTGTACACGGCCCACCACCATCCTCCCAGTGTACACGGCCCACCACCATCCTCCCAGTGTACACGGCCCACCACCATCCTCCCAGTATACATGGCCCACTGCCTGCCTCCCACTGTACACAACCCACCCACCATCCTCCCAGTGTACACGGCCCACCACCATCCTCCCAGTGTACATGGCCCACCACCATCCTCCCAGTGTACACGGCCCACCACCATCCTCCCAGTGTACACGGCCCACCACCATCCTCCCAGTGTACATGGACCACCGCCTGCTTCCCACTGTACACAGCACACCACCATCCTCCCAGTGTACATGGCCCACCACCATCCTCCCAGTGTACACGGCCCACCACCATCCTCCCAGTGTACACGGCCCACCACCATCCTCCCAGTGTACATGGACCACCGCCTGCTTCCCACTGTACACAGCACACCACCATCCTCCCAGTGTACATGGCCCACCACCATCCTCCCAGTATACATAGCCCACCGCCTGCTTTCCACTGTACACAGCCCACCGTCTGCCTCCCAGTATACACGGCCCACTGCCAGCCTCCAGGTTCTGCCCAGGTCACTCTTTCTCTAGCTTATCCCAGAACAGGCTCCTTCCTGCCGCTGGGTGCAGGGTCGCTGAAGAAGCCCCCGTCCCCATCACATCATGCTATTTTATTCACATTCCTGGTATTTCCATCGCTCACTGTCTGTTATGATGAAGGTAGATGCCAGGAGAGAAGAAATTCCTTTCTGCTACTCGGGATGAGTGCAGAGCTGGCACGTGGAAATTGAATGGATAGACAGTGACAGGCTTGTCACTGAAGCAGGAAGCGCAAGGCACTCAGGTGAACGGTGGGGTCATGGACCCGCCCCCGCTAAAAGCCTTTAGAAAACAGTGGGTGTCCTTCCCATGGGGCAGGGTCTGGGCTAACATCCCACATTGCCCTCCATGTGCCCCAGGCCAGGTCCCCACGCCCCACAGACGGGGACCACACGTCTTTTCTTTGGAGGATAAGCCAGGAGGGCCCTCAGATGACTTGCTGTCTCTCCTGGGCTGCGTCTCTGTCAGGGGTTCATGCTGCTCATGGGCCTCTGGGGCCCGCTCAGAGCTCTGAGCACGTGGCTCACGGTTGGGTCTCTGTGGCTGACGGGACTGTCCCCTTCAGCATGCAGGCCTGGTGGACACAGTGCCAATGGTGGCTGGTCCAAGAAGGGGGATAGGAATGGACCCTCCACATACACCTTCATCTGTTGAAGACATTAAAGGGCACTGTTTAGGTTAAAGAAAGTGCATGCGTAATTGTCATTATTTTGGTGACACAGGGGAAGGAGGGCAGGTGGGAAGGACTGGGTGGGTCATGGGGAAATGGGATGTTTTTCAGTTCTGCTCATGTCCTTTCCCAGATTAACACGAGATCACAGAAGCCACCACCCCAGGGGAATCTGCCGGCCTCCTAAGGTAAGAAGTCAACCTGATGTTGCTATAGGAACCGGCTTCCTCCCAGCACCATGGCAACCGGCTCCAGAGAGTGTTGGGCACACAGCCTGCTCTCACTCCACCTCAGAGCTGGGAAGAGGGCAGTGGAGGTAGGAGAGGCTGTGCTTGTCAGACCACACAGAGAGCAGAGAGCAGTGTGATCTGTCCTGGGTGACAGACGTGAAGAGGGACGTTCACACCCTGGGGGAGGAGGGGATCCCGGCGGAGAGGGAACCCATGGAAATACAATTGAAAGTACTCAGTACGTTTAATATGCAGAGGAGAGTCACTGAGATATGAGAGCTGTCTTCTTGGAATTGAAGGGCTGTCATGGGACAGCAGCAGCTGATTCTGAAGTGGACAACAAGCACGGGTTTTTGAGTCCAGGAAACATATTTGAATCCCAGCTTGGCCACTTACTACCCACATGACCTTGGGCCAAATACACAGTGACTCTAGGCCTCCGTTTCCTCTTTGGGGTATATTAATTATATCTTCAAAACAGAGGACAATGCCTGAGATCTGGAATCTCTGAAACCTCAGCCTACCTGCCTCATGGAACAAAGGTTCAATAGCCCAGGCACTAGAAGTAGACTGCATGACATACCAACTCTCACCATGCAAAACCTGGTGATATGGGCAAGTTATGGGGTCTTTACAGAACTCAGATTTCTCACCTATAAAGTGAAGATTACTATCACACCTAACACAGGATTGCTGTGAAAATTAAAATAATTCATATAGGTGCTTTGCTAAGAACACTCAGCATAAAATAAGCACTCATAATGTTAGCATTGCTATTACTAGGGCCACCTCCTTTGTTCAAAACTCAGCTTCAGAGGAAAATGTTCACCCTAGCTCTTTGAGGCAGAAATGGGATTTATTATAGGGATGAAATGTGCAAGAGGGTTACTGAGTGCTGAAGACAAGCTCAAGGTTGATTTTTCAGGAATAAACTCCCAAGGCCATGCCATAGGTCCCCAGAGAGCTGCTGCTGCTTGTGCTATCAGAAGCCTCCCAGCAACAAATCCATCTTCATGACCATAGAAAGAAAGCCCCTTTGATCAGAAAACTGCCGTGATAGGAGGCTCTGACGGTGGCTGCCAGCTGCAGAGCCACGTGGTGCCTGTTGCAATTCCCACCAGCCACACTGCAACAGACACCCTGTATCTCAACCCCCATGAAGCTGGTTCATGGACAGTGCAACTTCTGCTACTGCAGCTGCAGAAAAAAATCATGATTCTGCCATCACAGTTTCCAGCAGGAGTAGAGAAAGCAAGGCCCTCCCTCACATCTAAGTCTCACACAAGCCAGTTTGACCAAACTTTAATGAACCCAACAGCAGGGGAGTCTGGGAAAGGAGTCTTGAAAATGGTCTTTCGGCACTTCCCATTGGCTAAGATTCCATGTTCCCAATACAGAAAGCCCAGGTTCAATCCCTGACTATGGAACGGGATCCCACATGTCACAACTAAGAGTTCGCATGTCACAACTAAATATCCTGCGGGCTGCAGAGATCGAAGATCCTGCGTGCTGTTACTAAAGACCTGGCACAGCCAAATAAGTATATATATTTTTAAATGACCTTTCAAAATGCTGCAGTGCAGAAAAGCACACTAGAAGGAAGTTAGAGTGGATGCTGAGTGCTAGTTCACCTTGTCCATTACGCCTCCGCTGTGCTGTTCCAGGGTGAATGGACAACCTTCTAGGAAAACATCCTGTCTACTACTAACCGGGACTTCAGCTCCAGAGCCCTCTTCGGTGGTCCATTGTTGTTTGGTCACCAAGTCATGTCTGACTGTGACCCCATGGCCTGCAGCACACCAGTCTTCCCTGTCCTTTACCATCTCCCTGAGTTTGCTCAAACTCATGTCCACTGAGTCAGTGATGCCATCCAACCATCTCATCCTCTGTCACCCCCTTCTCCTCTTGCCCTCAATCTGGTTGTCCATACAAAGCCTGAAAAATCTCTTTAGCTCCTTCAACTTAAGAACCATACAGGAATTTAGGCAACAACTACTCCTTGGGCTTTTTCCTTGATGATATTCCAATCTTAGAAGCTTAGAGCTTATCATTTCCACAGCAGGAACAATCTTGCCATGTCCAAACCCCAGAGAGAGAGCACTTCTCCCCAAAGCCCAGAGCTGATCCTCTAAGCAACATGTCAGTTTCTCCTTTCTTGATCCTGTTTGTGCTTCAAGAAAGGGGAAGAGCCAAAGGGAATCTCTCAGCTGGAGGCCGACTTAGGCTTGTCTTACAGCCCAGGCCCTGGGCTGGTTATNGTGAAGAGTCAGATCTTCACATCAGGTGGCCAAAGTTTGGCAAAAATGAGCTGTTGCTACATTGAGAGTCATGAGAGGGGCGGTGTAGAAAGGTTAGTTGTCTGAAAGTGAGGGCCATTAATTTTATTAAGCACCAGCTGTGACAGGGATCATGACTAAGATGAGGGATTAGAAGCACTATCTGCCTACTAGCAGCCTGTTTCCCATCCATGAAACTTTTGTTTTAAAATGTGAATTTGTAACAAAAATATCTCATTAATAAAAAAGCAAGCGGCTTCCCCTCCTGCCTTGCGGCTTCCCCTCCCACCTCGACTGAGCCGGGTTCCCAGGTCTCCTGGCTGAGCACAGCATCTCCTGATTCAGCCACCAGGTGGCAGAGCTCCCTCTGTCCAGGAAAGCGGGCCCTTTGTCACCTCTTCCACAGCTGCTGTTGCTGCTGCTGCTGCTGCTGAGTCGCGTCAGTCGTGTCCGACTCTGGGCGACCCCATAGACAGCAGCCCACCAGGCTGCGCCGTCCCTGGGATTCTCCAGGTAAGAACACCGGAGTGGGTTGCCATTTCCTTCTCCAATGCATGAAAGTGNATAATCAAGGTCCAAAAAGAAAATAGAAACTATTCTAGATTTTTTCCAGGTTATTTAAGCAGAGCAAGGTGATTCAGAGAATAAATCCAGGGGTAAACATTGTGTGTCTGCCTTGTGTGCTCAGCTGTGTCCAACTCTTTGTGACCCTTTGGATTCTGGCCTTCCAGGCTCCTCTGTCCTGGGATTTTTTTCACAAAGAATACTGGAATGGATTGCTATTTTCTCCTCCAGGGGACCATTCTGACTCAGGGATTGAACCCGTGTCTCCTGGATTGCAGGCGATTCTTCACTGCTGAGGCACCAGGGAAGCCTGAGAGCATTCTTTTTCCAAATTTTCTAGAGGCTCTCACTCTGTGGGGAGAAGGCTAGGCAGGATGCTGGCACAACAGAGCATGAAGAACTCCAATAATAGGTGGTTATTCCATTTTGGACTGCACAGCCACCTTTTAACTTCCTTCCATGGGCCTGGTGAAATCCCCATGATGCTGTTCTAGGATGGTTTAGCATCAGTGCTCATTAAGGCTTCCAAAGGTTTGTTCAATATAAGGCACAAGGAGCGTGGATGTGCGCTGCTGTGCATAGATCCTGCACGGTGTCAAGTAAGAATCTACTTACCTCAAAAGGGAGGCCGAGAGTCCCCTTCACTGAGATTGACGACACTGAGGATGTAGGGGGAATACAGCAAAAGCAGGAAAAGAAGATCCAGAACCCAAAGTCGTGGAGACAGGATGGCTACCTTCTGCAGGGTGTTGTTGCAGCATCCAAGCCC
Source organism: Neotragus pygmaeus (assembly GCA_006410875.1). NCBI lineage: Eukaryota > Metazoa > Chordata > Mammalia > Artiodactyla > Bovidae > Neotragus > Neotragus pygmaeus. Next base: position 23,739 of record SJYV01007173.1, read on the forward strand.
CAGAGCGCTCAACAGGTAATAGATCCTGTGTCTTAGGACTGTGCTTGTAGTCAGTCCATAAGCAAAGCCTAGTCAGAGGAAGGGCGTGGAGGGAGCGATGGATTAGNCCAGAACCCAAAGTCGTGGAGACAGGATGGCTACCTTCTGCAGGGTGTTGTTGCAGCATCCAAGCCCCAGAGCGCTCAACAGGTAATAGATCCTGTGTCTTAGGACTGTGCTTGTAGTCAGTCCATAAGCAAAGCCTAGTCAGAGGAAGGGCGTGGAGGGAGCGATGGATTAGGCAGTCTTCATGGACTTTTCGATGGGTCTCTTGTTTGGTCTTCACAACAGCCTGTGAGGAAAGTATCATAGGATCCCCCAAAATGAGAAAACTGAGGGTTCAAACTAGATCTGTCACTTGCCTAGGGTCTGTGGCTCCCAAGCAGCAGAGTGAGGTTTAAGTCCAAATCATCTTAACCATTTCCTTCTTGAGGAGGATGCGAAGATTAACGCTGGTACTCACTGTCTCTCCTTTTATACGCAGGTACATAATTCTGTCTTCAGGCTGGGTTTTTTTTTTTTTCCTCCTTCTTTTGCCATTTTTGAAAATTCTGGGTTTAAAAAACCCTATTAAGAATTGTTCTGTGCTGTGCTTAGTCGCTCAGTCATGTCTGACTCTTTGTGACCCCATGGACTGTAGCCTGCCTGGCTCTTCTGTCCATGGGGAGTCTCCAGGCAAGAACACTGGAGTGAGTTGCCAAGCCCTCCTCCAGGAGATCTTCCCAACCCAGGAATCCAACGGGGCCTCCTGCATTACAGGCAGATTCTTTACCAGCTGAGCTACCAGGGAAGAGGAATTGTTCTACAGCTGATAAATTTGAATTTAAAGAATAGAAAAAAAGGAAATTGGGAGAAATACAAATTAGACTTCTCTGAGTAGTTTTTTTAATGCAGTTTTGTTTTCTGAGCCATGTAAATGCTTTGTATATTCAAAAATTAAATTTAAATTAAATTTTAAAAAAAGAGGCAAAAGGAAGAAAATTGGATCTAGAAACAAAATCACTTATGTATATACACTTGCTAGGCTTCCCAGGTGGTGCTAGTGGTAAAGAGCCTGCCTGCCAGTGCAAGAGACATAAGAGGTGCTGGTTTGATCCCTGGGTCAGAAGATCCCCTGGAGCAGGTCATGGTAACCCACTCCAGTATTCTTGCCTGGAGAATCCCATGGACTGAGGAGGCTAGAGGGCTGCAGTCCATAGGGTTGCAAAGAGTTGGACATGACTGAAGCAACTTAGCACACACGTACATGCTATCTGAAAAAGTTGAGAAAGTGGCATGAGTGGACCGGCACTATGTTCAATGAATTGTCATAGGTTATTGTATATCTAGGAAAAAAGGAATTGTCCTTTAAACAAAATTGTGCCCAGAGCATCAAAAACTGATAATCACTCTTCCCTTCCCCAGAATGTGGCTTATGATGTCTTCTGTCTTAGCATACAAAGTTTTTGGACTAAACAAGCAACAAGTTATTGGACTTACTGTGTGCAAAGTACTGTTCCAAATTCTTTGTATAGTATATTCATTTGATCCTTATAATAAACTTCAAAGTGAAAGTGAAGTTACTCAGTCCTGTCCAGCTGTTTGAGACCCCATGGACTGTAGCCCACCAGGCTCTTCCATCCATGGAATTTTCCAGGCAAGCGTACTGGTGTGGGTTGCCATTTCCTTCTCCAGGGGAGCTTCCTGACCCAGGGATTGAATCCGGTCTCCTGCATTGCAGGCAGATGTTTTTACTGTCTGAACCACCAGGGAAGCCCATAATAACCTTAAGAGATAACTATTACTATTAATATTATCGCCATTATTTTCAGATGGGGGAAATTGAGACACAGAATGATTGAATTGCTTGCCCAACATCATAGACCCCAGAGCTGGGGTCTGGATTATTTGTGTAGAGAGTTCAGTGTTTAGTCGTTACATCATTTTGCCTGTTATTGTTTGATTTCTGGATTGGGAGATATGGGACAGAATGAAAGAGGGCAGGGAACCCTCATGCATGGGTGCTGGGCTGCATTCAAAAGCCTAGAGACAGCAATAGAGACATCAATGGTTTATTGGACAGGACATCTTAGGCAAAAGCTCCCCGACACTCCTCTGTTTATAGCAGACGGCAGGCAGGGCACGGCTGCAGCCTTTGCTACTCGGGGTGGAAGAAGGATACCATTTATAGGGGGAATTGACGTCAGGTGGGCTCACAGTTACCAGGGACTAATCAAAACCTATAATTAAGTGGATTAGATGGTCATGTGAGTGAAATGGGGCCTGGCCAAGCAGAGGGAATGCACTGAGTGAGAGAACAACCATCTTGTAAAAAATTATATAATTATGTTTTATTTCTAAATTATAAGATTACAAGAGTAATTTTTTTAATTGGAGGATAATTGCTTTACAATGTCATGTTAGTTTCTGCTGTACAACAATGTGAATCAGCTATATGTACACATATATCTTGTACACATGTATGTACACAGCTATATGTACACATGAGCCTCCCTCCCAGCCATCCCCCTGCCCACACCCCTAGGTCATCGCAGAGCACTGAGCTGAGCTCCCTGTGCTATACAGCAGCATCCCACTAGCTGTTTTATACATGGTAGTGTGTATATGTCAATGGTGCTGCTGCTGCTGCTAAGTC
>SJYV01007174.1:0-22362 GCA_006410875.1 Neotragus pygmaeus
ACAGGTTTTTCACTCTCCTCTTTCACCTTCATCAAGAGGCTCTTTAGTTCCTCTTTGCTTTCTGCCATAACGGTGGTGTCATCTGCGTATCTGAGGTTATTGAAATTTCTCACAGCAATCTTAAAGATACAGAGTTTAAATTTCTCCCCAGAGATAGGCTACAATGGGTGGACTATAAAAATGGGCTTTTACAGTCCAGTAGATTCAAATTTTGGTAAATTGTTCTACTATCTTGATTTCAAAAACATTCACTTGGGACTTTCCTGGAGGTCCGGTGGTTAAGACTCTGAGCTTCCATTGCAGGGGGCGTGAGTTCAATCCCTAGTTGGGGAACTAAGATCCCACATGCCATATGGCATGGCCAAAAAATAGATTAATTAAATAAAATTATAGTTAAAAAAATAGAAACCACTCACTCATCTACCACCATCGAGGGGGAAAGGAGGCATTTGAAAGTCCATGGTTCTCCCTGCTGGCCTTCTCCCAGCCACAGACCCCATACCGCCAGCTGTGACCTTTCCCTTAAATGAGTCCTCTTGAGAAACATGAATTTATATCTACACTGTAAGTGGCGTTTATCATTTTAAATACTTTCTTTTCTTTTCTTTTTTTTTTTTTTTGAGACTAAGGTAGGCTGACAGAGGATTAAAGTCCCTGGGCTTGTAAACTCCTTGCAGGGCTTTGGGGCAGGCCCGTGGTAGCTGTGTGGCATCTCAGAACAAATTCAAGTCACAGAATAGGCTCCTCAGCTGGTAACATTCTTACCGTTTCTCCAACTTTGGTGTACACCAGAAACCCCAGGGGATGGGGATGGGGCCTGAGAATGCATATCTCTAAGGGAACTACTGCTCTCTTCTGTTCGGCTTCGCAGGTGACACAGTGGTAAAGACCCCGCCTGCCAGTGCAGGAGGCATAAACAAGGGTTCAATCTTGGGTCGGGAAGATCCCCTGGAGGAGGGCCTGGCAACCCACTCCAGTATTCTTGCCTGGAGAATCCCATGGACGGAGGAGCCTGGTGGGCACAGTCCATGGGGTCCCAAAGAGTCAGACACGACTGAGCAACTAAGCACTAAGCACACTCTCCTCTGCAGGGAAAGGTCTGAATATGCCAGTGAGAAGGGCTCTCTGCTTCTGAAGAAAGAAAGAGAAACATGAAAGGGTTTTTTTAAAAAAAAGGAGGGGGGTAGAATACTTAGGTAACCCAGGTCATCCAGATAGGTCTGCAGAGTGAGCCCTGAGAATTCGCATTTCTAAAACTTTCTCTGTTCTCTGATGCTGCTGGGCCAGGGACCACCCACACGTTGAGGACCACAATCTGTGTGCCAATCACATGGCCGCCCTCCAGAGTGAGTGTCCTATTTCCCAATTTAAACTGGAGCTATTCTTAGAGGAGCCCCTTCAGAAAGGCAGGTTCTCGGGCAGAATGCCAATTGTCTCCCGGACCCAGTGACTTCTCTTAGTGAAATAGATAGAAAAGACCAAGAAGGACCCTGTGGGAGAGGGAGGAGGGAGACTGTTGCATCAGCTAATAATCTCTTGCTAGAGACCCATTGGTTCCCAAGATGCCAGATCTCCAAAGCTAAATATATATCCATGGGAGGATTTTAAGCAAAAGAGAAAAATAGGAAAATACCAAAGGTGATGATCTGGACACAATGCTATTAAGATTCATTTTTAAACCTGCTGGCTATGTTTGTTCCATTAAAATCCTTTGAAAGAGAAGAACTCATTACTCTCTGACCTGGACATTCTTAGAAACAGGAAGGCCTTGGTTTTATAAGAATCAGGCTCTCTTTTGGAATGCCATTCACTTCTTAAAAAGACCATGAGTGCTTTCTTTGCTATTCCTGGGGAAGCAGTGCCAGTTTCAAAATCCCTTCCTCTAGTTAAGAATGATATTATCACCTAATAAGTAACTAAAGTAATATTTTATTATATCAAGGATGAGCATGGAGGCCTCAAAAACTGTTTTCTTTCAATTCCAAAGAGGAGATAGTCATTGGCAGAGAGTGAAGCCTACAGTGAATGGACATATAAAGCCACCCTGATTTGATCACATCTTGAAATTATAGAATCGTTGGGAAAAATAATGTCAAGTCTCCCTGAAAACTGGCAATATTCTAGTTGCCATACTTTTTTGTTTTAGAAGCAAAGCAGAAATGTAGTAATAAGAAAAAAAATCTGGGTCTTATTTTTCCCAGTGATCGCAGTGACTTGAGTGTGATGTAACTGATGTAATAAAGGGATGAGACAAGGAAGGAAGGTTTGCTTTATAATCAGTGACATGACCCACAAGTACCATTTCTCCTTGCTCCAGTCCTAGTACTCAGGGCCATGTCTCAAACCCAGAATTATCAACTAAGTTGGGCTCTCTGTACTGCCTCCCCCATCACAGCCTGTCTATGAAAGATGGGTTCAGTTGCAGAGAAATGAGCAAGACTCTCTGAATGATAGTACAAATTTCTTTTTTTAGTCTTTTTTAGATTCTCCTAGGCATTATTCCCCTGAACATTGTCTTCAAAAATGAACAACAGCCAGGGGCCCTTTCTGGCCAGGATGAGGTCAAATTGGCTTCTTCTGGTTGTGGGTAGAAAACCTTTCCATCAAATTTATGGGAGGATTACTAAGGTCCGTCTAGTCAAGGCTATGGTTTTTCCTGTGGTCATGTATGGATGTGAGAGTTGGACTGTGAAGAAGGCTGAGCGCTGAAGAATTGATGCTTTCGAACTGTGGTGTTGGAGAAGACTCTTGAGAGTCCCTTGGACTGCAAGGAGATCCAACCAGTCCATTCTGAAGGAGATCAACTCTGGGATTTCTTTGGAAGGAATGATGCTAAAGCTGAAACTCCAGTACTTTGGCCACCTCATGCGAAGAGTTGACTCACTGGAAAAGACTCTGATGCAGGTAGGGATTGGGGGCAGGAGGATAAGGGGATGACAGAGGATGAGATGGCTGGATGGCATCACTGACTTGATGGATGTGAGTCTGAGTGAACTCCGGGAGTTAGTGATGGACAGGGAGGCCTGGCATGCTGCAATTCATGAGGTCGCGAAGAGTCGGACACGACTGAGTGACTGAACTGAACTGAACTGAGGGTCAATGTTACTGGGAATATGTAACTCCAGTTCTAGATTTAGCAAATAAAAACACAGGACACCCAATTAAATTTGAGATTTCATGTAAACAATGAATGTTTTTCAGTCCAGCTGTGTCCCACATGTGGCTATTAAAATTGAAATTAAATAGAATGCAAAATGCAATTCCCCATTGCCCTAGCCATTTCACCAAATGCTATGTGTGGCTAGTGGCTACTACACTGGGCAGTGCAGATCAGTGTGGATTAGAGAAAACTTCCATCATCACAGGAAGTTTCTTTGGACAGTGGTGCATAGAGCAAACCAGGAAGATGTTCTGGAGCCAGGTACCTAGGCAGATAGTCTCAGCTCACAGGCTCTTGACATGCCATCTCTTCCTCCTTCACATGTAAAGATGCAGGGGATCCTCTAGAGAGCACAGGAAAGGGATAGCCCCACATCCTACCTATCAGCAGGCTGGTGATTCAGGATCAGAATTAGTTGTTAAATTCTCTGCCTAGCTGCTCCTGAGAGAAAGAAATCCTTTATGTTTGTATGGGGCTTTGCAGAAAACAGCATTTCTAAGTCCACACAGGGTTTTATTCTTATAGTAACGTGGTAAGCAGGCCCATGAGAGAAACGAGAAGATGAACGGGAAACCGGTGCCAGAAGGAATTGCCTCTGACCCTGTGGACTGCTTAATCTACTACGGCTGCCATTTATTTATTCATCCATTCATTTATTTATTTATGGATAATTACAATATTATGATGGTTTTTGCCATACATCAACATGAAATGACCATAGGTATACATGGGTCCCCTCCCTCCCCACCCTACAAGGGCTGCTTTGACAAACTACATCTGTTCACTCATTGGGATCATTATCACGTTTATCCTTTGTGCAGCTTTCCTCTATCAGCTGGTTTGATAGTAAACTGAAGTGAAAGCAATGTCTTTGCATCTGTCTGTGGTGGGCCCACATCATGGTCTGATCAAGCTCCCTGGCTAGATGTTTGAAATCTTCATTTATGTATACACAGACTGAGCTTCTGAAAAAGAAACAAGGAAACCCTTCACTCAGGGTCACAGAGCCAGTGAGACGTGGAACCAGAATACAAATAAAAGATTTCCAACTTCAGTTTTGGTATTGGGAATTTCCAGGGATGTGTGAAGTGTTTTGAGGTTCATGATATTTAAAAATGCTCATGGAGCCTGTTCTAATTTCAGTTGTAAAGGTCACCAGCTTTTCACTGGGTGTCTGGGGCAGTGAGTAGAGGTCAGCTAGGCCTATTCCAGCCTCGGCAACTTGGTTGTTTTATCACTCAGCTGACTACTTCACCTGCCACAGTGGTGGTTTTCACCATTTTACAGCTTTCAGTTATTATTAATTTTAATAATTTTTATTCATTCATTCATTCATTTATTTGAACGTGGCAATTCATTCATTTTGCTGAATATTTGGCTATCTGAAGTCTTAGTTGAGGCAGTCAGGATCTTTGTTATGGCATGCAGCCTTTGCAGCGCAGGGGCTTATTTGTTCCGCAGCATGTGGGATTATAATTCCTGGACCAGGGATCAAACCTCCTTTCCTGCATCGCAAGGCAGATTCTTAACCACTGGACCACCAGGGAAGTCCCTCAATTATTTTTATTCTGGTGTTTAACACAACAGGTTATTGGTTAAAGAGAGGAGACATCGAGAATCCTGATGTAGTGAACAGAATGAGCTACTGAACTGTGTGCTTGCAAACGGTTAAAAAGTTTAAAAAAATAAAATGAATGAGCACTGAGGGACATAAGCACAATCATTCTGAATTTGGCCCTCAGACCTGTAAGGTATATTCATATCATTTCTTAGTACATCAGGATATCTCTAGTTCTTCAGAACAGAAGTTAAAAAGAAAAATTTTCATCCAATTTGGCTTTTACTTTATGGGTAATAAAATTACCCAAACCCACAGTGTGTTATTTCTGGAGAAATACTTGCAAATACCAGCCAGAAAGTGCTCATGTCTCCTCTTTTAGAAACAAAACATGAAAATTATAATAATAAAGTAATTGATTTTTTTTTAAGTGCAAAATTCAAGACTTCCAAATATCAGGTCATGGAAGCAGTTTGGAGGGTTGTAACACATAGTTAAATTTCCATCTACATATTAATACACATTTGGTCCCCAAACAGTATTATTATATCATTCTGAATTTGTAGATAAACCATGCTCTTTCTTGCATACTTAATTTAAAATAAATTAAGCAGCATGCATCACTTGTTAAATGGGAAAAAGTCAAACTTCGTCCTTATATGTTATGAATATTACTAAGGAATATATTAAAATGGAAATTATAATGCAATCTTTAATAGTATACTGATCTAAATGCATTTTTTTAAACCAAAAGTTGTTTCCTCTTATATTCCGCCCTAAAATAACACAATAATTTAGCATTTCTGTGCGGGTTGATGAGACTACAGATTTCTGTGAATGCTGTTTATGCGGGTGCAGAGTGGAAGAGTGTGGGGTATGGATAGGGTCAGGGTAAGGTGGTGTGTGTGTGAGTATGCGTTTTCTGTTTGGACTTGCGTGTGACACCATTTCTAGTGCAAGTGATGGAAATCCAGTTCAAGCCAGTTAAAGCAAAAAGAGGGATTTATTGGCTCAGGAAACTGGCACCTCCAGAGGTAGAGCCAGTCTCAGGGACTCTAAGATGTCAAATGACATCGTAAGGGCTGCCTGCCGCCTCCTCTCTCCCCTCAACTCTGTGCTTCTCTTTATATTGGTCTCTTTGTCGTCTAAATGTTCTTCCATGTAGTGGGAGGAGAAGGCAAACTCATGTCACCCTGGTGTAGTTGACTGCAGAGACGAGAGTGTCTCTCTTCTACTATCCATCAGTGGGTGGACAACCAGATGATCGGAAGGAAGCAAGAAAAGACAGGAAAGACAGAAAGTTCCAGGGAAGAATCCCACTGAGCTCTACTTGGCTCACACTCCCACCTCCAGTGGCTGGGGACATGGGGTATCATGACAGGTGAGGCTTTGAAGACATGCCACCCTTGTCTTGGGCTGGGGATGGAGAACCACACAAGTGGAAGAACAGCGGTCTTCTGTTACTGGGAGAAAGCAGGCTGGGGGCTGGACAGAGAAGCTACAGACAGTCGCCCTGGGGTGTGTGTGTGTGTAATCTAGAGGCTCTGGGGGGGTGTGTATGTGTAAAATCTAGAGGTCTTCAGGATGTCCAGATAATAGCTTGGAAAACAGCTTGAGCTCCTGAGCTGGATATTTTCCATTTGCCCCTCCACATCCCATCTGAAGGGTGGCTCCTTCTGATTAGGTCCAGTCACTGGAGACACTGACAGGAGATTGGAGGCAGGAAGAAGGTCGGGGTATTGACTCCTCCAGCTCGTGTATGCCTGGCTGGGGCCAGATGGCAGCCGTTTTCCTCTACTGAGGTTCATGCCTCCCCCAGGCAGCCCTCACCCTGAGCTATGGCTGCCACCAGGTTGGGGGACTGCCCCCTCTTCTTGCCCCTCCAGACCCAGGTGTGAGGCCGCTTCCTCCACTTGCCCTGGTGTGTTTTCACCATTCCTTGTCAATTGCCTTTAACCTTGCCCTGTTCATGCTGCTGCTGCTGCTAAGTCGCTTCAGTCGTGGCCGACTCTGTGCGACCCCATAGACGGCAGCCCACCAGACTCTGCCATCCCTGGGATTCTCCAGGCAAGAACACTGGAGTGGATTGCCATTTCCTTCTCCAGTGCATGAAAGTGGAAAGTTAAAAGTGAAAGTGAAGTTGCTCAGTCATGTCCGACTCTTAGCGACCCCATGGACTGCAGCCTACTGGGCTCCTCTGCCCATGGGATTTTCCAGGTAAGAGTACTGGAGTGGGGTGCCATCGCCTTCTCTGCCTTGTAGATAAGTCTCTATTAAACTCTCCCCAGTTTCACTTTTTGAGCCTGCTATCTCTTCCTGCAGGGACCTGCTTCGTACACTGACCATCCTCTGTACCATCACAGTTCTAGTCCTCCCAGACTCCCTCTTCTACATATTTCTGTGAAAAGCCAGCTGAAGGCCTCTATACTCCCTCAGACCACCCCAGTCAGGGCTGTCTCCTTAGTCAGTTTGTGTCTGCGCCTTAGTCACTTTGTTCCCAGCAATGGATGCAAGCCCCTCTTAATTTTTCAAAGACAAGCTCATAATATTTGACAAACATTTACTGAAGGTGTAGGAAATGGCAACCCACTCCAGTATTTTTGCCTGGAGAATCCCAAGGACAGAGGAGCCTGGTGGGCTACCGTCTATGGGGTCACAAAAGAGTCGGGCACGACTGAGCACAGCACAGCCTTTAGAACTAGGGATAAAACGAAGAAATAACAAGGTAGAAAAGGAAAACTGAGTCTGAGAGCTTCTGGGTTGTGAGTCTCCTAGAGAGCTGTGCGTGTCCTTGGGAACCATTCTCTGGTTCCTGGGGTCCTGGACAAAGCCCTTTTAATAGGCCAATTTGCACCTGTGTGTGTGTAATCTCGAGGCTCTGGGGTGGGTGTGTGTGTGTGTGTGTGTGTGTGTGTGTGTAAAATCTAGAGGTCTTCAGGATCTCCAGATAATAGCTTGGAAAACAGCATGAGGAGGACTTTTGTACTAACTCCTCAGTAATGTGCGGTCACTTCAGTAGGCCTGAACAGCATAAGCAAGTTCTTTGAGGTGCAGATGGAGCTGGCTGGCATATTGGCAGGAACTGACTACTCAAGTGTTCAGGAGTTGAAATGATTTTAAGAAAGGAGTTGACAAAATCACTGCCTAAAGAATAGAAGAATCTGAACAGTGGAAGAATGTCAGCTGTGTTAGTTATAAAAAAATGCATTGAAAACGTGAAAAATTTCTGGATCCTTCTGTAGCCATAGAGATGGATGCAGACAAAGCTCATGACTCCTGTGGGTTTGATCCTTGGGCCAGGAAGATCCCACATGCCACGGGGCAGCTAAGCCTGTGTGCCACAACTACTGAAGCCCATGTGCTCTTGAGCCCATACTCTGCAACAAGAGAAGCCATCGCAATGAGAAGCCTATGTACTGCGTCCAGAGAGGAGCTCCTGCTCGCCACACCTAGAGGAAAGCCCATGCAGCAATGAAGACCCGGTGCAGGCAAAAATAAGCAAATATTTAAAAAAGAAAAAAGAAAAAGGCAGTGACAAAAGTACCACTATCAAAAGGTTTCCCTGAGGATTAAATGGCATACCAGACATGAAGAGCTTAGCGCAATACCTGGAGCACAGGAAGGGCTTGTGAAGTCTCAAGATGACTGAGAGGGAGAGGAAACGATGGAGTAGGGAAAGGGGGGCTGGCTTTCTTGACCTCCATCCACTCAGGCTCCTCCTGTCTGTGTAACTGACACTGCTGGTGAACAATTTGATACTGAGCAGAGTTGTTATTTATGGTGTAATGAGCTATTTTCAAGTTCACTCACAGCATAAGTCAGGAAAAAATAGGTAAAACAGGTTGGGAGGTACATGCCTCCACGAGTAAAGCCTGAAATGAGGATTCAGGTTTCTCCAGGAGGAAGGGCAGGGCAGAGCAGGACAGGGAAGGGGAGGAGAGCAAGCGAAGGTTGAGCTTGAGCAAAGACCCAGCCGAAGCCAGATCCGCAGGGGAACTCTTGAGGCTAAGTTACACCCCAAGAGTTTGTCCCAGATCCAAGCTAGGCAGCTGGGCTTTCAGATGCCCACGCCTGGCAGTCATTGGCTGAGTTCTCCCCGAGGAAGCCTACAGCCCCAGGCACTCTGCCCTTTGCACTATGGGCAAAGCGGTGCCAGAAGCTGAGAGGGCAGGAGAAACACACAAAACCACCGGGAGGGCCACCCGGAAACTATAAAGGGGCTGAGGCACCTGACCTGAGTGCTGTGGGTTTTGCTGAATGAGGCTGGGCTGGTAACTGATTAGAGTAAATTGATGATGCTGATTACTGACTGTTCATGCTTTGGAGCAGCTGATGTCAAAGTCCAGGCTGTAAAAGGGGCCTTAAGGGATCGCTTAAAATGCAGATTCCCGGGCCTCGCCTGCAGGAATCCTGATTCAGTTGGTAGTGTCCAAGAAAGCTTGTTTTCAACGTGCTTCCCAGGTAATGGGGATGTGTGGGTGGGGCTCCTCAGGCCACATCCTGAGCACCATAGCTCAGGGGCAGCGAGGGGACAGGGAGGGTGAGCGTGGGCTGGGTGGGGGCAGCTTTCGGACAGGGTTCCCAGGAGCGCTAAGTCAATGTCCCAGAAGCTCCCTTGTGAACCTGAAAGGTTGCTGCTACAAGCCTCGTGCAATACCTCCAGTTTGTGGCCTCCAATTCAATCGCTCAGTTGTGTCTGACTCTGCAACCCCATGGACTGCAGCATGCCAGGCCTCCCTGTCCATCACCAACTCCTGGAGCTTACTCAAATTCGTGTCCATTGAGTCGGTGATGCCATCCAACCATCTCATCCTCTGCCATCCCCTTCTCCTCTCGCCTTCAATCTTTCCCAGCATCAGGGTCTTTTCACATGAGTCAGTTCTTCACATCAGGTGGCCAAAGTATTGGAGTTTCAGCTTCAGCATCAGTCTTTCCAATGAATATTCAGAACTGATTTCCTTTAGGATGGACTGGTTGGATCTTGCAATCCAAGGGACTCTCAAGAGTCTTCTCCAACACCACAGTTCAAAAGCATCAATTCTTCGGTGCTCAGCTTTTTTTTACAGTCCAACTCTCACATCNTTAATGAACATGTAAAAATTTTGTTTTAGTAAAAGTAAAGCTCCTGTTTAGGCTTCCTGCTCATATTGGCCCAGCACTAGGCCCCTGGCTCCAGAGGAAATCAGGCCTCTGAGGGCTGGTGGCACAGAGAGGTGGGAGCTCTGGTCTGGGTGTCTCATTGACAACGTGTGTCTGTTTCCGCTTCCTGCAGAGCAGAAAGACCATGGGTTTGAGGTGGCCTCCACTTCCCCTGAAGATAAGACCCCCAATAGTGACCCTGAGACGGATGCTACCCCATTCCAGGAAGGCCCACGTTCCATTGACGAGCCAGATGCTGTGTCTAGTCTGCCCACACCCAGCGACATCTTGGTGTCCTACTCCACCTTCCCAGGTGAGCGGATCCGGAGACCTTGTCCTTCTGGCCGGCAAGTCCCCTCATCTGCCCTGGAGGCAGCAGTGCTGTGAAGGAGAGACCTGGGTGTGAGTCTTGGTTCTGCCGCTTTGTTGCCTCTGTGACCCTGAGTAAGTTTCTTCACCTCTCTGAACTTCAGCTCAGGGCGAGGCAGTCAAGGTGCCTAGAACGCACAATGGAAGGAGGCAAGCACCCTTGTTTCGGTGTGCCTCGTTCTCCTCACCCTTGTCCTGGCCCTGCCTCAGTCTTCTCATCTTTAAAATGGGAATATTAACTGTACCTTGGGGATCATCATGGTGATTTTAACAAGGTGACTGGCCCACTGCTGAACCCAGTGCCTGCCACACAGCAGGTGTGACAAATGTTTGTTTCCTTCTTTCTTATCCCTTGGAAGACAGTCACCTGACTTCTCCAAGCCTGGATTGCCTTGTTGGGAAAACAAGAACGCTAACCAAGGTCACAGGGTAGTAGCGAGGATGAAATAAGATCACGCAGAGCCTAGGGATGCAGGCTCTGGAGGGCTGTGGACATCAGTCAAGGTCTAGGGGTGGGCCCACCTGCATGGGGAGGGTGGCTCCCCAGTGAAGCTCAGCCTTTCTCCTTCCGCAGGCTTTGTCTCCTGGAGGGATCCCAAGAGCGGCTCCTGGTACATCGAGACCCTGGACAGCATTTTTGAGCAGTGGGCTCACTGTGAGGACCTTCAGACCCTCCTCCTCAGGGTGAGGCTGCTGGAGGGCCAGTGTGTCCTCCCCAGGGTGGGGGTGAGCAGGGCCCCAAGCCCAAGCCAAAAGATTTCTCCTGCAAGCCAAAGGTTTGCCCTGAGGGTTGATGCCTTTGCTTCTGTAAATGCACGAAGTTACTGCCTGTAGTGGGGCTTCCCTGGTGGCTCCGTGCTAAAGAATCCGCCTGCCAATGCAGGAGATGTGGATTCGATCCCTGGATCAGGAACATCCCTTGGAGGAGGGCATGGCAAACCACTCCAGTATTCTTGCCTGGAGAATCCCATGAACAGAGGAGCCTGGCAAGCTGTAGTCCATGGGGTTGAGAAGAGTCGGACACGACTAAGTGACTAAAACAACGAACAGCAATGCTGCCTGCAGTGACATTTGCTCCTTATGCCAAAGATAGCCTTCCCTGGCCTCTGAGGTGCCAGGCCGACACCTCTCTCCCCACTGATGGAGCCAGTCCTCATTGCCAGCATGGGACAGCCCAGTACTCGAGCACAGCCCCTGATGGCAGGTTGCAGGCCTGTACCCTCTGCTCCCCGTGTAGTCTTTACTCTTGACCCTCAAGAATCAGGAATCCCTTCAGCATCTCCTGACGTGGGAGGCCCCAGTGCCTTCAGCATCTCCTGACGTGGGAGGCCCCAGTGAGAATAGCGAAGCATGGCTGGACAATGCCCCACTCAGAGTGATTGTTCCTCCAAGGGGCTCAGGACATGTGGGGTCCCCTCCTGCTCTGCTCAGGTTTTTTGTGCCACGAGAAGGGGCTGAGGGCTCCGACCACTCCTTCCTCCTGGGGAGGCTCTGGCTCTGAGCTTTGCTGAACAGAGGAGAGGAGAAAAGCAGGTGCAGGGCCATCCCTGGCAGGACTCCAGGGGTGCCATGAGCCATGGCCGTGGAGGAGAAAGGCGCACAGGCAGTTGGGGGCCCATCAGGCCTAAGCAGTGTGCTCGACTCCTGGGCCCCATCTCTTCTCTCAACTTTTCTTCATGTAGACCTTTTAATCTGATTTGAATTTTGTGAATTTTTGAATTTTGAATTTTCTTTTTAGAAAACTTTTATTGGAGTATAGTTGATTTACAATGTTGTGTTATTAATAATTTCAAGTGAATGGCAAAGTGAATCAGTTATACATACATTTATCCACTCTTTTTTAGATTCTTTTTCCACATAGGCCATCACAGAATATTAAGTAGAGTCCCCTGTGCTATACAGTAGGGTCTTATTGGTTATCTGTTTTATATATATTAATGTGTATATGGGCTTCCCTCGTGGCTCAGACGGTAAAGTGTCTGCCTGCAATGCGGGAGACCTGGGTTCACTCCCTGGGTCGGGACGATCCCCCGGAGAAGGAAATGGCAACCCACTCCGGTACTCTTGCCTGGAAAATTTCCATGGACTGAGGAGCCTGGTAGGCTACTGTCCACAGGGTCACAAAGAGTCAGACACGACTGAGCAACTTCACTTCACTTACGGTAGTTGTCTTTGTTTGACTTCACTCAGTATGACGATCTCTAAGTCTATCCATATTGCTGCAAATGGCATTGTTTTGTTATTTTTAATGGTGAATTTTGACTTTTCTAAACTTATAATTGAGATGCTTGTTCCCTTATCTCCACCCCCTGCCCAGCACACGCATACACATACACACACATGTACACACGCTCAAGAAGGCTACAGCCAGAGCTATTTTTTAAAGATTTTTTTTGATGTGGATCATATTTCAAGTATTTATTGAATTAAGCCATGTGGGATCCTAGCTCCCTGACCAGGGATCGAACGTGCATCCCCTGCAGTGGAAGGTGAAGTCTTAACTCCTGGACCACCAGGGAAGTCCCTAGAGTTGTTTTTAAAGTTCTGACTTGGTGTGCATTCCCCGAAAGTTCTGACTTGGTACGCATCCCCCGCAGCCCCGCTCTGGAATTCTTCCTTCAGTGGAGAGAACTCACAGGCCTCCCTGTGGTCGTGTTTTCACAGGTCGCTAATGCTGTTTCAGTGAAAGGAATTTACAAACAGATCCCTGGCTGTTTTAATTTCCTCCGGAAAAAACTTTTCTTTAAAACATAATGAGATCAGGACCCCTCATCCTACCTTACCGTTCACCCTGAAACCTTCCTGCTCCAGCTCTGGCTGTGGCTAAGGCCTGGACTTTTCTACAACTGTGGCTGACATCCTCTGGAGGGTTCTGTAGCCTGTAGAGGGTCGGCTCTCTCCCCACTGGCAGCAGACAGTCCTAGTAGCTTCCAAGTTGGAGCCAAATGACCAGCGATGGAGGAGGAGCAGAACGCCGTGGACACTATGAGGCTTTTTGCCTGTGACCCATTCATGGCTAGTGGCTGTGGCCTGTGACCCCTGTGTTTTCTCTACATCAGGGCTTCTCAGCTTCGGCACAGCTGACATGGGGCCAGAGAGTCCTTTGTTGTGGGGCCATCCTGTGCACTGTGGAATGTTGAGCAGCCTGGCCTCCACCCACCTCTCTTGAGTCTTGACAACCATACGTGTCTTCAGATATTGCCAAATCTTCCTCATAGACCCCTACTGGGGAACCACTGATCTATAGGAAATTTTGGCTACAAACAAACCAACATCTCTCTTGGATCACTTTAGGCCTACCAGAATCTGAAGAGCTAGAATCTGTAAATCCTAAATGAAATTTTAAAAATTATCAAGTTTTTCTATATTGCAGTGTTCTTTAAAAAAAAAAAAAAGTTGAATATGGACTCTCTTTCACCCATTTCCCCCTTATTTTGCTCTAACTTTTTATTGTTTCTTATATAAAAGGAGACTGGCTTTTTGGGAAATATTTCCCCAGCTCTTATTTCTTTTGAACCTCCTACCCCATCCCAAGAAGTGACTGGGGTGGGAGCCGTGTGTTGGGGGAGGTTAAGTCACTTGTCCACGGAACGCAATTAACCAGTGGAGAGACATGGCTAGACTTGGGCCTTCTTGAGTCCAGCCTGTGTCTTCCTGGCTTCAGGACCCTCGTACCTCTCGCCCCCCACCCACTCGCTGAGCCTGTAAGCTCAGCTTAAAGACCCCGAGCCTGTTTCTTGCTTTCAAACGGGCCCTAAACATGAGTACCATTTGCTAATAAGACTCTCACCAAGATGTGATTCAAGTAGTTGTCACTTTATTGTTATTTTTATCCTGTGACCTTTCCAAGTGTNCCACCCACTCGCTGAGCCTGTAAGCTCAGCTTAAAGACCCCGAGCCTGTTTCTTGCTTTCAAACGGGCCCTAAACATGAGTACCATTTGCTAATAAGACTCTCACCAAGATGTGATTCAAGTAGTTGTCACTTTATTGTTATTTTTATCCTGTGACCTTTCCAAGTGTGAAACAGTCCCAGGGACTTCTGTTGGTTAGTTATTTTCAATCACCTGCAGGACACACAAGAAAATAATCAGATTAACTCAGCAGAGCAGAGCCTTGTGTGCAGATTCCCAGCTTCCTCCTTCCCGACTCTGCGCTGCCTGTGTGAATCAGGCAGCCGGAGTTGAAGCAGCTCTCCCCAGGAGCTCTAATGATGCTTGAGAGAAAAGATGTCATCACAGCTTTAAATGGATTTCCTGTAAAAAAGGAGTCTTAGCCAAGCAGTTCAGTTTGGGTTTCAGGCTGGAGGTGGAATGGGGCTGGGAACTTATGGACAGACACGTTTGTATATGTGATTTGTTTCTCAAAAGATTTGAGAGACCGGAAGTTGTTAACAATTGCTGCTGTTTGCCAGGCACTGTTGTGCACTGTGGAAGGGGCTGTAACCCATTTTCAGAAGCTATTTTGCATCTATTAAACATTCTAATGTGCCAGCTCCATGATTCTTTGATGCTCCAGGATCTATTTAACGTAGAGACTCTGACCAGTGCAAGGATGTATGACCAAGGATGTTCATTGGAGCCATGTGAGAGGGGGAAAATAGGAAAAGAGATGAAATCTTCATTCATTATGTTCATACTATGGAATCTTACTTAGAATGAATAGATATATATGGGCTCACATATATAGTGTGATATGGTGTTAAGTGAAAAAACCAAGTTGCAGAACAGTATGAGAAGTAAAATCCTATTTTTGGTTAGAAGACAGCATGTTTATATGTACATATATAAATGTTTTACAGATGAACCTAAATAAATCAAGGCCTCACACCAAGTGTTGGTTATGATTATCTCTGGATGGTGGGACTGCAGGTGTCATACAAGTGAGGGGTGTCTACTTCTTGACTTGATACACTCCTGTATTCTTTTCACATTTTTTACCAAGAGTATGTATTATAAAGCTGGTGAACACCGATGATTCATTTAATATCTGTTGAAAGGATGAACGCCCCCGGCCACCTGTCTCCTGTCAACTTTGCAGCTCTGGGCCTTGGTTTGTCACCTGTCTGGATTTAGAACTCCAGGCTGCACACAGTGTGCCGCTGGGCTGGGACCACTGCAAGGTTGCACTGGCCCCTCTGCAGTTGCTGGGGTGGCCTCCCCCAGAGGACAGCTGGCACCTTGGCTCTGCTGGAACCTGTCACGGGCACATGTGCCTGCCCTGACTGCTGTCCCGGGAACGCAGGACCCCTGCCCAGCTGCCTCGCAAGCCTTGTTTTCCCTGTTGATTCCCTCTGACATCAGGCTTTCACTGAGGCCTGCTCTGTTGTGCGTGTGTCTGTGGCTGGCAACAGCTGATATTGGGACCAGAAGACAGGACAATTGCTCCCAGTCCCTGCTTGGGGCCCCCAAGGTGCTGCCAGGGCCAGCTGCCTGGTGACTCACACAGCAGCTGGGGCTGGAGAGCATCCTGGGATTTGGCTGGGAAACACCCTACTTATCCTCCCATCTAATCCACCCTGGGCCAGGCTCCTTTGAAATGCTGGTGGTACCTCCAAAGTTGGACTTGGGTTTTCTTCTGCCAGGATGAGATCATAGCTTTTCCCCAGTTGACTGAAAAAAATCTTGTAAATTAATGGCCACTCTCTTCTTGATTTTACATTTTCTCTAACAAACTTTTCTGGAACCTCTGGTGCCTATAACCACTTGTTGGCAAAAGAGATGCCAACAGACAGACAAATGAGCAAGGAGCCGGCAAGTATTAATGGGAAAACTCAGAGGCAGCCACCTGCTTGTTTGGACAGTGCCCATTTGACAGGGCTGTCTTCCTCCTGGGATCGCATGCTCACGGCTGTGGTGTCATATTTGATTTTATAATGGAGTGCTGGTTTGGTTTAATTAAACAGCTCTCTCNAGCAGGGTGACAATATACAGCCTTGACGTACTCCTTTTCCTATTTGGAACCAGTCTGTTGTTCCATGTCCAGTTCTAACTGTTGCTTCTTGACCTGCATACAGATTTCTTGGGAGGCAGTTCAGGTGGTGTGATATTCCCATCTCTTGAAGAATTTTCCACAGTTTGTTGTGATCCACACAGTCAAGGGCTTTATGTTTTTCTGGAACTCTCGCCTTTTCGATGATCCAACGGATGTTGGCAATTTGACCTCTGGTTCCTCTGCCTTTTCTAAATCCAGCTTGGCCTCCAGAGGAGAGGAATTTGATATGGGGCCAGAGATGAGGCTTGATTGCTCAGAGCTTTTTGTGTAATAAAGTCTTATTAAAGTATTAAAGAGATGAGAAAGCTTCTGCATAGACATCAGAAGGGGACAGAAAGAGTGCCCCCTTGCTAGCTTTTAGCAAAAAATACCTATGAGCAAGCTGCTCGTTAAGAGAAAGAAAACACCTCAAAACTGAAAGAGTGGCACCAGGCCCCTCACCCACAACATGCATTTTGAAATAGCATTGGCCAAGGTGAGTCATCCTGGGCCATAAAACAATTGACCTGAATCTTGAAGAAAGGCAGTCCCATTTCCAAACAAATACATTACAAATACAAGTTCATTAATATAGCTTAAAGGAAACATTTCCATAAGAAAATCGCAATGGTTAGCTCAAGGTTTGAGCTGAAGTTCAGTTCAGGTGGAACCAGGTGTCGCCATGGCAACACAGGGTTAGAAGAGAGAAAAAAAAAAGGTCTGCCACTTGGCAGCGTCCTCCTGCCGTTTGGGGACCTCTGGCCTCCCTACTGAGGCTACTAACACTCTCGACTTCACCTGGAAAAGCGGGGAAACCGCAGCCCTAGACGCCTGGGGGTGGGGTAGCTAGTCTGGGATAGGCTGCTCAATACCACGGTCCCCCAAGGGCAGCGGGGATGTGAATTACAGAAGTACAACCAGGTATGTCTTAGCACGAGTCCCCACCCCAACGCTGCGGGACTAGGATTCCACCCCCAGCAGTTTACTTGGGAGGTGAAGCCAGGAAGTGGCAATGGGGAAGTGGGGGCAAGAGAAGGGAAATCGGTCAGGACAAGTGCTTGGTGGCAGGGAGGAGGTGAGTCCTGGGCAGAGCCGATAGGCTGTGTAGCACGCATCTCTGAGTGGTCCCTCTTGGCAGTGAGAAACTGGGGCATTTTGCCATCATGTCTCTTCCATCACGTGGCTTCCCTGGTGGATCAGCTGGTAAAGAATCCGCCCGCAATGCGGGAGACCTGGGTTCGATTCCTGGGTTGGGAAGATCCCCTGGAGAAGGGAAAGGCTACCCACTGTATTTTGGCCTGGAGAATTACATGGACTGTATAGACCACTGGGTCGCAAACTTTCACTTCACTCTTTCATCGTTCATGGAGGGCTGGTCCCTGGAACTCCTGGCTGCCCTGGGTTCATGGGGTGCACTCTCTGCAGCTGAAGGAAGCCCCCCGGCCGGGGTGCACAGGCTGGCAGTGAGAAGCTGTCAGTCTGGAGGACTTGAGTGCTGAGCCCTTGCGGGCAGGACACCTACCCTGTGGGCCGGGGTGGCTGGGTATTGTTCATCTGGTGACAAGGGCAGTCTCTCAGGGAGTTGCCTGACCACCTTCTCCCCTCTAGGGTTGGCGTTAGGTGGGCTTGCTGGTCTGGGGGTCCACATCCCTCAGCTGAGGACTCTGAGGCCTTGGGTGGCTCTGCGTGGCCTGGCTGGGTTTCCAGGACAGCCCAGGCTTAGGGATGGTAAGAGGTCCACGTCCTGCCGATCAGGAGGTTCCAGGAGACTTCCGCTGCTGGTGCTCCGGAGGTAAGGAGGAGGCAACAGCTTCCACCCACCCTTACCTCATGTCAAAACTTTCTTTTTTTTATGTGTTTTTATTTATTTCTTTGGCTGCACTGGGTCTTAGTTGCGGCGTGTGGAAACTAGTTCCCTGAGCAGGGATGGAACCCAGGCCCCCTGCATTGGGAGTGCAGATCCTAGCCCCTGGATTACCAGGGAAAACCTTGCCTTGTACATTTTCTGTTCACTGGATCTTGGAGCCACATGGTGGGTTCTCTAAAAATCCACCCCTTCACCCATTGCATCAGGCTGAGCCCAAGAGGAAAGCTGGGAGACGCAGCCAGCATTCATAGCATTCCTTTTTGAACTGCCTTGTCTATTGCTTCCTGGTTTCATCTCTGGCCTTGATCATGTGCCACTGTCTCTCTTGTTTACCTTTCTTGCCTTTCGGTGCTGATGAAGGCATAGGGAGAACCCTGTTTAATCGCTCAGTCATGTCCGACTCTGTGCAACCCTGTGGACTGCAGCCCACCAGGCTCCTCTGTCCACGGGATTTCCCAGGCAAGAATACTGCAGTGGGTTGCCATTCCCTTCTCCAGGGGATCTCTCCGACCCACTCCTACACTGGCAGGCAGATTCTTTACCGTCTGAGCCACCAGGGAAGCCTGGGGAGAACTCTACATCCATCTTAATCATCATCCATGAGGTGACACTGAGAGTGATGGGAAATAGGAGGAAATGACAAGGACAGTTCGACCCAACCACGGGGTACCCAGGCATGTCTCTGGAGTTTAGGAAAGAAGATTTTTAAAAATCTACTGAAAATATGGGCATGAGCTCATGGTCAGAGAATCTAAAAGATAGAGATGAGCAAGAAATGGTTGCTAAAAAAAAAACTGTTCATGAAAAAATATGCTGTTTGTGATACATTACCACAAAAAGGACTAGAGAGGAGAGAAAATAGGGCAGATCTAAGGAAACCATCGAGGCTGCACAGAGGGCTCTCTTGATAGCTTTGATTTTAAAGGGAGATGTACCAAGCCAGAAATCTGGCATCGTTAAAGGAGAAACACAAAGCATGTCATAAATTTCTCAAGATGGAAATCAAAAGACCAGAATAAGCTCAGATCTGAGAACAATAGTAATGATAGCAATAAAAAAGCTTTTATGTTCTATTTGAAACAGGAATAAGGAAAGGATGAGTCTGCTTGGGTTGAGTGCAGTGAGGCAAACAATGGCAGAGAGGAAACACACAACCTCTGGTTTGTTGCTCCTTTTTCTTACTGTTTATTAAGGCCAGTGCTCTTTATAAAGTGGAAGGGGTGAAAGACTCTTGGTTAAAAGAGATCAGTGAAGAAATAGAAAAGAGGCCCTGGGTGTTTAGAACAAGTTCATTTCAGTCTGTAGGTGGAAAGGGTTGTCATGGGAGAGAGTGCATTGTACATCGAGTTGTCAAAGAAGCGTCATCTCACAAGGTGGCACTAGTGGTGAAGAACCCACCTGCCAATGCAGGTAGACGTGAGACCTGGGTTTGATCCCTGGGTCAGGAAGATCCTGTGGAGGAGGCCACGGCAATCCATTCCAGTATTCTTGCCTGGAGAATCCCATGGACTGAGGAGCCTGGTGGGCTACAGTCCATGAGGTCACAAAGAGTCAGACACGACTGAAGCGACTTAGCACACAGGCAACTGAGAAAGGAAGGATCTGAAAACCAGCAGATGAAAGTCTGGAAAGGTGGAGGGTTACAGAAAGACTATCTAGGCTTGGAGAAGAACTAGAGTGTGCTGTGATAGGGTGGAGAGTGGGGCTGAGCCTGATGGGTTGACATCCTGGGGAAACACGGTCCAATTCAGTATTCATACTTACAAAAGCTTCCAGGTAATTACCATTGACTGCCTCAAAGCCATGATGTCTCCATAACAGTACAGTTCAAACTGAATAACTGAATTTGTCGACTGTGGTAGAATTTGGTTGGGTAAGGATTATAAGTGTTTGTTCTTAGCTTTTTTCTGGGCTGTGGAATCCTTTGAGAATCTGTGAAAATACCTCGGTGTTAAAATGCCCATCAGTGCCAACACACTGCTTTTTATGTTAAGCTTCATGGAGTTCGCTTTCCATAAAATAGGATCATGGTCCCCAGGTTTAGAAGCCCATAGCTAAAGGGATTCTCCCTAAAATACAGCGATTTTAAGCCCTTTCTCCAGAAGTTACACTTTCACAAATCTCTCCCCAGAAGTCTTTTGGAAACATTTTCATGGCTCAATACAAGGACAAAAAATGGACAGAGTGTGTTAATTCATGAAGCCAGCTGAGTGTTCAGGATGACCCCAAACTTCGTTTCCTCATGTATGATTTCCACACACGATCCATGGCAAATCCCAAAGGTTCAACTTTTTAAATCGTGAAAGGACTAATTGCAGGTTTGCCCTTTACCTTCCCCGTGTCTTTTGTTGTTCAGTCACTAAGTTCTGTCCAACTCTGCTGCCCCATGCACTGCAGCAGGCCAGGCAGGTCAAAGCCATATTGTAATACAGAGAAGTACCACCAGATGGCACCATTGGGAAAGTCTTGGTTTGTAAGTTGGTTTCCCAGCTCTGACGTCTATTCTAAACATAGCCTGGTAAAATGCTTATGGAAGATGGAAAAGAATCTATTATGGGGGAGGAAAAACACCAGTGACGAGACAACTCTGGCACTTTCCTGGATTTTGGTATACAGAGTCAGGCTTAGATTGCTTCTACTTAATTGTCCGCTTTTGGAGGCAGATGCATAGATTTATATAAGACGTCAGCATTTCTTTCATCCACATACGTACATATTCTGCCTCTGCTGATGTTCTGTGCGATTTAGAAGCTGCTCATAATTTGGGGGAAGAGCCTGTTCTTCTTTTGGGCTATAAACTTGCACATTCATCCTTCTATTGTGTCTGTCCCCTACTTCACTTCCAGTAAGAATATTCGGTTTGCACGGAAACATCACACGAGGCCTTTCTGGGAAGGGCAAATCTCAGATCCGCTTTCCTGCTATGAATATCAGGCCAGTTGCAAAGATGAAAGGGAAAGGAGAAGGCAGAAGTGGACATGGACGGAACGCAGGCTTATCCCTGAAACTGACATTGTGTTCCATCTTCTCTTGCTTCTTCCAACTTTTTCTTAAAAAACAAAAACAAAAACACCTTTTTTCAAAACCCATGTTCATGGTACATTAAGCTTCATGTTTCTGATTCTCATTTTACTGCTTGGGGTGACATTTGCTGCCACTTGGCAGGCTTCCTTCAGACAGTGAGTGATGCTGATGAGAATACAGTTATCTTGTGTTGTGAAAGAACCCTCCATTGGTTTGTGGTCTTTGGCAGGCATCTCACAAAAGTCATCTCAGAACACATGCAATGTGTCTTTGGGGCATGACTTTGGCTGGCCTTCTCTTCATTTTTATGCCTGCAAGTGGAAAATCACCAGTTTGATGAGCCACATACCCTGCAGGAAAAAAAGTATTTGAAATTACCCAATAGAGGAAAGTGCCCTAAGATCTTTGAGAAAATGTAGTGCAGAATGCCCTCCCACTAAAGTCACAATGGGAATTTCTTTTCTCCTTACATTTTATTTCAAAGATAGTTGTGTTAGAATCTTCTGTTTCTGAGCAGAGACTTGAAGCGGAATTGTGGTGTGGTCCAGCTGGGAGAAGCCAGGCATACTGGCATCAAGGAGGCATCTTCCCTGGTCTGGCTCTGTGCTGGGCATTCCAGGACATGCAGAGAGTAAAGAGATACTGTTTCTCTGCTCCAGGAGCTTCCAACCTAGCAGGAAAGACAAACATACAGAGACCCCATGTTATGCCTGGAATTATAGTTGAATGCCAAGAGCAAAATAGAATCAAAGTACAGTTCTTGTCTGGGCCGGGCTGCCACAATTGAAAATCTACTAAAATGCAAACTGAGCAAAGTCAAATTATCCATTGTCCTCAAAATATAAATAATTGGCTGGATATGGGCTATTTTTCTTCTTTTTTATACTTTTCTGTTCTTTGTAAAATTTCTAAAATAAGCAGGTTTAGGGTTTTTTTGCCCTCATTATAAAAGTAAGTGGGCATCTGAAGAGGAAAATGTATACTTTTTTAGGGGATAATACTCATACTAATGTTAACAAAAGCAAACACTTACTTGGTGGTTACTATGGTGCCAGGTACTGTTCTAGGTGCTTTTATATATTAACCCAATCCTTCTAGTCATCTTATGAAAGAGGTGCTCTTCTTAAACCTATTTTATTTGGCACAGTGGTAAAGAATCCACCTGCCAATGCAGGAGACATGGGTTCAGTCCCTGGGTCGGGAAGATTCCCTGGAATAGGAAATGACAGCCCACTCCAGTATTCTTGCCTGGAGAATTCCATAGACAGAGGAG
>SJYV01007177.1:0-18408 GCA_006410875.1 Neotragus pygmaeus
AGAGTTGACTCATTGGAAAAGACTGTGATGCTGGGAGGGATTGGGGGCAGAAGGAGAAGGGGACAACAGATGATGAGATGGCTGGATGGCCTCACTGACTCAATGGATGTGAGTCTGAGTGAACTCTGGCTCTTGGTGATGGACAGGGAGGCCTGACATGCTGCAATTCATGGGGTCGAAAAGAGTCGGACACAACTGAGTGACTGAACTGAACTGAACTGATGCATACATGACAACAGAGGCTGTGCAGAAATCTCTGTACCTGTGACTTAACATTGCAATGAACCCAAATCAAATCTTAAAAAATAGCCTACTTAAAAACACACACATACACACACACACAAGGTATTGGCTATCAGCATATGCATGAGGACAGCCACCAGCAACCTGTCTCAATGAAACTATGTGGAAGAGAGTCCTCTTGGAGTTGACTTAGTATGGAAAAATGTGGGCCATAACCATTTTTTTCCAGAAACATCACTGTGAAATGGATATAGTTTGGCAGTTTCCAAACATTTAACTGATTATATTTGATGTCTTTTGAAAATTATTTGTAGATATTTTGTTTGACTCTGAGACTGGAAAGAGGTTTTCTTTAAAATAGAAGTGAGCTTTTGAGTTGGTTTTAAATGTTAGTAACAGCAAACTAAGCATGACCGAGAGGAGCTACCCCACGTCTGAGGTCAGGGTCAGCAGCCTAGAGTGCCAGGCTGCAACAGTGCAGGAATGGCTTAGAGGAGCTACCCTGTGTCTGAGGTCAGGGGTGGCAGCCGGGAGGAGACACCCCATGTCAGAGGTCAAGGGCGGTGGCCAGAAGGAGCTATCCTGCGTTCGAGGTCAGGGGCAGTCGGGAGGAAACACCTCATGTCTGAGGTCAGGGGTGGCTANCGAGGTCAGGGGTGGCAGCCGGGAGGAGACACCCCATGTCCGAGGTCAAGGGCGGTGGCCAGAAGGAGCTATCCTGCATTCGAGGTCAGGGGCAGTCGGGAGGAAACACCTTAAGTCTGAGGTCAGGGGTGGCCAGGAGAAGACATCTTGCACCCGAGGCCAGGGGCGGTGAACCTGAGGAGCCACCCCGAGCCTGAAGCCAGGGGCGGCAGCTGGGAGGAGCCACCTCAGACCCGAGGCAGGGTCAGTGACCCTGAGGAGACACCCCAAGCCCGAGGCCAGGGCTGGCGGCCGGGAGGAGCAACCCGAGGAGCGGTGGCTGTGCAGGCGCAGGAGGGCCTAGAGGAGATATCCCACATTGAAGGTCAGGAACGGCAGCAGTAAGGAGATACCGCTCATCCAAGGAAAGANAATGTGGGGAAAAGACCTAAACAGACATTTCTCCAAAGAAGACATACAGATGGCTAACAAACACATGAACAGATGCTCAACATTGCTCATTATTAGAGAAATGCAAATCAAAACTACAATGAAATACCATCTTACACCAGTAAGAATTGGAGAAGGCAGTGGCACGCCACTCCAGTACTCTTGCCTGGAAAATTCCAGGGAGGGGGGAGCCTGGAAGGCTGCAGTCCATGGGGTGTCTGAGGGTCGATCATGACTGAGCGACTTCACTTTCACTTTCATGCGTTGGAGAAGGAAATGGCAACCCACTCCAGTGTTCTTGCCTGGAGAATCCCAGGGACAGGGGAGCCTGGTGGGCTGCCGTCTCTGGGGTCGCACAGAGTCAGACACGACTGAAGTGACTTAGCAGCACCAGTAAGAATAGGCATCATCAAAAAGTCTACAAACAATTAATGCTGGAGAGGGTGTGGATAAAAGGGAATCCTCTTGCATTGGTGGTGGAAATTTAAATTGATACAGCTACTATGGAAGATGGTATGGAGATTTCTTTAAAAACTAGTAATAAAACCACCATATGACCCAGAAATCCCACTCCTAGGGATATATCCTGAGGAAATCAAAATTGAAAAAGACACATGTATCCCAATGTTCATTGCAATGCTATCTACAATAGCTAACACATGGAAGAAATCTAGATGTCTATCAACAGATGAATGGATAAAGAAGCTGTGGTACATATACAATGGAATACTACTCAGCCATAAAAAGGAACACATTTGAATCTGTTCTAATGAGGTGGATGAAACTAGAGCCCATTATACAGAGTGAAGTAAGTCAGAAAGACAAATATAAATATCATACACTGATACATATATATTGAATCTAGACAGATTTATTATCAGGGCAGCAATGGTGAAACAGACATAGAAAACAGACCTAAGGACACAGGGGGAGAGGAGGAGGGAGAGTGAGAGTTGTATGGAGAGAGTAAAATGGAAATTTACACTACCTTATGTAAAATAGATAGCCAATGGGAATTTGCTGTATGACTCAGGGAACTTAAACAGGGGCTCTGTGACAATCTAGAGGGGTGGAATGGGGAGGGAGATGGGAGGGAGGTTCGGGAGGGAGGGGACATGGTGTGCTTATAGCTGATTCTGTTGATGTGTAACAGAAAACCACAAAATTCTGTAAAAGCAATTATCCTTCAATTAAAAAAAAAAGTGGCAAAAATTGCTCTTATTTGCTTTTTGTCTAACATCATTTCCATAGTCTAAAATAAATACAAAATAAACAGCAAGCAACAAGTCGCTAGCAAAAAACATAAAGCAAGAAATGTTAATTAAAATGATAACACAACCACATTTAAGAATATATTCTAATATCAAACACCAAACTTCAACAATGCAAAAACTGCAACTACTTTTGCACCAATCTAATATTTACTCTTTTCTTGAGTGTAGAGTTTGTGTAAATACATATCTGTATTTCAAGTAGTCCCAGGAGTGCTGAGAAAAAGGTGGGGGAAAGGTGTTTACCTGCTAATTTTCTGGGAAATTAATTGTCTGGAAAAATTCAGGTTAAAATGTAGGGGAAGTGTCAACACTTCATTCACCCTGGCCTTTAAAGCAGGCGTGACCGGGTAACCTCTAGCAGCAACAGTACTTTTGCCTGGGTGTGTTCTTGTCTTTGAAAGGATGAAGGGTGTGATGTGACTGCCAAGAACCAAAGGGGTGGATTGAGCTTATTGTGGGTGCTGGATCTTCTAAGCCTTTTAATTTCTGTACCAGTTGTCCACAATACCCTATTTCTCCCCACCTGACTAGCTCCTTTGAGTCATTGACCAGCCAATGATATGGCTAGTTTGTATAGCCCTCAATGTGATGTGTGAATCACTACATCCTGGTTAACTTGGAAAATTAAAAGAAATTTTCTGCGGAAAATATGAGAGCACTCTTCTGTTTATCTCTTCATCCATGCCTTTAATCTCCATGTCTTTCTTCTTCTCTCCACCCCCTCCCCCCCCCCACCATTGCTCAGTAGTCTTCTAGAGTTGATTCCTAGACATTTTTCCATTTTTTCTACCCATTCTTGTGTCACATAGAACTATTTTTCTGCTCATTTTTCATCAACTTAGGTTATATTTTTGTCTTTGAAGTTGGTTTTTGTGTATAGCAAAGATGATTGAAAGGTTACATTGGTTTACAAAATTAATATTCAATTTATTTGTTACAAAGTACAATACTGCTTTTGTGAGCTTTAAGTTCTAATAACTTAGTATTACTGATCTGATTAAAATTCTAGAAATGTTAATAGTTTTTAAAAGGGATCTTTGGAGCCATACTTGCTCCATTGAACAACTTTGTTTAATCTTTGGTACTGAAGTTGCAAAGTTGATATACCCAATTTCCAAGTACATTAACCTCCTGACAAATACAATCCTGATACATACTGGAAGAAAATTTATACATATTTTGATTTTTATGTTTCTTAAATATGTCAATACTGTTTAGAAATCTAACCAAATACCATTATACCTTGCATCTTAAAATTAGTTCTAAATAAGTAAATTATATATATGTATATATATCTCCCTCAATTTCTTTCTTTCCGTATGTATTTTTGTGTATCTTTGAGATTCAAAATATTTGTGGAATTTGGGAATATTAGATTAGCCTCATTGTTTTTATTAAAATGTGTAACATTGGTTTATTTAGATGTAATTTTAAGTTGCAAAGTATAGTGGAATTTCTATAACCTATGTATTTATATCTATCTATTTATTGTTAATATCTTCCTCTTCCTTCCCTGGCTCTATCTAAATTTTTTCACTATTTATTTGGATTTTGCATGTTTTGGGGTCTTTTAGTGTGTTTTAATGTTCTCTTCTCTGGCTATAAGGACATATCAATTCTGCATTATAAGATCCTTCATATTCTTATGTAATTCCTTCAAAATCTTTTTGAAATGTTAGAATTTTAGATAAGAGAATACAAAGTGAAAACATTTAGTATAGTGTCTACTAGATAGAAAAAGCATTTAATTATATACATTATTAATTATATCACCAAGTAACAATTATGATTCTGTTATTATAGAAATTAGTCTGTTTATATTATAAAATCAGTCTGTTATCAGTGGCAAAGTATAGGTAGATTATGTCGGAATGTGTGAAAAATTAGTTTCCATTGTTGTATCCAGTAAGATTTCATTTGTTAAGTATTCTTCAAGCTGTGTCTTAAAACATGGTAAGGCTGGCAGAGGGGCTGGACTTTCTAGGGAAGGGGCATGTGCAGACAAAGGCATTGCCAGTAAGCTTGTGCTGCCAGAGGAGCAATTACTGGGTGAACTGGAAAGACAGCTAATTCAAGACCTGAATGTCAGTTGCAAGACTCAGAAATTACCCTTTAATTATTTATGTGTTGGAGTGCCATGGGAGAATTCATGAGACCAGAAACGTGATTCAATGTGTGGCAGTGAGGAGGATGAACTGAAGAGAAAAAAGGCTAGAGTTTATATATTAACCATTTTGCAGCCTGCCATTCCTGAAAAGTGTAAGGGAACTCACAAGACATATATATAGAAAGCTGAGAATCAGCATCTTGAAAAAGAAGAAAATAAATATTTTGGTAAAAAGTCCCCCAAACTATTTTTTTCAGGCTATAAAATTGCCTCTTTAGCTTCCTGGCAGTGAATCCCAAACAGAGCAGTGTAATTATTTAGATTTAATTTGAAAAGCTGATCATGAATTTTCAAGGACATTGCTAACAACTTTGTTATAGCACATTTAAAGACAATTTTCATGTGCTTAATCTGTCTAGTGGCTTATGTGTAAAACAAAGTAAAAGAATTAAACAAGACAACAACATAGTGAAGATGGCTATATGTGTAGTTAGTGCCACCCAACCTAGCAGGTTTCTTGTGGTATAACTTAAATCAGATATTTAGAGCATTTAGGAAAGTCGATTGATTGCATGTTCTGGCTTAGACAAACTTTCCTTGATACAACTCTTATACACCTCTGGCAGGGACTAGAAATCAGACATCTATCAACCATTTTGAAATTGTACTCTCTGGAATTCTCTTTCTACATATTTTTTTTAATTTTTAAAATTTTATTTATTTTTAACTAAAGGATAATTGCTTTACAATATTGTGCTGGTTTCTGCCATAGAACAACACGAATCAGCCATGGGCATACATATGTCTCCTCCCTCTTGAACCTCCCTGTAACCTCCTACCCAGTCCCATCTCTCTAGGCTGTCATGGAGCACCTGAGGAGCTCACTCTGTAAAGCACAGCAGACATGATTTTAGATATGATTTAGTGGTTTTCAAGGTAGACACTAATTCCTCAGTTGTCTAGCCATGATAATAGAAGAGCAATGCTTCCTTGGGTTATCTGATTGTAAGAAGAACTCCTTGGAATATTCTTCCTGAGAGAAATTGGTAGCAAGATATTATTTTGGAGTTTTTGAAGTGTAGACTACTTTGGCAAGCAAAATAGACTCCAGATCATTGATAAGCATCTTGATATATGGAATAATACAATTTAAGCCAACTGAATTGGAGAGAGTGCATGTCAGGGACTTTAAAAAGATTTTGTAGAGTTAGTAATGAGCCAGATACCATCACCATCTACTGGGGCATCTATTTGTGTCTGTTTATACAAACACATCTTTACTGTGTGGGTGAATATTTATGTGGAGACATACATCCAGTTTGGGTTTCCCAGGTGGCTCTAGTTATAAAGAACTCACCTGCCAATGCAGGAGATGCAGGAGACCCAGGTTCCATCCCTGGGTTGGGAATGTGCCCTGGAGGAGGGCATGGCAACCCACTCCAGTATTCTTGCCTGGAGAATCTCATGGATAGAGGAACCTGGTAGGTTCCAAAGAGTCAGACATGACTTAGCATGCATGCATTTCTAGTTCATTTTAGAGGAATTTCCAATATTTTAGGTATAAAAAAGCGTTGGGAAGGTTTTTTTCTAAACACAATCTTTCACTCATGAACATTATTCTGAACATACTGACCCTTAAAGAAGTGTCAGTGCAGATTTTCTTAGTCAAAACAACCAGATGTCTTTATTTGAAGTCCAAACTCTTGTCACTCCTTGTTCCTAACACTGATGGTAAAGAATCTGCCTGCAATGAGGAAGACACAGGTTTGATCCCTGGGTCAGGAAGATCTCCTAGAGAAGGGCACGGCAACCCACTACAGTATTCTTGTCTAGAGAACCCCATGGATGAGGAGTCTGGAGGGCTACACTCCATGAGGTCACAAAGAGTCTAACACCACTGAGTGACTAACACTTTCACTTTCAACAGTGACTGAAAGGCTAAATAGGAGCTGCTGGCAGTCTTGGAGTGTTTGTAGCAGACTTTTCCAAGATGTGATAGGAAGAGAAACAGTCACCAAGGACAGTCAAACTGAACATTGCTTGCTAACTATATGTAAAATATTGGATTGATAGAATCACAGTCAAAATTTATTAAACAGAAAGTGAACAAGGTACTATCGTATACTACTTCATGTCAATGTGTGGCAAAAATCACTACAATATTGTAAGGTGATTAGCCTCCAATTAAAATAAATAAATAAATTAATTAAAAAAAAGAAAGTGAACAAGGCACTATCATATACTACCAGTGGTCATTAGATTAAAAAATTCTGGAAATTAATGCTATATATTTTAAATATACTTCTGTTTCTGACTCAATAATCCTATTTCTTAATTTGCATATTATTTAAACATTCTGAAATGATAAGGACTTAGACAAAAAAGGAATGGTACAGTTTTGTATTCATTTCCTACTGCTGCTGTAACAAATTCTATAAACTCATCAGCTTAAAATAAAACAAATTTTATTGTCTTCCATTCTGGAGCTCAGAGTTTGAAGTAGGTCTCATTGGGCTAAAATCAGGATGTCAGTAGGCCTGCATTTCCTCTGACGGCTCCAGGGTAGGACCAGTTTTCTTATCTCTTAGGGCTTCTAGAGGCTGCCCTGCCCACATTCATTGGCTCAGGGTTCCATTCCTTCATCATCATCAAAGCCAGCAAGCTTGGGCCCATCCTTCTCACGATATTATCTCCCTGGTCTGTCTCTTTTGCCTCCCGGTACCACTTAGAAGGACCCTGTGATTACATCTGTCCCACCTGGATTCAGTTCAGTTCAGTTCAGTCTCTCAGTTGTGTCTGACTCTTTGCAACCCCATGAACCACAGCATGCCAGGCCTCCCTGTCCATCATCAACTCCCAGAGTCTACCCCAACCCATGTCCATTGAGTCGATGATGCCTTCCAACCATCTCATCCTCTGTCATCCCTTTCTCCTCCTGTTCTCAATCTTCCTCAGCATCATGGTCTTTACAAATGAGTCAGCATTTTGCATCAGGTGGACAAAGTATTGGTTTCAGCTTTAGCATCAGTCCTTCCAATGAACACCCAGGACTGATCTCCTTTAGGATGGACTGGTTGGATCTCCTTGCAGTTCAAGAAACTCTCAAGAGTCTTCTCCAACACCACAGTTCAAAAGCATCAGTTCTTCAGCTCTCAGCTTTCCTTATGTCCAACTCTCACATTCATAAATGACCACTGGAAAAACCATAGCCTTGACTAGACGGACCTTCACTGACAGAATAATGTCTCTACTTTTTAATATGCTGTCTAGGTTTCATAACTTTCCTTCCAAGGAGTAAGTGTCTTTTAATTTCATGGCTGCAGTCACCATCTGCAGTGATTTTAGAGCCCAGAAAAATAAAGTCAGCCACTGTTCTCACTGTTTCCCCATCTATTTGCCATGCCCACCTGGATAATTCAGGCTAATTTCCCCATCTCAGACTAAGCTGATTGGCAATTTAATTTCATCTGTCATCTTAATTTCCCTTTGACAAGTAACCTA
Organism: Neotragus pygmaeus; assembly: GCA_006410875.1. NCBI lineage: Eukaryota > Metazoa > Chordata > Mammalia > Artiodactyla > Bovidae > Neotragus > Neotragus pygmaeus. Next base: position 8,200 of record SJYV01007177.1, read on the forward strand.
ATATATTCATAGGGTCCAGGGGTTAGGATGTGGACATCTTTTGTGCAAGGGCAATATTTTGCCTACCACAAGTGATGTTTTCTTAAAAACTTCTTTGTTTGGCTGCGCTGGGTCTTAGTTGCAGCACTCAGGACCTTCGATCTTCATTATGGCATGTGGGATCTAGTCACCTGACCAGGGATGGAACCCTGCCCCCCTGCATCTACTGGACCACCAGGGAAGTCCCAACAAATGCTATTTAAATAATAAAGTAAGCCTGGGGCTTTCCATGTGGTTCAGTGATAAAGAATCTACTTGCCAATGTAGGAGTCACAGGAGAAGTGGGTTCAACTCCTGGGTCAGGAGGATCCCGTGGAGGAGAAAATGGCAACCTTTTCAAGTGTTCTTTCTGGGATAATTCCATGGACAGAGGAGTCTGGCAAGCTGCAGTCCACAGGGGTTGAAAAGAGTTGGATGTGACTGAGCAACTGAGCATGCACGCACAGATAAATCTATAATAGTTGAATAGTTGGGTAAATTTTGGTTCATTCTTTCTACTTAATATTATGCAACCAGTAATGATATCAATTACAATTATATGGTGGCATAGGGATATGGCTATGATGTAATTTTTTATATATAAAAACCGTTTATATTTTCACTTGCTTGTTTCTTAGGTATCTGAATTCAACTAGTCTAAAATTTCAACCCTGATCCTGCCCCCCAATGCTTTTCCTTCTATCTCATCACCATCCAATCCAATTATTTTACCAAGTATATGAGAGTTGTCCTTGACTCTTTCCCTTCCCACATATTTCAGAACTCTACCAATCTCTACTCTATTTTGCCTTAGATTTTTTTGTTTGTTTCAGACACTTGCCCATCCTGATTCATGCTGTGTTCTTAAGACATTTTATATATTATCCCTGAACCAAAGGAGCCCTGGCAGAGAAGGTAACACTTGGGATGTGTCCCAGACACTTTCACTTGCAGTTTGGTGTTAGGATATGGAGTCTGAATCTCTCTCTGATGTTTCTGAGAAGCTAGGCACTTACATTGTGAATTAGGCAAATAGAAGTCAGCAAATACAGAAAAAGGAACCAAGCTCTGGAGTCTGGAGAATTCTGTCTTTTTCTACATGTAGGTATGGGATAGATGAAAAATCAATTATGTGCTCTGGGGTTCAGTTTCATGCCTGCAATAGGATCCTTCTGTATTTGGACCAGTGATCTTTGAAATTCCTTCCATTTAGAACTTACTAATTAGACCATTATTCAATAGTTATCAATATTTAGCATCTACCTATATCTCTATCCATCCATTTATCCATCTACCTACCTATCCATCTACCTATCTACCTATCTATTTCCCTCTAAATCTTACCTGGAAGCCCAACTGGGTCCAGCTAAAATGGATTCACTTTTTGGTCTCAGTGGGAATCCATCAAGAATGCATGGGATGAAAACCTGTCTTGCTAGACAAAACCATTTTCTTCATCCTCCTCCTTGAGTTCCTCTATTCTCAGAAGACACAAGTGCCTTTTATCCTGGGTTAGCTTGGTTGATGGAAATGAAAAGAATTTTCCAAGCTATTTGCATCAGGTAGCAATGAAGAGTTTATGTAGAAAAAGTAATCTTATCCTCTAGCTTGAGGGGAGATTATAGATCCATTATATATACTTTGTCCTTAAATTATTTGTATTTTTGTTATTATTTCTTAAATATATTATTTATTAATGGAAGTATAGTTGACTTACAATGCTTTATTAACTTCAGACATCAGTTCAGTTCACTCACTCAATTGTCTCAGACTTTTGCAACCCCATGGACTGCAGCACACCAGGCTTCCTTGTCCATCATCAACTCCTGGAGCTTACTCAAACTCATGTCCATCAAGTCAGTGATGCCATCCAACCATCTCATCCTCTGTTGGTCCCTTCTCTCACCTTCAAACTTTCCCAGCATCAGGGTCTTTTCCAATGAGTCAGCTCTTTGCATCAGGTGGCCAAAGTATTGGAGTTTCAGCTTCAGCATCAGTCCTTCCAATGATTATTCATGACTGATTTCCTTTAGGATGGACTGGTTGGATCTCCTTGCAGTCCAAGGAACTCTCAAGAGTCTTCTCCAACACCACAGTTCAAAAGCATCAATTCTTTGGTGCTCAGCTTTGTTTATAGTCTAACTCTCACATCCATACATGACTACTGGAAGACCATAGACTTGACTAGATGGACCTTTGTCAGCAAAGTAATGTTTCTACTTTTGAATATGCTGTCTAGGTTGATCATCAGAAAAGACAATGGCACCCCACTCCAGTACTCTTGCCTGGAAAATCCATGGACAGAGGAGCCTGGTAGGCTGAAATTCATGGGATCGCTGAGTCGGACATGGCTGAGAGACTTCACTTTCGCTTTTCACTTTCATGCATTGGAGAAGGAAATGGCAACCCACTCAAGTGTTCTTGCCTGGAGAATCCCAGGAATGGGGCAGCCTGGTGGGCTGCCATTTATGGGGTTGCACAGAGTCGGACCGACTGAAGCGACTTAGCAGCAGCAGCAGCTAGGTTGATCATAGGTTTCCTTCCAAGGAACAGGTGTCTTTTAATTTCATGGCTGAAGTCACCATTTCCAGTGATTTTGGAGCCCCCCAAAATAAAGTCTCTCACTGTTTCCATTGTTTCATTATCTATATGCCATGAAGTGATTGGACTGGATGCCATGATCTTAATCTTCTAAATGTTGAGTTTTAAGCCAATTTTTTCACTCTCTTCTTTCACTTTCATCAAGAGAGTCTTTAGTTCCTCTTTGCTTTCTGCCATAAAGGTGGTGTCATCTGCATAACAGAGGTTATTGATATTTCTCCCGGCAATCTTGATTCCAGTTTGTGCTTCATCCAGCCTGGCATTTCGCATGATGTACTCTGTCTAGTATTTAAATAAGCAAGGTGACAATATACAGCCTTGATATACTCTTTTTCCTATTTGGAACCAGTCTGTTGTTCCATGTCCAGTTCTAACTGTTGCTTCTTGACTTGCATACAGATATCTAGGGAGGCAGGTGGTCTGTTATTCCCATATCTTGAAGAATTTTCCACATTTTGTTGTGATCCACACAGTCAAAGGCTTTGGCATAGTCAATAAAGCAGAAGTAGATGTTTTTCTGGAACTCTCTTGCTTTTTCTATGATCCAACGGATGTTGGCAATTTGATCTTTGGTTTTCTGCTTTTTCTAAATTCAGCTTGAACATCTGGAAGTTCATGATTATGTACTGTTGAAGCCTGGCTTGGAGAATTCTGAGCATTACTTTGCTAGCATGTGATATGAGTGCAACTTTGCAGTAGTTTGAACATTCTTTGGCATTGCCCTTCTTTGGAATTGGAATGAAAACTGACCTTTTCCAGTCCTGTGGCCACTGCTGAGTTTTCCAAAATTGCTGGCATATTGAGTATAGTACTTTCACAGAATCATCTTTTAGGATTTGAAATAGCTCAACTGGAATTCTATCACCTCCACTAGCTTTGTTTGTAGTGATGTTTCCTAGGGTTCATTTGATTTCGCATTCCAGGCTGTCTGGCTCTAGGTGAGTGATCACACCATCGTGGTTATCTGGGTTATGAAGATCTTTTTTAAAAAATATAGTTCTTCTGTGTATTCTTGTCACCTCTTCATATGGTCCATATCATTTCTGTCATTTATTGGGCCTATCTTTGCATGTAATGTTCCCTTGGTATATCTAATTTTCCTGAAGAGATCTCTAGTCTTTCCCATTCTATTGTTTCCCTCTATTTCTTTGCACTGCTCACTGAGGCAGTGTTTCTTATCTCTCCTTGCTATTCTTTGGAACTCTGTATTCAAATGGGTGTATATTTCATTCTCTCCTTTGCCTTTATCTTCTTTTCTAACTATTTGTAAACCCTCTTCAGACAACTATTTCACCTTTTTGCATTTCTTTCTCTTGGGGATGGTCTTGATCAGTGCCTCCTGTACAATGTCATGAACCTCTGTCCATAGATCTTCAGGCACTGTGTCTATCAAATCTAATCCCTTGAATCTGTCACTTTCACTGTAGAATCGTAAGGAATTTGATTCAGGTCATACATGAATGGACCTATGTTTTTCCCTACTTTCTTCAATTTAAGTCTGAATTTGGTAATAAGGAGTTCATGATCTGAGCCATGGTCATGGTCAGCTCCTGGTCTTGTTTTTTTTTTTTTTTGTCTGCATAGAGCTTCTCCATTTTTGGTTACAAAGAATATAATCAATCTGATTTTATTATTGACCATCTGGTGATGTTAATGTGTAGAACCTTCTTTTGTGTTGTTGAAAGAAGGTGTTTGTAATGACCAGTATGTTCTCTCAGCAACACTCTTGTTAGCCCTTGCCCTGCTTTATTTTGTACTCCAAGGCTAAATTTGTCTGTTACTCCAGGTATCTCTTGACTTCCTACTTTTGCATTTCAGTTGTCTATAATGAAAAGGACTTCTCTTTTTGGTGTTAGTTCTTGAAGGTCTTGTAGGTCCTCATAGAACCATTCAACTTTAGCTTCTTCAGTGTTACTGGTTAGGGCATAGACTTGGATTACTGTGATATTGAATGGTTTGCCTTGGAAACAAACAGAGATCACTCTGTCATTTTTGAGATTGCACCCAAGTACTGCATTTTGGACTCCTTTGTTGACTACGATGGCTACTCCAATTTTTCTGAGGGATTCTTGCCCACAGTAATAGATACAGCAGTCATCTGAGTTAAATTCACCCATTCCAGTCCATTTTAGTTCACTGATTCCTAAAATGTGAATGCACTCTTGCCATTTCCTGTTTGACCACTTCCAAAATACCTTGATTCATGGACCTAACATTCCAGGTTCCTATGCAGTATTGTTCTTTACAGCATCTGACTTTACTTCTGTCAGCAGTCATATCCACAACTGGGTGTTGTTTTTGGTTTGACTCCACCTCTTCTTTCTTTCTGGAGATATTTCTCCACGGATCTCTAGTAGCATATTGGGCATCTATTGACCTGAGGAGTTCATCTTTCAGTGTCCTATCTTTTTGCCTTTTCATACTGTCCATGGAGTTCTCAAGGAAAGAATACTGAACTGGCTTGCCATTTGCTTCTCCAGTGGACCACATTTTGTCAGAACTCTCCACCATGACCTGTCTGTCTTGGGTGGCCCTACACAGCATGGCTCATAGTTTCATTGAGCCAGACAAATTTCAAGATGGTGGATTAGAAGGACATGTGCTCATCTCCTCCTGCAAGAACTCCAAAATTATTTTGGAGCACAAGAACTCCAAAATTACAACTCACTGCTGAAACCATTGACAGGAAAATATTGGATCTAACCAAAAAAAGATACCCCACATCAAAGGGCAAAGGAGAAGGCCCAGCAAGATGGTAGGAGAGGTGAAATCGCATTCAGAATCAAACCCCATAGCTGCCAGAGACACTTGGAGGGCTCAAACAAACTTTGTGCACAGCAGGACCCAAAGATCCCACAGAGACTGAGCCAGAACTGTGTTTGAGTGTCTCCTGTGGAGGTACGGGTTAGCAGTGGCCTGCTGCAGGGGAAGGGCTCTGGGTGCAGCAGACCTTGGTATGGCATAAGCCCCTCTTTCAGGAGGTCACCTTAACCCCACCACAGAGCCTCTAGACTTACTCTGGACTGGTGAAACAAACTCTTAGAGGGCACAAACAAAACCTTGTACACACCAGGACCCAGGAGAAAGGAGCAGTGACCCCACAAGAGACTGACCCAGACTTGCCTGTGAGTGTCCAGAAGTCTCCAGCAGAGGTGTGCATCAGCAGTGGCCTTCTGCAGGGTTGGAGGCGCTGAGTGTGGCAATGTGTGCATGGGACCTTTTGAAGGAGGTCGCCATTCTCTTCATTAACTCCACCATAGTTTGGCCTCAGGTTCAACAACAGAGAGGGAACACAGTCCTGCCCATTAAGAGAAAATTAGATTAAAGATTTATTGAGCATGGTCTCACCCATCAGAACAAGACCCAGTTTCCCCCACAGTCAGTCTCTCCCACCAGGATGCTTCCATAAGCCTCTTACACTTATCCATCAGAGGGCAGACAAAATGAAAACCACAATCACAGAAAACTAACCAAGCTGATCACATGGACCACAGTCTTGTTTCACTTCAGGCATGCCACATCTGAATTGGAAATTTTACAGATTACACTAGTAAGAGAAATTTTATAAGCTACACTCTATAGTAAGTTGTTATAAAATATTGATTATATTCCCTGTGACTAGTATTTATTGGAGATACAGTGAAAGTCACTCAGTCATGTCTGATTCTTTGTAATCCCATGGACTATACAGTCCATTGAATTATCCAGGCCAGAATACTGGAATGGGCAGCCTTTCCCTTCTCCAAGGGATCTTCCCAACCCAGGGATCGAACCCAGGTCTCCTGCATTGCAGGTGGATTCTTTACCAGCTGAGCCACCAGGGAAGTGAAAGAATAATTGTGTGGATAGCCTATCCCTTCTCTAGATATTCCCAACCCAGGAATTGAACTGGGATCTCCTGCATTGTAGGCAGACTCTTTACCAGCTGAGCTATGAGGGAAGCCCTATATTCCCTGTGTTGTCCATGTACAAATGTAAATAACAAATACTGTATGTCTTCACTTGTGAGTGGAATCTAACAAATAAAATATTATTAAGGGGTATAACTACTAGTTATAAAAATTGTAACTTACTCAGTAGTTTGTACCTCTTATTCCCCTTTACATATTCTGCCCCTCCATCCATACCCCACTCCTCTCTGATGACCACGACTTTGATCTCTATATATCTGAGTCTGTTTCTATGCTATCTGTTTGTTTATTTGTTATATTCCAAGAACAAATAAAAACATACAGTATTTGTTCTTCTCTAAGTCACTTTAAAATAACAGAGACTCCGTCTTTCATTTCCTTCCCTCTTCAGATTGCTCTCATGAATTTCTGTCCATCCAGCAGCAACAGATCAGGACTTCCAGACTCACTGATTGTCCTCAGGAATATAGTTACTGGTTGGGCAAAACTTCCAGGTGTACTCACCTTTGGACTAGTTCATAGCTTTTTTCCTCTCCTCATGATACAGTGATTCATTGCTGAGGTCAACCTGTCAGACAGGGGCTTCTGCTTCTTCATCCCCAAGGCCACTTAAATTATCTTTCTCCCTGTCCTTTGGGCTGTGAATGATTTTGTTTATCAAATAGTATTTTATATGATTTTTAAATGTTATTTGAAATGTTACAAGTAATTGCTACTTGAAAACTGCCATTGTTAACTAAAATATTTCATAACCACGAGTGTTGGATAAACAAAGAGGGGTTGAATTAACTCTCTTAGTGAGGTTAGAAAATTTCCTCAAAAAACTAAAAATGAGATACCATATGATCCAACAATCCCACTCCTGGACATATCTCCTATCTCCAGATAGCAAAAAAACCCCATAATTAGAAAAGATACATACACTCCTTTCTAATAGTTTTGATATTACTGGTACTATTTGACATCAGTAGGAAATGCTATATAGAGATACTGTTTGGTGAGGACTGGGACCCATGGAAGTATTTCAGATGACTCTACATTTTGGACCCCGGGAGACAGAATAGATGATGTTGACATAGAATTTTGGTCTCTCAGAGAGCACAAGTTTATGAAGGAAGGAAATGGATTTCATTTTGGGTACACTGTGTTAAAGCACATGAGAATTCCAGGTAGAGATGTTAACTGAGTATTTAGAAATATTACATGGTTCTCTGGCCCCTCCTCAGGGCTGAGACACAAATACAATGAGATGGGGTGAAAACTTAAGAAAGGAGAACAGCAAAGGGGAAGGTGAGTAGAAAATTCTGAGGACAGAATGCCAAGGTTTGAAGGATTTGAGGGCCTCAATTTAGGTTCTAAAAGAAGGTGGGTCACTTCTCTCAATTTTGTTTTGGAATTGATGTACACTGTTACCCAATTATGATTTTGAGCATCTATTGCTCTTTTCCTGTGTGGCCCTTCTAGCATTAACATTTTAGAGAGTCTTCTTACTCATGTCTTGCGTACACAAGACATGAACCAAAGAAATCCTGCTGTGTCAGTGCCTTTAAAACTTCTTCAGACTGTGTTTCTTTATCCATTGACAAGATACAAGGAATTTACAAAATTATTCAGCAATCACATATTTGGGGAAGTTTTTCCATGGAGAATTAAATACATGAGCATCAGACATAGTCAAGGCTCTGTCCCTTGTAATTCCAGTTGCTATAGGTTGGTGTATTTTTGAGGAAGGCTAAGGTAGTGGAGACAAGCCTGATGCTGGGCTGGATGGGGGGGAGGAGGAGAAGGGGATGACAGAGGATGAGATAGCTGGATGGCATCATGGACTCGATGGACATACGTTGTGTAAACTCCAGCAGTTGGTGATGGACAGCGAGGCCTGGAGTGCTGTGATTCATGGGGTCACAAAGAGTTGGACATGACTGAGCTACTGAACTGAACTGAAGGTAATGGAAAGGTTATTTGCCTTAGAAATCACATGTCTTTGGCACAGATAGTCTCCTTTTTGAAATGTACAGACAATTACATTCTCATTTTCTGAATATAACCTCATTCATGAGAAAGACTGTTGTCCACTAGTCCTTCAGTTACTTTTTCTTCAAATCACATGTGAGCAAAGCTGCACTCAACTCTGTGCATAGTTCTTTCCATGCTTCCATGCCCCTATGTTCTGATCTTCTGCAGGCAAGTCTGTTCTCCCACTAGCTAACATTCTCAAGATCAGGGGTATGAGTTTTTTTCATCTCTTCATCCTGAACATTATGTAGAGTATTTATTACAGTAATTGTTGATTATAATACTCAATAATTATTGATTGNTCAGAACTCTCCACCATGACCTGTCTGTCTTGGGTGGCCCTACACAGCATGGCTCATAGTTTCATTGAGCCAGACAAATTTCAAGATGGTGGATTAGAAGGACATGTGCTCATCTCCTCCTGCAAGAACTCCAAAATTATTTTGGAGCACAAGAACTCCAAAATTACAACTCACTGCTGAAACCATTGACAGGAAAATATTGGATCTAACCAAAAAAAGATACCCCACATCAAAGGGCAAAGGAGAAGGCCCAGCAAGATGGTAGGAGAGGTGAAATCGCATTCAGAATCAAACCCCATAGCTGCCAGAGACACTTGGAGGGCTCAAACAAACTTTGTGCACAGCAGGACCCAAAGATCCCACAGAGACTGAGCCAGAACTGTGTTTGAGTGTCTCCTGTGGAGGTACGGGTTAGCAGTGGCCTGCTGCAGGGGAAGGGCTCTGGGTGCAGCAGACCTTGGTATGGCATAAGCCCCTCTTTCAGGAGGTCACCTTAACCCCACCACAGAGCCTCTAGACTTACTCTGGACTGGTGAAACAAACTCTTAGAGGGCACAAACAAAACCTTGTACACACCAGGACCCAGGAGAAAGGAGCAGTGACCCCACAAGAGACTGACCCAGACTTGCCTGTGAGTGTCCAGAAGTCTCCAGCAGAGGTGTGCATCAGCAGTGGCCTTCTGCAGGGTTGGAGGCGCTGAGTGTGGCAATGTGTGNACCAGGACCCAGGAGAAAGGAGCAGTGACCCCACAAGAGACTGACCCAGACTTGCCTGTGAGTGTCCAGAAGTCTCCAGCAGAGGTGTGCATCAGCAGTGGCCTTCTGCAGGGTTGGAGGCGCTGAGTGTGGCAATGTGTGCATGGGACCTTTTGAAGGAGGTCGCCATTCTCTTCATTAACTCCACCATAGTTTGGCCTCAGGTTCAACAACAGAGAGGGAACACAGTCCTGCCCATTAAGAGAAAATTAGATTAAAGATTTATTGAGCATGGTCTCACCCATCAGAACAAGACCCAGTTTCCCCCACAGTCAGTCTCTCCCACCAGGATGCTTCCATAAGCCTCTTACACTTATCCATCAGAGGGCAGACAAAATGAAAACCACAATCACAGAAAACTAACCAAGCTGATCACATGGACCACAGTCTTGTTTCACTTCAGGCATGCCACATCTGAATTGGAAATTTTACAGATTACACTAGTAAGAGAAATTTTATAAGCTACACTCTATAGTAAGTTGTTATAAAATATTGATTATATTCCCTGTGACTAGTATTTATTGGAGATACAGTGAAAGTCACTCAGTCATGTCTGATTCTTTGTAATCCCATGGACTATACAGTCCATTGAATTATCCAGGCCAG
>SJYV01007179.1:0-13003 GCA_006410875.1 Neotragus pygmaeus
TCGTTTCCAGCAGACGGCGGAACACAGCCCGGACCTTGGCACAGGACGGCTGCGGCACACAGGCCGGACCTCAGCACAAGGTGACCGCGGCACACAGCCTGAACCTCAGTTAAAGGCGACTGCGGCACACAGCCCCAAAATCTGTGCAGGGTGACCATGGCACAGAGCTTGGATCTCGTCGCTAGCCAACCGCAGAACACAGCCCAGACCTCCGCACTGGGCAACTACAGCACTCAGGCCGGACCTCGGTGTGGGGCGACCGCGGAACACAGCCCGAAACTCAGTGAAGGGCGACCACGTCACACAGCCCGGAACTTGTTGCTAGCCGACCACGGAACTCACCCTGGACTTAAGTGCAGGGTGACTGCGGCACACAGTTTGGACCTCGGAGCAAGGCTACCACAGCACACAGTCTGGACCTTTGCGCAGGTCGCCTATGGCACACAGCCCAAACCTCAGTGAAGGGCAACCATGGCAAATAACCCAGAAATGTGTGCATAGTGACTGTGGGAGAGAGCTCGGAACTCGTCGCTAGCCAACTGCGGAACACTGCCCACACCTCAGCACAGGGCGATCGCGGAACACAGGCCGGACCTCGGCACAAGGTGACCGCGGAACACAGCCCGAAACTCAGTGAAGGACGACTGCAGCACTGAGCCCGGATCTCGTTGCCAGCCAACTGCAGAACACAGCCTGGACCTCAGCACAGGGCGATCGCGGAAGACAGCCCGAACCTCAGTGAAGGACTAATGCAGCACTCAGCACGGATCTCGTCACCAGCCAACCACGGAACACAGCCCGGACCTCGGCACAGCACGACTGCGGCACACAGCCCAGATATCGGAGCAGGTCTACCGTGGCACATAGCTCGAACCTCAGTGAAGGGCGACTGCAGAACAGAGCCCAGAAATCTGAATAGGGAGCCCACAGCACAGAGCCCATAACACGTCACTAGCTGGCCACGGAACACAGCCTGGACCTCGGTGCAGGGCGATCACGGAAAAGAGGGCGGACTCCTTCAAAGGGTGACCACGGCACACAGCACGGATCTTGGCGAAGNTGAATAGGGAGCCCACAGCACAGAGCCCATAACACTTCACTAGCTGGCCACGGAACACAGCCTGGACCTCGGTGCAGGGCGATCACGGAAAAGAGGGCGGACTCCTTCAAAGGGTGACCACGGCACACAGCACGGATCTTGGCGAAGGGTGACCGTGGCACACTGCCCGAAACACTGTGAAGGGTGACTGCGGCACACAGCCAGTAACTTGTCGCTAGCCGATCGCGGAACACAGCCTGGATTTTGGCACAGGGCGACCACGGAACACATGCCGGACCAAGGCACAAGGAGACCGCAGCACACATCAAGGACATAGAGCAGGGAGACTGCGGCACACAGCCTGAATGTCAATGAAGCATTACGTGGCACACAGCCCGAACCTCATTGAAGGGCGACCGCATCACACATCCCAGACCTCGATGCAGGGAAACCCTGCACACAGCACGAACCTCGACCGAAGGCGACTGCAGCACACAGCCCGGAACTTGGTGTAGGGCAACCGCGGCACACAGCCGGAACCTCAGTTAAAGGCGAACGCGGCACACAGCACAGAACTAGTCACTAGCCGAACACAGAACACAGCCTGGACTTTGGTGCAGTGCGACAACAGCACACAGCCCGAACCTCAGCACAGGGGGACTGTGGCACCCAGCCCGGAATTCAGCACAGCGTGACCACGGGACTCAGGCTGGACCTCGGTGCAGGGTGACCATGGCACACATCACGGACATCGAGCAGGGTGACCGTGTCACACAGCCCGAACCTCAGTGAAGTGCAACCGCGGCACACATCCAGGACATCGACACAGGGCGACCCAGGCACACAGCACGGACCTCGACAAATGATGACCTCGGCACACACCCCAGACCTCTGCGCAGAGTGACCATGGCACAGAACCTGGAACTCTTAGCTATCCGAGCGCAGGACACCGTCAGGACTTTGGCGCAGGGCCACTACGGAACACAGCCTGGACCTCGGCACAGGGCTATCACAACACACAGCCCAGACTTCAGGACAGGATCATCGGGGCACACAGCCCCGACCTTGGCGCAGGATGATAGTGGCACACAGACCGGACTTCGAGCAGGGCAACAGCAGCACACAGCCCAAACCTGAGTGAAGGGCGACCGCGGCACACAGCCCGAACCTCAGTGAAAGACGACCGTGACACACAGCCCGGAACTCATCACTAGCCGACCACAGAACAGTGCCTGGACTTCAGCGCACTGCGACCTCGGCACAAAGGTCGGACCTCGGTGCAGGGTGACCAAGGCACACATCCTGGACACCGGCACAGGGTGACCGCAGCACACATCCCGAACCTCAGTGAAGGTCGAGCAAGACACACATCCCTGACCTCGATGAAAGGCGACCCTGGCAAACAGTATGGACGTCGGCAGATCGCGACTGCGGCACACACCCAGTACCTCGTCGCAGTGTGACCATGGCACAGAGCCCAGAACTCATCACTAGCCGACCGCACAACACAGCCTAGACCTTGGCGCAGGGCGACTGTGTCACACAGCATGGCCCTGACGCGGGGCGACCGTAGCACACAGCCCAGATATTGGTGCAGTNGCACACACCCAGTACCTCGTCGCAGTGTGACCATGGCACAGAGCCCAGAACTCATCACTAGCCGACCGCACAACACAGCCTAGACCTTGGCGCAGGGCGACTGTGTCACACAGCATGGCCCTGACGCGGGGCGACCGTAGCACACAGCCCAGATATTGGTGCAGTGTGATCACAGCACACAATTCGAACCACAGTGAACGGCGATGGTGGCACAGAGCCCGGAAATCTGTGGAGGGCAACCGCAGCCCAGAACCTGGAACTCGTTGCTAGACAACCGCGGAACACAGCCCTGACCTTGGTGCAAGGCGACCGCAGCACACAGACCGTACGTCGGTGCAGGGCGACACTGGGACACAGCACGGACCTCGGCACAGGGCAACGGCAGAACACAGCCCGGACCGCTGCGCAGGGCGACACTGGGACACAGCACGAACCTCGGCTGATGGCAATTGCATCACACAGCCCAGACCTCGTCGCAGAGCAACCGCGTCACAGAACCCAGAACTCTTCGCTAGCCAACCACGGAAAATAGCCTGGAACTCGGGGCAGGGCGACTGCGGCACACAGCCTGGATCTCGGTGAAGGGTGACCGTGTCACACAGCTCAGAAATCTGTGCAGGGCGATCGTGGCACAGAGCTTGGAACTCGTTGCTAACCAACCACAGAACACAGCCCGAACCTCACGGGAGGGAAACTGAGGCACACAGCCCAGAACTCGTCGCCAGGCGACTGTGGAACACAGCCCGGACCTTGGCGCTGGGCAACCGCGGGACACAGCTCAGACTTCGGTGAAGGGCTACCACGGCACACAGCCCTAACCTCAGTGAAGGGAGACTGCAACACATAGCCCGGACCTCGACTAAAGGCGACCCTGGCACACAGCACGAACATAGGCAGATGGAGAATGTGGCACACACCCCGGACCTTGTTGCAGTGCGACCGCGGCACAGAGCCTGGAATTCATCACTAGCTGACCACGGAACACAGTGTGGACCTCATTGCAGGGTGACCGCAGCATACAGCCCAGATCTTGGTGCAGGGTGACTGTGGCACACAGCCCCAATATCAGTGCAGGGCGACACTGGCACACAGCACGGAGCTTGGCGCCGGGCAAAGGTGGCTCACAGCCCGGACCTCGGCGCAGGGTTACACTGGCACACAGAACGGACCTCAGCTGATGGCGACCGCATCACACAGCCCAGACCTCNATACACGTCATTCAACATTTGTCAAACCCATAATGTACAACACCAAGAGTGAACTCTATTGTAAACTATGGATTCTGAGTGATAATATTATCACTCACATCAGTATAGATTCATTGACTGTGAAAAATGTTCCACTTTGGTCCATGAAGTTGATAGTTGGGGAGGCTGTGTGAGTGTGGAATCAAGGGGTGTATGGGACCTCTGTTTTTCCTGCTTTATTTTGCCGAGGAAATTTTAAAGCTCTAAAAAAGGTGACTGGAATGAGATGAGGTTTTGAACAAAAGAGGAGAGAGCAAGCTAGCCCATAATCACTTCCTTTGTGCACTCCACAGTCTGGACCACTCAGAGGTGTTCACGGAGTTATACAGGGAAGAGGAGAGGGAGAAAGTAGACAGAGGTGGTCAGGAGGATAAAAGGGGGAGATGAAAAGGATGGAGACAGATCCGGCCAGTAACCAGTTCTCTGAGTGTTCTCCACTGTCTGGAACATACAGAGATTCATAGAGTTGGGTAGAGAAGAGAAGTGGGAGGGAGGAGTCAGAGGCTACCTGGTGGAGAAAAAGGAGAGTCCAAAGGAGGAGAGAGTGGTCCAGCCAGTAATCTTGCTCTCAGGTAAAATTGGGTACTGAAGATTGGGTTTTTAAATGTACAAAATTGACAACAAGTACCAAAATGCAAAATTAAAAATCTGGAGTAGAGATTGGATTTTCAAAAATATAATATTAAAGAATAGAAGAAGAAANTCTCTGGAGTGCTGTGAAGTGTCCAGTAATGGGTTATGAGACATCAATGGTTTTGGGGTAGTTTTGAGCCGCCTGTATATTGAAGCTCAGGGCTGTGTTCCTGTGTTGCTGGAAAATTTTTGTGGTATGTCTTGCTCTGGAACTTGTTGGCCCTTGGGTGGTCCTTGGTTTCAGTGTAGGTATGGAGGCATTTGATGAGCTCCTATCAAATAATTCCTGGATCCAGGATTTCTCTGATGTTCTCAGGATTTGGACTTAAGCCTCCTGTTTCTGGTTTTCAGTTTTATTTTTACAAGAGCCTCAGGACTTCTCCATCTATACAGCACTGATGATAAAACATCTAGGTTAAATATGAAAGGTTTCTCCACATTGAGGGTCACCCATAGAGGTTCACTAAGTTACATGGAGAAGAGAAGAGGGAGGTGGTAGTTAGAGGTGACTGGAATGAGATGAGGTGGGATCAAAAGATAGGAGGGCAAACTAGCCGGTAATCACTTCTTTTGTGCGCTCCACAGTCTGGACCACTCAGAGGTATTCACGGAGTTATACAGGAAAGAGGAGAAGGAGGAAGTAGACAGAGGTGGCCAGGAGGATAAAGGAGGGGGATGAAAAGGATGGAAACAGATCAAGCCAGTAACCAGTTCCCTGAGTGTTCTCCACTGTCTGGAACACACAGAGATTCACAGAGTTGGGTAGATAAGAGAAGGGGGAGGAAGGAGACAGAGGCTACCTGGTGGAGAAAAAGGAGAGTCCAAAGGAGGAGAGAGTGGTCAAGCCAGTAATTTCATTCTCAGGTAAAATTGAGTACTGAAGATTGGGTTTTTAAATGTATAAAATTGACAAGAAGTAATAAATGCTAAGATTAAAAATCTGGAGTAGAAATTGGATTTTCAAAAATATAATAATAAAGAAAACAAGAAGGAGGAGAAAAAAGAAAACAACTACCAAAAAAAAGCCACAAGAATTATTTTAAAAACAACAGCATAAACCACAAATAACTATATACAGCGTTTGCTTTAAAAATAGGGTTTTTTTAAAGTAATAATAGGTTATAAAAATATTAATTAGAGAAACAGAGCACTTCAAATTTTAAGAAAGTTAAAAAAGAAGAAGAAAAAGGAAAGAAGAAAAACTAAAATTTTAAAAAAAGGAAGAAACAACAGTCACGTAACCACATTCACTAAAAAAAAAAAAAAAGGTTGATCATAAAAGTGTTAAAGGTATATCTGGCCTTTTCTCTGGTGTTGTGGGCTGTGTGGGGTCACTACCAAGGCGGTTCCCTCTGTTTAACTTCCTCTGTTTGCTGGTCTCTTCAATGTCTGATTTCCCTCTTGACACAGGGAGGGCGGTGGTGCACTCCACACTGGGCTTGCCTCTGCTCGCAGTGCACACCACTCAGGCTCTATGTTGCTCCACCGGGGAACCGTCTGAGACTGGCCCTAAGCTTCATGCACCTCCCCGGTCTAAGCCACTCAAGCTCAGCACTCAGGTAACCCTCAGAGGTGCAGATGTGGTTGGGCCTGAATTTTGTGGCCTTCCCGGGTCTGAGTAGCTCAGAAGTTTGGCGAGCGCAATCGCTGCAACTTATGGCCTTTCCGTGCTGCTCAGTTTTCTGGGTGTACTGCTGGCATTCCTTCTCAGGCGGATGATGACTGTCCAGAACCCCCAGAAGTCTTAGTTAGCAAAGAAACCTGCTTGCAATTTGGTAGGTAATGTTTCTCTTGGGCTGCGATTGCCCCCTTCCAGCCCTTAAGGCCCTGGCTGCCTGTCACTGGAGGGGGATAGTCTGCAACCGGCTATTTCCAATCCATCCTTTGTTCTGTTCTCGGTCCTGGTGGTGTCTTATGTTTGAGTATTTCACGTGGTAGCTATCCCACAGTCTGGTTTGCTAGCCCAAGTTAGTTCACTCTGGCAACATGCAGGGCGTTCCAGCCCGATTCTCAAAAAAGCACTGCAGCCCATTCTTAGAAAGCACTGCTGCCTGCACCTCCCGCATCTCCCTGCCCAACTCCCACTTGCTGGTGGCGGATGCAGGCATCTGTGCTGCTTTTCCACTGGAGGAGTTACTGTTGGGCTCGTAATCTGTTGGTTTTAATTATTTATTTATTTTTCCATCCTGTTATGTTGCCCTCTGTGCTTCCAAGTCTCACCACAGACTCGGCTGTGAGAATGTTTCCTGGTGTTTGGAAACCTCTCTTTTTAAGAGTCTCTTCCTGGGATGGGATTCCCTTCCCAGGACGGAGCTCTCTCACTACCTCCTTTGTCTCTTTTTTCATCTTTTATATTTTTTCATACCTGCTTTTGAAGCCAATGATCTGCTTTGCTGTTTGCCTGATGTCCTTTCCCAACATTCAGAAGTTGTTTTGTGGAATTTACTCAGCACTGAAATGTTCTTTTGATGAATTCGTGGGGGAGAAAGTGGTCTCCCCATCCTATTCCTCTGCCATCTTCCCACTCTCACCCAAATTTATTTTAAAATAAAGACTCAAAGATGGGCATTTAAGACTACTTTTTTTTTTTCCAGTTACTTGAGCCCAATCATATAAACTCAGTTNGTCTCCCCATCCTATTCCTCTGCCATCTTCCCACTCTCATCCAAATTTATTTTAAAATAAAGACTCAAAGATGGGCATTTAAGACTACTTTTTTTTTTTCCAGTTACTTGAGCCCAATCATATAAACTCAGTTTTGGAAGAAACTGGTACATATTTGTTAATGGAGATGAATACATGCATATGCATATGTATGCAGAAACACTAATAACAGCTTACAAATATGTTCTAGTATGGTATTAAATATTTTCTATATATCGACTCATTTAATTAATATTATAAATTTATGCATTAGGTATATTCTATTCCTATTTTTCATATGAAGGAAATGAGACACAATAGGGTAATTTACTCTAGAACTCACAACTGACATATATTTTTAAAAGGTTGCTCTTCCTTATCTGGCACTGGATTTTTCAGTTTCAGTTACTTTCATGCACTTCAGTGTCCAGTGCAGCACTACAATAGCCAAGACATGAAAACAGCCTAAATGTTCACCAACAGATGGATGGATAAAGATGTGGTATTTTTATATGAAGGAATATAATTCAGCCATAAAAAATGAAACAATGCCATTTGTAGCAACATGGATGGACCAGGAGATTGTCATATTAAGTAAGCCAGACAAAGACAAATACCATATGATATCACTTATCTGTAGAACCTAAAATAAAAGAAAAAAAAGATACAAATGAATTTATATAGAAAACAGAAATAGACCCAGAGACTTAGAAAATATGCTTAACATTGCTAATTCTCANACCTCGGGACAGGGCGACTGTGGCACAAAGCCTGAACCTCAGAGAAGAGCAACCGAGGCACACAGCACGAATCTTGGCACAGGGCGACACTGGCACACAGAACAGAACTCGGGAGATGGCGACTATGTCACACAGCCCAGATATCGGTGCAGGGCGACTACGACACATAGCCCGGAACTCAGCCCAAGGCTACCGCAGCACACGGCCCAGACCTCGGCGCAGGGCGACCGTGGCACACAGCCCGAACGTCAGTGAAGGGCGACCGTGGTACACAGCCCGGAAATCTGTGCAGGGCGACCGTGGCACAGCGCTAGGAACTCATCGCTAGCCAACTGCGGTACACATCCCGGACCTCAGCACATGGTGACCACGGCACACAGGCTGGACTTCGGCTCAGGGTGACCGCGGCACACAGCCCAAACCTCAGTGAAGGGCGACTGTGGCACACAGCACGGAACTCGTCGCCACCCAACCGAGGAACACAGCCCAGACCTCTGCACAGGGTGACTGCGGCACACAGCCCGGACCTCAGTCAAGGGCGGCCGCGGCACACAGCCCAAACCTCAGTGAAGGCCGACCGCATCACACAGCCCGAAACTCCTCACTAGCTGACCACGGAACACTGCCTGCACTTCAACGCACTGCGCCCTCGGCACACAGCTGGACCTTGGCACAGGGCGACCGCGGCAGACATCCCGGACCTCGGCAGAGAGAGACTGGGGCACAGAACGTGGATTCTTCACATGCTGACCACAGAACACATCCCAGACCTCACCGCAGGGCAACAGCGGCACACAGCCCGAACCTCAGTGAAGGGCGACTGTGGCAAAAAGCCCGAAACTAGCTGATCGTGAAACACAGCCATGGGCCTCGGCGCCAGGTGACTGTGGCACACAGCCCGGAACTCATCCCTAGCTGACCGCAGAACACAGCCCTGCACCTCGGCGCTGGGCGAAGATGGCACACAGGCCCGACCTCAGCGCAGGGCAACAGCGGCACACAGGCCTGACCTTGGCACATGGTGACCGAGGCACATAGGCCGAACCACAGTGAAGAGCGACCGAGGCACACAGCATGGATCTGGCCTCAGGGTGACTCTGGCACACATCACCAACCTCGGAAGATGGCGACCGCAGTACACTGATCGGACATCGGCACAGGGTGACTGCGGCACACAGCGCGGACCTCGGCGCAAGGCTAACATGGGCCACAGCATGAACCTCAGTGCAGTTCAACATCGGCACGCAGCCCAAACCTCAGTGAAGGGCAAACACAGCACACAGCTTGGACCTCAGCACAAGGCTACCACGGCACACACCCAGAACTCGGTTCAAGGCTACCGTAGCACACAGACTGGACCTCGGCAGAGGGTGACCATGGCACACACACCGAACCTCAGTGAATGGAGACTGCAGCACACAGCCCGGAAATATGTGCAGGGCGACCAGGGTATAGAGCTCAGAACTCATCGCTAGGCGGCCATGGAACACAGCCTGGACCTCGGCACAGGGCGACCATGGAAAACAGGATGGAACTTGTCTCCAGCCGACTGGGAAATAAAGCCTGGACCTCGGCACAGGGATACTGCAGCACACAGGCCAAACCGCAGTGAAGGGCGACTGCGGCACACAGCCCAGAAATCTGGGGCGACAGTGGCATAGAGCTCAGAACTCATCGCTAACCAACCGCAAACACAGCCCGGACATCAGCACAGGGCGACCATGGCACTCAGGCCATACCACGGCACATGGCGACCGCAGCACACAGTCCAGACCTCGGCGCAGGGTGACAGCGGCACACAGCTCAAACTCAGTGAAGGGCGACTGTGGCACACAGCTCGGAAATCATCACCAGGTGACCGCAGAACAGAGCCCGGACCTCGGCGCAGGGCGACCGCGGCACACAGCTCAAATATCGGTGCAGGGATACCGCGGCACACAGTCGAAATCTCAGTGAAGGGTGACCGCAGCACACAGCCCAGATATCTGCGCAGGGTGACTGCAGCACAGAGACCAGAACTCGTCGCTATCCGACTGCGGAACACAACCCGGACATCGGCGCAGGGTGACTACGGCACACAGGCTGGACCTCGACAAAGGGTGACCTAGGCACTCAGCCCGAAACGCATTGAAGAGCGACCGCGTCAAACAGCCCGGAACTCGTCGCTAGCCAACCGCGGAACACAGCCTGGATCTCGGCGCAGGGCGACCGTGGCACACAGCCCTGACCTCGGCAGATAGGGACCGTGGCACAGAGCCCAGAACTCATCGCAAGCCAAGAGCGGAACACAGCCTGGACCTCAGTGCAGGGCGACCGAGGCAAACAGCCCAAACCACAGTGAAGAGCGACCAAGACACACAGCATGGACCTCGGCCCAGGGCGACCCTGCCACACAGCACCGACTTCGGGAGATGGCGACCGCAGTACAAAGATCAGACATCGGTGCAGGGCGACTGCAGCACACAGCCCAGACCTCACCACAAGGCTACTGCGGCACACAGCCCGGATCTCGGCGCAAGGCTAACATGGCACACAGCCCGAACCTCCGCACAATTCATCCGTGGCACACAGCCCAAACCTCAGTGAACGGCGAACTCGGCACACAGCCCGTANCCACAAGGCTACTGCGGCACACAGCCCGGATCTCGGCGCAAGGCTAACATGGCACACAGCCCGAACCTCCGCACAATTCATCCGTGGCACACAGCCCAAACCTCAGTGAACGGCGAACTCGGCACACAGCCCGTAACTCGGTTCAAGGCTATCATGGCACAAAGACCGAACCTCGGCACAGGGTGACCGTGGCACACAGCCTGAACTTCAGTGAAGGGAGACCATGGCACACAGTCCGGAAATTTGTGCAGGGCGACCGGGGTATAGAGCTTGGAACTCGTTGTTAGCCAACCGCGGAACACAGCCTGGACCTCGGCACATGGCAACCATGGCAAACAGGATAGAACTCGTCTCCATCTGACCACAGAACACAGCCCAGACCTCGGCACAGGCAGACCGCGGCACACAGGCCGGAACTCTGTGCAGGGCAACTGCGGCACACCGCGTGGACCTTGGTGCAAGGTGACCATGGCACACAGCCCGAACTTCAGTGAAGGGCAACTGTGGCACACAGCTCGGAATTGGTCCCTAGCTGACCACGGAACACAGCCCTGGACCTCAGTGCAGGGCGACTCTGGCACACAGGCCGGACCTCAGCGCAGGGCGACAGTGGCACACAGGCCAGACCTTGGTGCAGGGCGACTAAGGAACACAGCCCGGACCTGAGTGAAGGGCGACCGCAGCACACAGCCCAGAAATTTGTGCAGGGCGACAGCACAACAGAGATTGAACTCATCGCTAGTCAACTGCAAAACACAGCCAGGACCTCGGCGAAGGGCGACCATGGAAAACAGCCCAGACCTCATCGCAGGTCGACCACGGCACACAGGCCAGACGTCAGTGAAGGGCAACTGAGGCACAAAGCCCGAAACTGAGTGTAGGGCGACCACGTCACACAGTCCGGAACTCATAGCTAGCCGACCGTGGAACACAGCCCGGACCTCGGCGCAGGGTGAAGGTGGAACACATTCCGGACCTCAGCACAGGGTGACAGNCAAGAAGCTGCTGTGTCCTAAGCCTTGAATCTTTAGGAAAACTTTAACTCACCCTTGAAAGCCATACCCTTTTGGTTTCTAGTTGGCATACAAAGTACCAATACCACCATATATGCCTTTCTCCCGCATGGAGTGCTCTTGATGCTTGGGGTGTGTCTGCGTTTCCAGACTTGTGGGCCCCCAACATGGGCCACCCCGATCTCAGCACTGGCCTGAAATGAGCAGTAAACAGAAAGAACAGACACTCGACCCGCACCCACACCCACAAAATCAGGGTGGGAAGGAAGCGGAGGATGGAGAGGGTTTCTTATTAATAATTCATCCTGAGCAACCCCCTGGAGCAGTTTCACTATGAAATGCTATGCAGAATGCTGCAACACGCTAATTAATATTTTCAAAGTGTTCCGTGGGCCCCCTTTAAAAGCACTTTTGCCATCCATTGGATGTTCTGCATTATAAGTAAAAGATCAATCCTGTCCCCCAATCTTATTGATGAGCTGTCTCACCGACGCAGGATATTAAGAGTCCATGGGATTTTTTTTTTTTCTTTTCCTCCCTGTGATATCACTCCCAGAGAACTGGGCTTGGAAACTGGCTTCTCTTCTGAGACCAGCTGTTCTCCCAAGAGTTACAGAAAGGTTCAGGCAGGTTCCCAGGCGTGGACTGCTCTGACCACGGCACACTGGCCCTGCCTCACGCCACCCAATCTGATGCCCCAAACGGAGACCCAAAGGGAGTGTGCTGTCTCCTGCAGGGTATGCATCCCCGGGCGCAGTGACAGAAGAGGTCTTCAGAAAGCGATGTCAGCTGACATCTCCTTACAGAGGAGTTTCTGATGGACGACGCCCAGCTAAAGGTCCGGGCCTGCCCCTGTGCTCCAAGGAAGTGGTTGCTGATCAGAGATTCCTCCCCAGCAGGAGAGCAAAGCCCCCATGCCCAGTGTCGTTTTAGGGCACACACTCTCCCATCAGAAATATCCAGGACCTGGCCAGAGGACTACAGGGCCTTGAAGCCCTGGCCTCGCTCACTCTCAGCACAGGGCCACATGCACCAGCTGGAACCCCAAAGGCATCCCCACGGAGAGCAGCGGAGGGTCACTCTCCACGTTCTTGTCTCAGTGATTCTTCCTAAACATTACCTGGAGACTATTTCTCCATTCAAATCAATTGTGCCTATCGATCCAGGCAATTAAAAGAATAGGAAAGGAGTAACTTTTGCCCTTTGCTATCTTGCATTCAAGAAAGTGATTTACAGAGTCAATCGGGTCCACTTGGAAATAACCTGCTTTCCATGGTGAAGAATCTTTTCCTCCCAGGAGACCCGAGGGACAGCCTTTGAGGTGAGGAGGGAACTGTGCCTCTCAGGGACACCACAACCCATGGGGCCCACCCTGAAGCCACTGGCCATGCTGCCCCCTTTTCTAGCTCATAAATAGCACCCAGAATGCCATTGACTGGGGTTTTTTTTTTTTTTTTTTTTTTTTTTTTTTTTTTT
>SJYV01007181.1:0-16458 GCA_006410875.1 Neotragus pygmaeus
CTACAGGGATTTTAAAAACTAGGATAAGACAGATGTCATGTATAATTTATGACATAGAAAACTGTTAGAATGGATATAAAATTGCAGGGTAGGAGAGTCAGGTGTGGAAAAAGGGTGCCCCAGCAAAAGTTAATGTGCTAAAGCAATATGCTTTCAAAGTCAGTTAGTCAAGATTATTGAGAATAATAGGAGGTAGACTGGACAGTTGTGGTTAAAATTTATGGGCTTGTAATAAAAAAGAAGAGAAAAAGGAAAGTCAGAACTTTTTCTTTCAGCAAAAATATTGAGGTTTATAAATGTTAGAAAATGAAGAACAGAGGCAATCTGGCCTGCAGGTTAAAACACATTTTTAGAAATGAAGAAAGGAAATAAGGTTAAAAAGAAACAGTGACCACTGGAGACTCTTAATGTAACCAAGCAGGACCCTTTGGGGGTCCCCCTCCCAGAGCCGTGTCCTCTAGCTGCCTCTTGTTTGTAGAAAGGCTTTGGTCTCCAACTAGGAGAGTGAGCTGAGGCAGAAACAAAGGAAAAGCAAGCCCAACACAATCTTTTTTCATGATTATTAAATAGAGTAAACTGATGCCCTGGTTTATGACCCCAAACTGTTGAGATAATGTCCTGTGGCTTCAACCAGCTGGCCCCAAGCGGATTTTAAATTTATGATACTAGGAGGATCATTTAAAAATGGAAACCCCTGAACCATCACAAAGGCCCTAAGTAAATAACAAAATGCCTCAACCCTTGCTTTTGCTCTCTATTAGAAAGGAGAAAAGGATCACAAGACCATGATTTACTAGCTTGCTTTGCAGGAATACATAGATCAGTCACAATCACCAAAGATGCATCCAAGCACAAGATGGAGATTTGAAGCCGATGCTTTATCAGGAAGCTGAAACCACAAAAACACACTGCCTCCCTTTACTGTTTTTTGTTTTAAAACCCTTGCACCCAGTCAGCCAGCAAGATGGATTTCAAATGAGTCCAGGTCTCCCATCTTCGGGGCTGGTACCTCCTCAACTAGTAAACCTTTCTTTGATGCAAAGTCCAACATTTCAGTTGGTTCATCCTCACTGTGCCTCATGTTAACTTCTGTTTGACAATGCTAATTTGGAGATTTACTTTTACTGTAAAAATTCTATTGTCATAAACTCCCTAAGAAATTAATTTTAAATGTTTTCTTTATAAAGTAATATTTATCAGTTTTAAATATCCAGGAAATGTAGAAATGTAAAATATCCAGGAAATGTAGAAATAGTTCCACCATTTAATTTTAAAACAATATACTTTTTCCATTTTTCTTCAGTGGATGCTTCTTTTTATTTTGACTTTGGCAAATCTTGATATAATCATCTAATTAGGTTTAATTTGATCATAGGACAAAGCTTATAAATACAAATACTTTGTAAAATCTTTTTATAAACAAAAGTTGTGAAGGTCAAATGGAGCTTAAATACTTTTATTTCTCATATCATAGCCATTTTGCATAAAGCTTTATAGAAACTGATGTGCTCAGTCTTGAGCAAGTTTAACTTATATCTAGCAAGGAGTTCTGGTAGTATCTTAGTTCTTTAGGCTACTGTAACAAAATACCACAGACTGGGTACTTATAAACAACAGGAATTTATTTCTCACAGTTTGGAATTTGGAAAGTCCAAGATCAACCTCTTCTTCACTCTATCATAGCAGGAGGCAAGGGCACTGTCTGGTATCTCTTTTATATGGGTATTAATTTCATTTGTGAGGGCTCTACCCTCTTGACCTAATCACGTCCCACAGGCTCTGTCTGCTTATACCATCACAATTGTCATTACAATCTCAACGTATGGATCTGGGGGACATAAATTCTCAGACCATAGCAGGTGGGATGTGTGCAGCAGTTTTAATGTCTGGAGTCTGTTTCAGCTGAGTTCATGGATACTTCATGGAAAAATCAATCATGATTTATACATCATCCTTTTATCCTTTCTTCATAATCTTGTTTGAAAACAGCTTTTAGATCTCTGCTTCCAAAGAAAGAAAGGACAGATCAAAAGTTCATCAGCTCTCTGATTCTAGTATAAAGAACTGACTCCAGTTGGGATGGGAATCATGTCTAAGCTCTGATCTCTTATTTTAAGAGAGCTTTTTATTTTTAAAATGGTCGTGTACTTGTCTCACCACTCTCCACACTGTTCTTTTCCCTGAAGAGAACTAGATTCATGTAATCATATCCTATACACACTTTGTAATGTTTGTCTTTATTAGGATAGTTCCACTTCAGCAGAAGTGTAATTTTTTCTGAATTCTCATTTTAATTCCTAGTGATATGCATATTGCAAGATCTGAATTCGTTGTGGAAGGAGTTATAATGTGTGGCACTACTAGACCCATTCTTTTAATCTTCTATGCATTATATTTTGAATCTACTGTATTTAACACAGGGTCTGGATGTGGAAGGAACATGATAAGATGTTTATTGAATGAATAAGTTGTAGTTTTTGCTTGTGAAAAATACTGTTTCTAAATAAAGGTCAAATGAATTTTGTCTAATTTTTCTTTTGAGCTTGATCTCTGGATTATGACTCTCACCTTGTTCCAATATAATGGTGTAACAGGATTTCTCAAATCCTAGTGTACATTGGAATCACCTGGTGAACTTACTGACCCTGTGGACTCTTCACTAGCTGGGTCTCATTCACTAGATGGTGTCTAGCCATGCACATTTTTAGCAAGTACTCGGAGTGTTTGCGTGGTCACAGGACCAGATTTGTGAAGAAAAGAAAGTGAAATTGCTCAGTCGTGTCCAACTATTTGCGACCCTGTGGAGTGAAGCCTACCAGGCTCCTCTGCCCATGGGATTTTCCAGACAAGAGTACTGGAGTGGGTTGCCATTTCCTTCTCCAGGGGATCTTCCTGACCCAGGGATTGAACCCGGGTCCCTGGCATTATAGGCAGGTGCTTTTACTGTCTGAGCCACCAGAGAAGTCTGACTTTATAAGACCCTATTAAAGGTGTAGGCTCAGGAAGACTCAGATCAACGGAGATCTGTGTTTTTCTTAGCTTGCTTAGGTTTTATTTCAGGCAGATACCCCAGGAAATGGTCATTTTAGGAAATGGTCTTAGGGTAGTCTTTAGATCATCAGTCTAGATAAGTTCTAAAAGATTGCTTTGTCTCAGTTGCATAAACAGAAATGAACAACCTGTCATATGATCTTGTTATGAGTAAATCTCCATGATATCAAATTTACCTCATTAAACAGGTGACCATTGTTTTATAAATAAAATTCCTTAGCAACATTATCATGTTTCCATAAAGGAAGGATTAATCAATTACTTGAATGAAACTGACTGGCTGAGAAAAGACTGACACTCCTTGAAAAGTCAACGCTCCTCCATAAAAACCTGTGATTTGCATATTGTGGTCACTTCTGGAGTCACCCAAAACATTTCATGAAGGACTTGGAGTCTCCATGGTTACGTTTGCTTCTTATGCTCTCTGGATCTTACTGTAACTCTCTGGTCTGAGTTCCTAGGTGCTTTCTGTCCTAAGTGGCTGACAAAGCAGCCTCCCTTCTGTGGTAGACTGCTCTTATTATTATAGTGTCAAGAGGTACGCACCTGAAAAGGGAATGAGGGGAATCAGTCTGGTTGCTGAATTGCCACTTGCAATGTATATTTCTTTGCCACTAAGTGATTAAAATCCCCTCTGTGACTTTTGCATTAAGACAGAAAAGAATTCAGAAAATCTAAAAAAAAAAAAAAATTTGTTATTTAGGACTTGGTAGATAAATGTATTTCTTTACATGCAATTGCAACAAGAATAAAAATTCAAACTCCGGTACCAAACAAACCAACTCCCTGGTCCCCAACCTTTCAAATGGAATAATATTTATAACTATGGATAAAAATGATTGCTGTATACCTGAGAGTTTTGATTTATGATTATAATCTGGAGACCTAAAAATGATAAGCTAGCTATGGCATCACCGACTTGATGCACATGAGTTTGGGTGAACTCCGGGAGTTGGTGATGGACAGGGAGGCCTGGCGTGCTGCGATTCATGGGGTTGCAAAGAGTTGGACATGACTGAGCGACTAAACTGAACTGAACTGAACTGAACTGACTGATACTGCCTTTAACTGACTGTCAAGTTCTGTGACTACGTTGGTGGAGGACAGGGGGCACCACTCACCTCTGTTCATGTGGAGGGTCACCCTTACTAACACATCACCCCTGGTCTCTCTGTATATCTCTGTTCTCAATTGTCTCTTTTTGGTGAATGTGAGAGCAGCAATTGGCATTCGTATCTCAGTCTCTTCATTTATTTCTTCTTTAAAGTCCAGCTGCTAGTGAAAACCATGTATTCTGGGTCAGTATCTCTGTACTATGAGTTTTCAGTTTTCATTCTGTAAACGAGGTATGAGGTCTGTGGTTACTTAGTGTCCTATCAGGAAGTCTATTTTGCCAAGCATCTTACCATGCCCTCCAGCTTGGACTGGGGTAGATATGAAGATGCTCTCCCAGAGCCTCTGAGAGTAAGGACTTGCTGTCCAGCTGGGAAGGGGGTGATGGGCAGGGAGCCTCCAGCTTCCTGTTCCTTTAGGGTCTGCCTCAGCCACGTGGAGCCAGATGCCTGCTCACAGCTGTGCTATTCCCAGGGCAGCCCACATGCGGTGAATGAGCTAGGAAGGGGTTTGAAGGCTCAGATCTTTCAACCCTCTCTGGGATGACTCTCACAGGCAGTGTTTCTTTACTCTGCAGCTTCTTACCAGGTTGGCCAGATTTTCCTTGGGTCTGCATCACAGTGTGATTTTTCCCTCTGCTCAATCCTGCTTCCTCGCCCTTCCTTTAGTCTCTTCTTACATCTTGAACTCAAACTCTGTCTCAGTATCTGCTCTTGGAGAACCCAACCTGTGATGTGGCATCTTTTGGTTCCAAAGTTTTTAAAAAATATCTTTTTGCCTAAATTTTTGGTTTTCTGAACTGGTTCAGAGTTCAGGTAGGGAAACAGGGGTACCATTTCCAGACTACCTTACGTTCTAACCGTGGAAAATAACTCAGTCTAGGTGAGGAAAACTTGTCCCCTCTCTGTGGAACTTTGAGGAGTAGATAATATGGATGATATTGGGTGGCCCTGAGTGGAGTTTCCTGTGAATAATTGACACTCTAGATCATCAGAGGTTAATGCATTTCTGACTCTTAAACAAATAAATAAATAATGTGATTTTCTCTATTGACATTTGTGAAACAGTGAAGAGCCTTATATTTAGGGAGACATGAAGTAGGGTTATGATTACATGGATATTCTAAAAGAGTAAACATATACTCCATATTACCAAAGAAGAGCTGTGCTCAGTCACTCAGTTGTGTCAGACTCCTTGTGATTCCATGGACTGTAGCCCATAAGACTTTTCTGTCCATGGAATTTTCCAGGAGAGAATACTGAATTTAAATAACCCCAATTTCCTTGGTGGTTCAAAGGTTAAAGCATCTGCCTGGAATGTGGGAGAGTTGGGTTTGATCCCTGAGCCAGGAAAATCCCCTGGAGAAGGAAATGGCAATCCACTCCAGTACTCTTGCCTGGAGAATCCCATGGAGGGAGGAGCCTGGTAGGCTATAGTCCATGGGGTCGCAAAGAGTCGGACACGACTTCACTTTCACTTTCTATTTTGAATACACGTATTCATTCTTAAAGCATAAGTGGTTGACACTATCCTTATTTCTTATAGAACAGAGAGTTAGGTGAATCATCAAAACAGTGTCAAAAACACTTCTGTAAAGAATCTCTATCCTTCATGTATGGTGCCATATCAAGGTAGCTCTGAGTTAGTAATTGTGAAAAGTTAACAATAGCTTGGGCTTCCCTGGTGGTTCATATGGTGAAGAATCTGCCTGTAATGCAGGAGACTCTGATTCGATCCCTGGGTTGAGAAGATCCCCTGGAGAAGGGAATGGCAACCCACTCCAGTATTCTTGCCTGGAAAATCCCATGGACGTAGGAACCTGGCAGGCTACAGTCCACGAGGCTGCAAAGAGTCAGACATGACTAAGTGACTAACATTTCACTTTCCTTTCCATTGAGAACAGAATAAATAGAATATGATTATAATACAAGAGAATTAATGTTTTACTGGTGATACTATCAAAAGGGGCTATTATATGTAAGATATTTATTTAAAATGTAGCATGCATTCTTTTGCAGTTTAAACTTGTAGTCATAACAATATTTTATCAAGGAAATGGGAACAGTTTTTATCTGGAAGGCCCAACTTTGGGAAGGTTTCACTTGCATGTTTATTAAACTAGATCAGTGAATTTTAACCCTGGAACTCAAAAGAGTGACAGATATTACAACCAGATAGCATTTACATGCAGCTGTGCTTTTAAGTTTGTTTCAATCAGTGGCTTTCAACCTTCAGTTCAGTTCAGTTCAGTCAGTCATGTCCGACTCTTTGTGACCCCATGAATAGCAGCATGCCAGGCCTCCCTGTCCATCAGCAACTCCTGGAAATCACTCAAACTCATGTCCATCAAGTTAGTGATGCCATCCAGCCATTTCATCCTCGGTCGTCCCCTTCTCCTCCTGCCCCCAATCCCTCCCAGCATCAGAGTCTTTTCCAACTCTTCACATGAGGTGGCCAAAGTACTGGAGTTTCAGCTTTAGCATCATTCCTTCCAAAGAACACCCAGGACTGATCTCCTTCAGAATGGACTGGTTGGATTGTACTTGTACTCCTTGCAGTACAAGAGACTCTCAAGAGTCTTCTCCAACACCACACTTCAAAAGCATCAATTCTTCGGCAATCAGCTTATGAGAATGTAAAAACAGGTTCTGGTAAACAAACAGAGAAAGGGAAATTGGCATTACTGAAAAACCAGACTGCGGTCTTTGCCAAAAACTATAAATACACCATATTTAGAACAGGGCAATGACGAGGCCACATCTTAACTATGAAAATGATTGCTTCTTGGCACTCATTGCTAACAACTTGCCTTCTGAGTGATCTCCATTCTTTAACAGTGATAGCACTGCTCTAACCTTTCTGCTTCTTGAATGAGGATAATTGAGATACCCAATCACTGAATTTCCCCCATTTCTTGATGTCATCCAATCCAGAATGGTCTCATGCTTCCCTTGGCTTTCTTAAAAAATCACCCAGTTTGAAGTTCTTCCAAACTTCCTGAGATTCTCATAAGGGTCTCCCTATGCTGCAGCAAGCTAAGTAAATCTGACTTTTCTTGATTGACGACAGGTGTTTTCTTGGTGGTCTTTGATGGGCTTTGACACTCAGCTGCACATTACAATCACCTGGAGAGCTTTTAGGCCACTTGACATTCACACTGTACTCTAGACCAATTAAATTAGAATTTCTGGGGCTTGAGGCTGGGCAGCAGAATTTTAAAAAGCCTCTCAGATGATTTCCATGTGCAGCCAAAGTTGAGAACCACTGGTTTAAATGATTATATCAGAGAAGGAGGATGCACTGTATAATAGCTGAAAGTCACTTGCTGCCCTGTGATTTCAACCCTGATATTATTTTACATTGGCTCTGCTTGTTGATGTTTGTGAAGTTGTC
Source organism: Neotragus pygmaeus (assembly GCA_006410875.1). Lineage (NCBI taxonomy): Eukaryota > Metazoa > Chordata > Mammalia > Artiodactyla > Bovidae > Neotragus > Neotragus pygmaeus. Next base: position 7,558 of record SJYV01007181.1, read on the forward strand.
TTCATCTATCGAAGAGAGGGAACTTGATGAGCTGGAAGAAATGCTTTCTAGATGATATTCATGATTAGCCTGGAAGAAGGCAAAGAGTGATATTGACAAGACTCATATTTGGTTCTTGGAGTGAAAGTAAATGAGGTTATTTGAAAAGCTTTTTTAGTATGACTGAAATGGCAAGAGGTATATATGGTATTCTCTTTTCACATCACCTCACTGGACCATCTAAATCTCAATGTTTTGTTTTAACTGTTGCTTCCTTGAATCTGTTCTTTTAGAACTGATGGTTAACCATTTAAATATGTTTGTTTCTAAGTATTTCTGTTAAAAATGTAAATTCATTTCTTCATCAGGGCAATAGTAATTATGTTTAGAGGTTTAGGAGCACGAAACATTTATATTAATACTCTGTAATATGTTGCTTAATTAATTTGTGTTACCATGTATAGGATTTAATATAGTAGGGAAGAATTGGTGACAGAGGCAGAAAACCAACACAATCAGTTGCATAAAATATGCCTCCAGCTAGAGATGAAACTAGATGACTTTAACATTTTAGAGACCTAATTAAGGCTTAAAGAACATGCTTGTTTCTGGAGTATTGGACTCTTCTGAGTCAAGCAGCTTCATACACATGGCCTTTCTTGATCATTCATACATGGTCGTTCAGATTTAGAAAACTTGATATTTGGTATTAAATATGATTTTAGTTGGGTTACCCTGATGGCTCAGATAGTAAAGAATCTGCCTGTATTGCAAGAGATCTGGGTTATATTCCTGGGTTGGGAAGATCCCCTAGAGAAGGGAATGGCATTCCGAACCAGTATTCTTGCCTGGAAAATACCATGTAGAGAGGAGCCTGGTGGGCTACAGTCCATGGGGCTGCAAAGAGTTGGACACCACTGAGTGACTAACAGTCATTTCACTTTTCATAATTTTAGTTAATATTTGACTCAAGTCAGTTCTGATTGTGCAAGGAGGCAGACAAGCATGTGGCACTATTGCTGGCTGAACTTTGTTCATGCTTCCCCTGGAAGTGTAAATGTCTTGCAGGCTCAGTCCACAGAATTATGTTTTTCCACCATGGCTGCAAGAGTTGAGGAAGAATTGGGAGAAATGAGGAAGCTATCCTTGTTGATAATCTTATCCCAACAAGTAAATTTTATTTTTCTCACCTCTGAAGTTCAAAACAACCCAGATTCAGCTTTTTTCCTTGAGGACTGGGTTGAAATTGAGGGTCAGTTGATTAAGTTCACCTTTGGGTTGCTAAAGTTGTTGTGGGATGGATAAACTGGCTTCTGACTGATTTAGGACTTTCTTTAGTATGAAAATTGCTGCTTCTGTTTCTCTCCCTTGCATTAATGTCTAAGAATCTACTTAAACTATGCTGCTTCTAATTTCATGAGCTAGTGAACAGATGACCATACTTTATATAAGAGTGTTTGAGTGATATAATGAAACAAACCAATCAGCAATTTGATATATATTCTTGCAAATTTGATTAGCTGTTTATGCATGCTCAGTCATGTCCAACTCTTTGTGATACCATGAACTGTTCAGGGTCCCTCTGTCCATGGGATTTTCCTGGCAACAATACTGGAGCAGGTTGCTATTTCCTCCTCCAGGGGATCTTCCCAACCTAGGGATCAAACCCAAGTCTCCTCTGGCTCCTGCATTACAGATAGATTATTTACCTCTGAGCCACCAGAGAAACCCTTAGTTGTTTATGCTAGTGCCTATAGGAAATTCTACCTTGGTATAGCTAAATTAATTCTTTTTTTTTTTATGGTTTTCTAGTTCCTATGTATCCATAAAATGTTTCACTGACAACACATGTTGCCAAGACCAGGTACTTTCATGTTCCCTATCTTCCCTATTTTATTTCTCCCTTTTCAAGAATCTGGGCTCTCAGAATTAGACATCCAGAACTAGGGTATCAGAGGACCAAAGAGAGTCAGAAACACTGGGAAATGAGGCTGGGGTCACCAGCCTGGTAACCTAGGCCATTTAAGGAAATGAGGGTGAGAAACCACTTCAGTAGTTCTCAACCTGGCTGCATTTCATAACCTCCTGGGAAACTTTTAAACATTGTTTGCTACTGCTCTGCTCATTCCCAGAGACTAAGGGAATTAATTCTTTGGTGGTCCAGTGGATTAAAACTCCATGCTTTCACTTCTGAGGGCCTTGGTTGGGGAACTAAGATTCTGCAAGCAGAGCTGCACAGGCAGAAAAAAGGTTAGGGATACGGCTGAGGCTGAAAGATAATTGAAGTTCTGTGCTTAGATGTGGTAGCTCCTGGATTCAGGACTGGGAGAAGCCAGGTCCTCCCATCCATATTGGACCCAAAGTCCTGTGTGAGTCCACATGGTAAAGTGGGGAGCTCACTGGCCTGAGGGTCCAGAAAACCTGATTCTTTCCTAGCATCACCACTAATAAAACCTGCTGTTTTCAGTCATATTATTTCAGCTCTCTGAACTTTATTTGTCTCATATATAGCATTAAGAAGTTTAACTATGGTCCGTTTTTTAGAACTGAGTCTATGCTTTTAGTTTTTCATTAAAAAAAACTTTGCATATGGCTAGTATTTATACTAAGAAAAAAAATCCCTTAAATACCATTATATATTTGAACAGAGGTGCTACCAGGGCTAATTTATCCTAGAAGATTTAAAATAATTTAATTTTAATTTATAATCAATATTTAAATAAGTTCTAACTTTGGTAGAATTAGTTAGTGATCCTGAGAGATTTCTGGATATATAAATTCTTGAATTTTATCTATTCCAAGAAGAGTGGGAGTTAAAATAAATGATCACATAATCCAAATGACTATTCCATGAGGTATATGACAGTGACAGTTTTTGCAATTATATATATTCAATTATAGATATAGATATATTCAATTATAGATGTTTTTAAAGTTCATTTCTTCAGCATCTGAATATATTTTATTTTAAGAAGTTTTAGATCTTTTGGTTTTCGTTGTAGAGAAGGAGTGGAAGAGAGCGCCATTTGGGCCATTATATTAACAGTCTTTATGCATTTACATCAGGATTTTTTTAAGCAATGTCTTTAAAAACAGAGAAGAAGCAACTTGACCTTTTATTTTGGACAAAGATGAGGGTGGGGCTGGTGAATATAATTCTGCCTTTCTTTCTCAAACAGAAGGAAAAAAAACCCTTTAAAAACAATCCACCAATTTCAAACCATTGTATTTTAAGCCACAGGAGCTTGTGAGTTATCTTTCATCTTGCTCCTATCACATAACCAGAGAAATCGCACAGCATCTCCCAAAGGAGAGGTCTAGCTGGGAAGCAATTCGAACAAAAATATAGAAATGTGATTGCTCAATGTGTCATTATAACCCTTACTCATCTTTGTCTGTTAATCTAGAGTTTTCTCATTTCTCACTTTATCTTTTGTGTGTCTGTGCTTTTCCATGGATGCGTGTGGCAGGAAGAGTGGCCATGGAACAATGCTCAAGAAATTTGTTGGACTTAAATGTCACTGAGTAGTATCTACAACACCCCTCAGATAGAAGGCGTTTAAATTTGAATATTCTCCCTCTCCTTTTGATTTGCATCCCTGGAAGCAAAGCTAGCCATATTCAGGATTAAAAAGACTTTATTTTAATACTAGACTACAGTGACAGTTGCCCTTTATAAAAGGTAAGTAATGTTCATTCTGGTCAACCATCACCGTAATACCCATTTTAGTACTTGCTTTCTTATAGGACCATATTTCCAACAACAACAACAAAAGGCATCTACTTGACATATCATATAATAACAGCACATAATATTTACAACATGGATTGTATTAGAAAATTAGGAAATGTGGTGTTCACTGCATCATTTATTGCTATGTAAGAAACCACCTGAAGCAATAGGCATTTTTCCCTTGTGGGTAAATAAATTTGGGCTGGGCTCTGCTGGTGGGTTCTTCTGCTGATCTCTACTTTGGTTCACTCATATGGCTACATTATATATTTCTAGAGGGACTGGATAGTACAAGATGGCTTCACTGATATGTTCTGGCATTTACCACTGGCTGCTGGCTGGTTGGCTAGATGTCTTAACTGAGATGATTCATTTCTATTCCTTGTGGTCTTTTATTCTCTAATTAACTAGATTGGGCTTCTCTATGGCAATCTCAGGGCAGCAATCCAAGAGGGAGGAAAAGAAGCAGAAATGTCTTTTGATGCTTAGGATCTGGAGCTTCCACTAGGCTTGCCGAGCATCATGGGGTGGGAAAATAAATTCCATCTTTATCTGGGAGGATCACAAAGTCACATTACAAAGGTATATGAATACAGAGGCTTGACGAATTTTTTCTGTAGCCATCTTTGTTACAACCTACCATAATCTGGCAAAAACTAACAGAGTTTTGTCAAGAGAAAGCACCAATCATAGGAAACACCCTCTTCCAACACCTCAGGAGACAACTCTACACATGGGCATCACCAGATGGTTAATACCAAAATCAAATTGATTATATTCTTTACAGCTGAAGATGGAGAAGACTTTACCGTCAGCAAAAACAAGACCATGAGCTGACAGTGGCCCAGATCATGAATTCTGTATTGCAAAATTCAGACTTAAATTGAATAAATTTGGGAAAACCACTAGACCATTCAAATCCCTTATGATTATATAGTGGAAGTGATAAATAGATTCAAGGGATTAGATCTGATAGATAGAGTGCCTGAAGAAATATGGACAGAGATTCATAACACTGTACAAGAGGCAGTGATCAAAACCATCCCCAAGAAGAAGAAATGCAGAAGGCAAAGTGGTTGTCTGAGGAGGGCTTACAAATGGCTGAACAAAGAAGAGAAGTGAAAGGCAAAGGAAAAAAGGAAAGATATATTCATCTGAATGAAACGTTCAAAAGAATAGTGAGGAGAGATAAGAAAACCTTCCTAAGTGATCAATGCAAAGAAATAGTGGAAAATAATAGAATGGGAGAGACTAGAGATCTCTTTAAAAAAAAAAAAGATATCAAGGGAACATTTCATGCAGATGGCGACAATAAAGGACAGAAATGGTATGAACCTAACAGAAACAAAAGATATTAAGAAGAGGTGGCAAGAATACACAGAAAAACTATATAAAAAATATCTTAATGACCCAGATAACCATGAAGGTGTGATCACTTACCTAGAGCCAGACATCCTGGAGTGTGAAGTCAAGTGGACCTTAGGAAGCATCACTATGAACAAAGCTAGTGGAGGTCATGGAATTTCAGCTAAGCTATTTCAAATCCTAAAAGATGATGCTGTTAAAGTGCTGCACTCAGTTCAGTTCAGTCACTCAGTTGTGTCCAACTCTTTGTGACCCCATGGACTGCAGCACTGCAGGCTTCCATCACCAACTCTTGGAGCTTGCTCAAACTCATGTCCATCTACTCGGTGATGCCATCCAATCATCTCATCCTGTCGTCTCCCTCTTCTGCCTTCAATCTTCCCCAGCATCCAGGTCTTTTCCAATGAGTCATTTCCTGGCATCAGGTGGCCAAATTATTGGAGTTTCAGCTTCAGCCCTTCCAATGAATATTCAGGACTTATTTCCTTTAGGATTGACTGGTTTGATCTCCTTGCAGTCCAAGGGACTCTCAAGAGTCTTCTTAAACCCCATAGTTCAAAAGCATCAATTCTTTGACACTCACCTTTCTTTATGGTCCAACACACACATCCATGTGTGACTACTGGAAAAACCATAGCTTTGACTATCTGAACCTTTGTCAGTAAACTAATGTCTCTGCTTTTTAATATGCTGTCTAGGTTTTTCATAGCTTTCCTAATATGTCAGCAAATGAGGAAAATTCAGCAGTGGCCAGAGGACTGGAAGAGGTCAGCTTTCATTCTAATCCCAAAGAAAGGCAATGCCAAAGATTGTATAAACTACTCCACAGTTGTACACTCATCTCACATGCTAGTAAAGTAATGCTCAAAGTTCTCCAAGCTAGGCTTCAATGGTATGTGAACTCTGAACTTCCAGATGTTTAAGCTGGATTTAGAAAAAGCAGAGGAACCAGAGATCAAATTACCAACATCCATTGGATCATAAGAAAAGGAAGAGAGTTCCAGAAGAACATCTCCTTCTACTTTATTGACAATGCCAAAGCTTTTAACTGTGTGGATCATAACAAACTGTGGAAAATTCTTAAAGAGATGGGAATACCAGACCACCATACCTGCCTCCTGAGAAATCTGTATACAGTTCAAGAAGCAACAGTTTGAATCAATGGACTGGTTCCAAATTGGGAAAGCAGCATGTTAAGGCTATATATTGTTACCTTCTTATTTAACTTAACTTATATTGTTTGAAATGCCAGGCTGGATGAAGCACAAGCTGGAATCAATATTGCTGGGAGAAATATCAATAACCTTAGATATGTGGATGACACCACCATTATGGAAGAAAGTTTAGAGGAACTAAACAGTCTCTTGATGAAAGTAAACAGTCTCTTGATGAAAGTGAAAGAGAAGAGTGAAAAAGCTGGCTTAAAACTCAACAGTGAAAAACTAAGATCATGGCATCTGGTCCATTCACTTCATGGCAAGTAGATGGGAAAACCACGAGAACAGTGACAGACATTATTTTTTGGGGGGCTCCAAAATCACTGCAGATGGTGACTGCAGCCATAAATTTAAAAGACTCTTGCTCCTTGGAAGAAAAGCTATGGCAAACGTTGACAGCATATTAAAAAGCAGAGACTTGACTTTACTGACAAAGGTTCGTAGAGTCAGAGCTATGGTTTTTCCAGTAGTCATGTATGGATATGAGTTTTGGGCCATAAAGAAAGGTGAGTGCCAAAGAATTGATGCTTTTGAACTATGGTGTTGGAGAAGACTCTTCAGAGTCCCTTGGACTGCAAGGATATCCAACCAGTCCATTCTAATCTCATGTCTCCTGCATTGGCAGGTGGGTTCTTTACCACTAGTGCCACCTGGGAAGCCCAGAGAAGGGACCACATTGGTCTTATCCATCCCTTTCAAGACCTGTGGTGTTGACCGTTCCCATGGACATCAGTTCTTGCTCTATTCCTCAAGGACTGGGCTTAGGGATCCCAGATGTTACCTTGGATACAAGGCTGGCCCTGTAGGCTGCCAGAGCCTTCAGATACTCCTTCTTCGCTGCTTCGGTCTTCCTCTTGTAGGCCTGAAAGATCCAAGATGTGGGTGATATCAGGAAGAGGTCAGGTGGTCAGCCCTGAGCTCAGGGCTGGTAACTGGCACTAACCTCTGAGCTAGGTCTGCTTCTATTCCCCCCGCAGGCCCTTGAGGGGAAGCCACAGGCTTACGGCCAGTGGGTAGGAGAGCTGTGACCTGGACCCCAGACTTTCAGAGCTGGAGGCACACGATGGATGGAGATGCTTGTTCCCATTTAACAGATGAGGCAGCAGAGGTCCAGTTTCCTTCCCCACTTAACCAAGTCGCTAGTGAACACAGCTACAGAACAGCCAAATGGGACTGGCCCTACCTCCCCAGTTTATAGATGGGCAAAGTGAGCCCAGTAGAGTCCTCAGCAGAGGCTGGACANAGTGGGCACCCTTGTCTTGTTCCTGACTTTAGGGGAAATGCTTTCAATTTTTCACCATTGAGGATGATTGCTGTGGGTTTGTCATATATAGCTTTTATTATGTTCAGGTGTGTTCCTTCTATTCCTGCTTTCTGGAGAGTTTTTATCATAAATGGATGTTGAATTTTGTCAAAGGCCTTCTCTGCATCTATGGAGATAATCATATGGCTTTTATTTTTCAATTTGTTAATGTGGTGAATTACATTGATTGATTTGCGGATATTGAAGAATCCTTGCATCCCTGAGATAGAGCCCACTTGGTCATGGTATATGTCAAAACCAATACAGTATTGTAAAGTAAAATAAGGTAAAAATAAAAAAAAATAAATAAAAGGCAGAGATATTACTTTGCCAGCAAAAGTCTGTCTAGTCAAAGCTATGGTTTTTCAGGAGTCATATATAGATGTGAAAGTTGGACTATAAAGAAAGCTGAGCACCAAATAATTGATGCTTTTCAACTGTGGTGTTGGAGAAGACTCTTGAGGGTCCCTTGGACTGAAAGGAGATCCAGCCAGTCCATTCTAAAGGAAATCAGTCCTGAATATTCATTGAAAGGACTGATGCTGATGCTGAAACTCCAATACTTTGGCCACTTGATGCAAAGAACCCAGTCCTTGGAAAAGACTCTGATGCTGGGAAAGATTGAATGCGGGAGGAGAAGGGGAAGACAGAGGATGAGATGGTTGGAAGGCATCACCAACTCGATGGACATAAGTTTAAGTAAGCTCCAGGAGTTGGTGATGGACAGGGAAGCCTGGCGTGCTGCAGTCCATGGGGTAACAAAGAGTCGGACACAACTGAACTGAATGGTATGTTGTACGGTAGTGCCCTTAATGTTGTTAGAAGTTCTTTGTCTGAGAGAATCTTATCAGGTTCCACCTTCCTGAGGTCAAATACCCACAGGTTTGATTTGGTTGAGGCCTTTTCTTAATTTTAGAATCTTGCTCACTGATTAGGTTTGTTTTCTAATCCAGTTCAGTTCAATTCAGTCACTCAGTCGTGTCTAACTCTCTGCGATCCCTTGAATCGCAGCACGCCAGACCTCCCTGTCCATCACCATCTCCCGGAGTTCACTCAGACTCACGTTCATCGATTCCGTGATGCCATCCAGCCATCTCATCCTCTGTCATCCCCTTCTCCTCCTGACCCCAATCCCTCCCAGCATCAGAGTCTTTTCCAGTGAGTCAACTCTTCACATGAGGTGGCCAAAGTACTGGAGTTTCAGCTTTAGCATCATTCCTTCCAAAGAAATCCCAGGGCTGATCTCCTTCAGAATGGACTGGTTGGATCTCCTTGCAGTCCAAGGGACTCTCAAGAGTCTTCTC
>SJYV01007181.1:16730-51420 GCA_006410875.1 Neotragus pygmaeus
CCTATTTGGAACCAGTCTGTTGTTCCATGTCCAGTTCTAACTGTTGCTTCCTGGCCTGCATACAGATTTCTCAAGAGGCAGGTTAGGTGGTCTGGTATTCCCATCTCTTTCAGAATTTTCCACAGTTTCTTGTGATCCACACAGTCAAAGGCTTTGGCATAGTCAATAAAGCAGAAATAGATGTTTTTCTGGAACTCTCTTGCTTTTTCCATGATCCAGCGGACGTTGGCAATTTCTGACTTTCAACATAATGACTAGCTATCTCTTCTTCCCGATCAATTAGTTCACTATGCACAGTTCCTAACATTCAAGTTATTGTATTTTTTTGTCATGCAATGGTATGGTATTACTGCTATGATTTATTATATTATACATTTATTATGATTTATACACTCTACCACTGTATAAATGACATAAGCTGTATAAATAATAAGAGAAGATGGTACAAGTATACACATAAAAGTATATTCTTTTCCTTTGGGAGATGAAATATGGATGGAGAGAAATGATTCAAGATAGTATGAAAACTGGACTAGAAATAAATGAATGTGTATATGTCTGTTTTTAGACAAAGTTGAAAAAGTATCACCCCATTTTTATTAAAGCTAAGATTTTCCTTCTAGTCTCTTTCTACATGCTTTTGAAATAGTAGTTTCTGATTTTCCCAGTCATTCTAATTCTTCTCAGTAGCTTAACATAATACAGTTCTTCATTAGCTCATTATCTCTTGGACTAGTTTTCCATGAAGCTAGATGATTTTTTATAGAGTTTCCAAATAAGTTTTTCATTTACTTTTAATAACTGTACATTGAAATTATCTTCCATGAGACTTTGAAATGTCTTTTTTGGCACTTTATCACATGATGTATTTTTGTTAGTCACTCTTGGGAAACACCTGTTGACATTTGTTTATTGAGGTTCCTTTTGGTAATAAATTTACTCGTTTGATGAGAACACTATGTTTTCATAGCTGTTGTCTTTTTATTTTGGATATAGTGTACAGTTACATGCCCTCAGCATGAGACTTCTAAAAGGTTATGCTTTCAAAACAGTTTCAAAGAGATTAGAAATGAGGAAAACCTGCAAATATGGTAGAGGCTGAAATGAGAAAGAAAGAGAGAAGGGCAAGGCACAGTGAAAAGTCTGTGATAACAGGAAGTGGGAAAGATTGTGAATAAAATGATGGTAATTTCATTTAAGTGCAAGGGAGGCAGTAAGTAAGTTTTATTTATGCTTTGGCAACAACATATAGCCTTTAAAAATGCTCTTAGTTTTGAAGATGTTTAAAGCAATGATTGTTCAACTAATGTTACATCTTAGCCTTGTCTGTGTGTTAGTGTCTATAATAAAAAGCCTTCACTTTGGTGTCAGAGTGCTGTCAGATTATGTTGAGTTGAGAAACTGAGAAGTCAGCTGCTGTCTTGGAATATAAAACACTTAATCCTTCATTTTATAACCTTGCAGCTTAAAAAAAGTATTTAAGAAAGGTGAGAGATTGGAAAACTATAAATTTTAACTTTCTAGTACAAGTAACATTAAGTCATTGTTGCAGTCCTGGAAATGGTTTGTTTGGAATCGTTTATTATGTTTGATGAACTCAATGAAAATCATGAGAAAAGTACTCTTTTTCTTTCCTTGCCCTTCCATAATGATATTTACTGTTTGCACAGTGATCATTTAATTTTCCGAGATGCTCAGCACCTTCTCCAGCTGATTAAATTCCTGTTTGGTTTCACTGCCAAGTCTCTTGGATTAAATTAACAAGTCCTGTTTGCTTTTGTGAGAATGACCTGCACCAACCTTCAGTTTGTACAAAATAATAATTTCTTCAGTGATATATTGATTCAGTGCTCTTTAAGGTCTGACGAAATGTGCAGTGAAAATGTTATCTTTCATTTCCTAGAATTTGTAGTCCTTCATTGCTAATTTTAATATGTTGGAGACCTTGATCTTGCACATCTAATACCTCCTTTCTCTTTGCTTTTTTTTTTAAATGATTTCTGTTCTAAAGGATCACTAAATCTTGATTACTCTAAGGAACGATTTCAACATGATCTTTTTAGTCTATAAAATGTCCCACACTTGGAAATTATCTACATCAAAGGGTCAATTAAGAAGATTAAAACCTTTCTTTTTAAAAAGTAAATCCAATTTTTATTGAATTTCTTTGTTCTCTCCCACTTTTATTTGCTTTATAGTTAACAGCTAAGAGGTTTTTAGAAGTTTTTGAAGAAAATGAATTAAAATTTTTGATATAAAAAGGTTTGAAAGTATAACAAGATTTCATAAATTGTACATGGAGCCTAAGCCATTGTACTGGGGCTTCCCTGGTGGCTCAGATGGCAAAGTGTCTGCCTGCAGTGCAGGAGACCCGGGCTCTATTCCTGGGTTGGGAAGATCCCTGGAGAAGGAAATGGCAGTCCACTCCAGCATTCTTGCCTGGAGAATCCCATGGATGGAGGAGCCTGATAGGCTACAGTCCATGGGGTTGCAAAGAGTTGGACACAACTGAGCGACTTCACTTTCTTTCTTTTTTAAGCCATTGCAAACATTATAGAAAGGATTAGAAAAATAAAATGACATTCTTTGAAATTTTAGTAAAGAAAGAACAGCCCTGGAATAGGAGCTGAGGGGAGAGTAATGTGGAAAACAATAGTTGATACATTTTAGGGCTTAAGTTATGGTATATATTTTGTGTATTTTCTAATGTGTTACTGATCTGTATCCCCCTGCCCACTCCCTGCCCCTAATATGTCATTGGCACAGATAAGGTAAGTGAAGAACAAGGAAATTATGTAACTTGCCTAAAATCTCTCATGGAACACAGGGAGTCTGAGATCTACTATTTAACCTTAAGTTAATTCGGCTCTAAAGCTCATTCTCTTCTTAACATATTCTATCTCTGAGATGTAATTATGTCCAAATTCTCAATCCTCTATTCTATTTTCTGTACAAAAATATCACCTATGATTTTACATACCCTGTAATAACCACACAGTGACATAGGTTATTGGGGACATTTTCTCCCTATAGAGGTTCTTGCTTGTTGCATTTATCTTCTAATCCAGTTGGACTCTTTTCATGTAGTTCAGTAAAATTCAACTCTGTTGTCAGGGAAAATTAAAGAAAAATCCTTCTCCTCACCTCTGTGGGAAGAAGATGACACTGATGGTGAGAATGAAGTGGAGGGTGTATTTCTGCTGCTCCATCATTCAGGCTTAGCTTCCAAAGTTTGAGCATTTAGATGAGCTGAGTGTGTGTTGCATAGATATTTTTGTATAACATCACCCCTTATTGCAGTCCAGGACCTTAATCAGGGGCTCGGTGGAAGAAACCATGATTTGTTCCAGTGTTGGAAGAAAACTGTTTGATTTGGATTTACTGAGAGATTATGTTTGCAGACTGGACATAATGGGCATTCGAAGGCTTTGTGAAGGAAAATTGTGACTACAGAGATACTGCTATCTCTATCTGCCTGATCCTCCCTGCCTGCCCCCTACTTCTTTCTTGCTTCAGTGCTTGCCTTGGTGTATGATGTTCTCAATTATGGTGCTTTACCCCACAACCTGTACCAGCTTGCGTTTCCATCTGAGGTCCTGCCATAATTTTTTTTAACTGAGTGAGAAATATGTTCACTGAACTTATACAGAAAATAGAGAAACCAACCTCGTTTCATACTGGTAGTCAAAGCAATGTGTTTATTTGCAAAATCAAAGTAGTTATCATGGGTTTGAAAGGAATACTTTAACCAGCAGAACTATTTGTACGCACAAACCACATTGATTCATAGATCAGATCAGATAAATAAATTGCTGCTACTACTTTATCTACAATATAATTAATCCTCTGTTTCTTGACTTTGAGCAAATTGTCCAATCTAAATATCCAACTTGTCTTGCACTGCTTGTTCTTGGGTATTATGAAAAAATACTGTATTTTTCTCAGTCGTGATTTGCTAGCTCCACAAAAACCAGTCCCCAGTTTTCTTGTTTGCCATCCCTCCCTATCATCCTGATTGTCTGTGGGCCAACCTGATGTTCTCGATTTTCTATTGTCCCTTTTCCTGATTCTGTGTTCAGAATTTGCCAGCCATGTTATTTTGCTCAATTGTAGTGTTTCCCCATCCTAGCCATAGAGTTTCTTGGCCTCAGTATTGCTCTGGTTTTTGTTTGACGTCACACAGAATGAATAAAAGCATGTTTTCTACTTTTTTGGTTTGTTTTCTACTTTTAACCCAAGTGGAATAATGTTCTTCAATGATATCAATCTGCAGGAATTTCCTACTTAAATTTTGCTGACTCATAATTAATCCTAAGAATATAATGGTGATACTAGCCTACAGGACCCTCAAATTGTGGCCTAGGCTGCAGTAGGAGGTGAGGGAGGGATTTAGAGGGAGTGGCAGTTGGACAATGGATACCCCTTTGTGATGCACCTCTGACATGGGTCTAGAACTTAGTGATGGCTTCTTAACTCATTGATGATTATTGCCTGGAATGGATTTCAAGTCTTGGATTTGCCTTTGGTTAATTAAATTCTTAAGTATGAATGTTGCATCTCATTGGCGTTAATAACCTCTCAGTACTTTTATTTTTCCTTTGAAAAGTTAGAGTTTCATACTCATTCATGTACTGTGAGAGAATGACGGGGTTATTAGCACTTTTCTAAGGCCCGATTTATAAATATTCTTCTGTCAGTTCAGTTCAGTTCAATTCAGTCGCTCAGTCATATCTGACTCTTGGCAACTCCATGGACTGCATCATGCCAGGCTTCCCTGTCCTTCACCGTCTCCCGGAGTTTGCTCAAACTCATGTTCATTGAGTTGGCAATACCATCCAACCATCTTATCTTCTGTCTTCAACTTCTCCTCCTGTCTTCAATCTTTCCCAGCATTGGGAAAGAACTGTCTTTTCTAATGAGTCAGTTCTTTGCATCAGGTGGCCAAAGTATTGGAGCTTCAGCTTCAGCATTAGTCCTTTCAAGGAATATTCAGGGTTGATTTCCTTAAGGATTAACTGGTTTGATTTCCTTGCAGTCCAAGTGACTCTCAAGAGTCTTCTCCAACACCACAATTCAAAAGCACCAATTCTGAGGCTCTCAGATTTCTTTATGGTCCAGCACTCACATCCATACATGACTACTGGAAAAGCCATAGCTTTGATTATATGGACCTTTGTTGGCAAAGTAACGTTCTGCTTTTTAATATGCTGTCTATGTTTGTCTAGCTCTCAGGTTATCTACAAAAGAATTTCAGTAATTCCACCTTTCTGTTGTACTTGAACATAGCTCGTGAGAGTATTTCCTTTTTCCCCACCTAAGTGAGCATAGGTTTTTTTTTCCCCCTTAAACCATCATTTTCACTGATACTACATCAGCATTAAAGAAATGATTTCCAAGTAGTTGTGTATAAGTTGAGGTTTCCAACTGATTTTTTGCCATTCTATCCTGGTAAATAGATGGGGAAACAGTGGAAACAGTGTCAGACTTTATTTTTGGGGGCTCCAAAATCACTGCAGATGGTGATTGCAGCCATGAAATTAAAAGACGCTTACTCCTTGGAAGAAAAGTTATGACCAACCTAGATAGCATATTCAAAAGCAGAGACATTACTTTACCAACAAAGGTCCATCTAGTCAAGGCTGTGGTTTTTCTAGTGGTCATGTATGGATGTGAGAGTTGGACTGTGAAGAAAGCTGAGCACTGAAGAATTGATGCTTTTGAACTGTGGTGTTGGAGAAGACTCTTGAGAGTCCCTTGGACTGCAAGGAGATCCAACCAGTCCATTCTGAAGGAGACCAGCCCTGGGATTTCTTTGGAAGGAATGATGCTAAAGCTGAAACTCCAGTACTTTGGCCATCTCATGCAAAGAGTTGACTCATTGGAAAAGACTCTGATGCTGGGAGAGATTGGGGGCAGGAGGAGAAGGGGATGACAGAGGATGAGATGGTTGGATGGCATCACTGACTCGATGGATGTGAGTCTGAATGTACTCCAGGAGATGGTGATGGACAGGGAGGCCTGGCATTCTGCGATTCATGGGGTCTCAAAGAGTCCAACATGACTGAGCAACTGAACTGAACTGAACTGATCCTGTAAATTGAGGTGGAGGAGGAGACAAGAAAATAGTGTGTAACATATTGAAGAATGTTTTTAACACATTGAAGCAGAAAGCAAAAGAGGGATTATAACTGGGGCTGTGTCCTAACGAATTGATTAGGGATTAACACTGATGAAGGACAACATTCTGTAGTAAAGAGTGATGCACTGACTAGCTATTACTCAGCGGTGTTTTTGAACTTTATTGTTGTCTGTGAGCAATGATAAGGATTGAGGTGGCTTTCCCAACTATGCCATATCAATTGTAGCTATACCTTGCCTTGACCAAGCTTTATTATGGATTGGCTGTTTTATCCTTTCATAGAGAATTAAAATATACCTGGCAAGGTCCTATGATTAATTTTTTGTTCAACACCTTGACGTGAAAGCAAAGCAAAGTAAAGTAAAATGTAAAGTAAAGTAAAGTAAAATAAAAATGATCCATTGTTTGATATCATCAGAAGCAGTTGTGATGCATTTTATTTTTCTTTCTTAAATGGAGAGATTTTCAGAATTTGGGGATGGTGGCATAAACTGTCGTGGGTTTGACTTGTTTAAAAATTATTTATCTGTTTTAGGATAAGAACTTTCTATGGGTAATTCAATAAAAGGTTAAAAGTAAAATGACAAAAAACTGTTAAACCTCCTACTCTGGAAATGCTAGCTGGGATTTATTAACACTAGACCCTTTTCCTCATCATTATTCCTAGGTGTCTTGGTGTTCAACATTTTAGTTTCAGCTCTTTCTCTTCTTTTCTTGCTGTAATAATTTCTCTCCCATCTTCCTTGGTTATTTGACATGTTCATTTCTCTTGGGAATGATATTGCTTATTTTGCCTCAACTGCTATGAATTTTATTCTTTCTACCATTCTTTATGTTCCATATAGTTTTGCCTTATATTTCAAGCAAAAACCAATGACTATTTAATGTATGTGTAGTCTGTTTCTCATTTTGTATATATTTTAGGTACTTCATATATGTGATTTAGTGAAAGGTGGAAGAGGCAATTTTTTCCTTTTTTAGTCTTTGTGAAGCTGAGCGTAAATACTGCTTCCCACAAATTATCATGAATTTGTTGACAAAAAATGAACTATAACTCTGTCTCCTGATTTTTAAGTCTGTGAATTTGAGTGAATATGACTGACACCATGCTGAGTGAGAAGTGAGTAAACAGCAATATCTTCCGTGATTTACTGCTGGAGAAGATGGCAGAAGATGTTACAGTGGTACTTGGAGGTGTCATGGAGACACACAAATGAAAGCTACCACTCTAAATGGATGTAACTTTCTTTGCAAAAATAAGTTCGGAATCCCCATTCTGTCTTATTAGTGCTAGAAAAATGTTGCTTCTGCAGAGAGGATATCACTGTTTTAAGAGATAGCTGCATTTGGAGCCCTCAATCTACAGAGGCAAAGAACTTTAGCACCATGCACCCTCCACAGGGTTAACAAGAACAGAAGGCTGTAAGTCATCTGGTGTAATTTCCTTGAGTTTCTCCTTGCCGTTCACTTCAAATATATTCTGACTTGATTTGCTCCATTTCTTCCCCTTCTAGGAGTTCCAAAGTGGGTTATGTTGGACTGTCAATATTTGAGGTTTTTGTGAAACTGGTGAGAAATTTTAGAAGTTTTTGTTGTTGTAGGGCAGGACTAGGTTGGAGCACAATCATTACATGAGAGCAACAATAAAAAGGGAAAATGGTTAATGAAAACGATGTTGATGTTGCTATATCATCTTCTTTTCCACCATGTTTGACAAATGCAAATAAAATATTTGAAATCTTTAAGTTTGAAATCACTTTTGGTTGTGTGACCTGTGTTCTGTAAAGATGACCCCAGTGTTCTCTTGCACTATGTGGGTCAAAGCATAAGCTTGTGTTATGTTAGATCTGGAGCTGAGAGATAAGAGCTTTATATTAGCACAATATAAACAATCATTTAAAGGTATTTTAAGGTATTTATTTTAAAGGTTTTTTGAATTTAGAGTTTTAAACTTTAGATCATAGCTTAGATCTGAGAGCAGTCCTCATAAGTGGTCAAAATTTTGACAGAAGGTAGACAAGGCGAGGAAACCAATTTAGGTGGAATATAGCGTTTGCTAGTTACACAAAATTATTTTTTTCCAGAAAATAATGGATCCATTACCTTCAAGTATTAATTTGATTAATGCTGAGAATGTTTCCACTTCCTAAATTTAGTTTATAAAAATGACTTGGAAGATATTACTTCTTCTTATCAACTCCAATGCCAGGATTTAGAACAATTTTAAACACATTATATACAGAAAATACCACAGCAATATGTAGTGGGGTTTGTGTTCTCATGAACCTAGAATCCCATTTCTATATCTGTCATCCAGTGCTCTGAACAAAGACATCTGGCCTGGGTTTTCCTGGGTGGCTAAATCACACTGTGGTTGTCTTGCTGCAACATTCTTGTGCATGTGTAATCAGTGTAACATTAATTTTATCTATATTATTTTTTCTAAATATCTATATCATGAGTAGCCTTAAGTGAGACATGTCAGAGGAACAAAGTACATGTTTGGCATTTTCCTTACAGCAGTGTGTAAGAATTTTAGTACTTTGCACCTGCTTTTCCTGTGCTGTTTCCTAGGCCCTCAGTGTTTTGGTGAATGTGTGGTGTCTGTGTATAGATGAGAGCAGAAGCAGAGAAGGATCTTTGTTGGCTGCTGAGGATCGTGGTGCCTGCTTTGTTGGTTTGGAAGAGGGCTGTCCTTCTGGCTTGCAGATGGCTGCCTTCTCACCATGTCCTCATATGGCTGTTCTGTGATGCAGGAAGAGAGAGATGGAGCTCTCTGGTGTCTCTTCGAGTAAGGACACTAATCCAATCAAATCAGCTTCTACCTTCTGCTGAACCAGTGCCCCCGTGACCTCCTTTAACCTTCCATAGAGGTCTTATCTCCAAATTCAGCTACAGTGGAGGTTAAGGTTTCAATATATGAATGTTGGGAGGACACAAACATTTAGATCATAACACTGATAAATTCTGCTTCTTTGATATTCTCTGCACAAGCTCTCAGAACCTCATTTTCTTCATTTGTAAAGGTCAGGAGAAGCACTTAAAATTACCTGAGAGCCAATGATGAAAGTTATAGCCTCTGCAGTTAATTTCTCTACTGATAACTACAGTGTCTGCTCTTAATTTTTCTCTAGAGTAGTCTCATTTTACTTTTGATTCTTATTACTGAATTTAAGTGAAACTAGGCAATGGCACCCCACTCCAATACTCTTGCCTGGAAAATCCCATGGACGGAGGAGCCTGGTAGGCTGCAGTCCATGGGGTCTCGAAGAGGCAGACATGACCGAGCGACTTCACTTTTACTTTTCACTTTCATGCATTGGAGAAGGAAATGGCAACCCACTCCAGTGTTCTTGCCTGGAGTATCTCAGGGATGGGGGAGCCTGGTGGGCTGCCGTCTATGGGGTCACACAGAGTCAGACATGACTGAAGCGACTTAGCAGCAGCAGCAAAAGGTAAATTCATCTTTGGCCATTTAATTTTCTCTGTGACATAATTTTACACAAAACATTTCTAGCTTAGTATTTAAAAAGATTTGCTAGTTTTATTACATCTTAGTTTCCCTTTAATCACACCTCCAGTGGACAACTGGGTATTTGTATGGAATCCAGAGGAGTATCGTATGTCTCTAGGATTTTTGTTGTTGTTGTTGTTTAACCTATGATTTGTACAGTCCAGAATTACTGGACGGTACATAGGCATGTTGTAGAAATTTATCTGCCCTACTCCAGAGATATAAGAAGCTAGACACAGACATTCTTCCTTACTCTCAACACNGCAATATGTAGTGGGGTTTGTGTTCTCATGAACCTAGAATCCCATTTCTATATCTGTCATCCAGTGCTCTGAACAAAGACATCTGGCCTGGGTTTTCCTGGGTGGCTAAATCACACTGTGGTTGTCTTGCTGCAACATTCTTGTGCATGTGTAATCAGTGTAACATTAATTTTATCTATATTATTTTTTCTAAATATCTATATCATGAGTAGCCTTAAGTGAGACATGTCAGAGGGACAAAGTACATGTTTGGCATTTTCCTTACAGCAGTGTGTAAGAATTTTAGTACTTTGCACCTGCTTTTCCTGTGCTGTTTCCTAGGCCCTCAGTGTTTTGGTGAATGTGTGGTGTCTGTGTATAGATGAGAGCAGAAGCAGAGAAGGATCTTCGTTGGCTGCTGAGGATCGTGGTGCCTGCTTTGTTGGTTTGGAAGAGGGCTGTCCTTCTGGCTTG
Organism: Neotragus pygmaeus; assembly: GCA_006410875.1. Lineage (NCBI taxonomy): Eukaryota > Metazoa > Chordata > Mammalia > Artiodactyla > Bovidae > Neotragus > Neotragus pygmaeus. Next base: position 27,100 of record SJYV01007181.1, read on the forward strand.
CAGATGGCTGCCTTCTCACCATGTCCTCATATGGCTGTTCTGTGATGCAGGAAGAGAGAGATGGAGCTCTCTGGTGTCTCTTCGAGTAAGGACACTAATCCAATCAAATCAGCTTCTACCTTCTGCTGAACCAGTGCCCCCGTGACCTCCTTTAACCTTCCATAGAGGTCTTATCTCCAAATTCAGCTACAGTGGAGGTTAAGGTTTCAATATATGAATGTTGGGAGGACACAAACATTTAGATCATAACACTGATAAATTCTGCTTCTTTGATATTCTCTGCACAAGCTCTCAGAACCTCATTTTCTTCATTTGTAAAGGTCAGGAGAAGCACTTAAAATTACCTGAGAGCCAATGATGAAAGTTATAGCCTCTGCAGTTAATTTCTCTACTGATAACTACAGTGTCTGCTCTTAATTTTTCTCTAGAGTAGTCTCATTTTACTTTTGATTCTTATTACTGAATTTAAGTGAAACTAGGCAATGGCACCCCACTCCAATACTCTTGCCTGGAAAATCCCATGGACGGAGGAGCCTGGTAGGCTGCAGTCCATGGGGTCTCGAAGAGGCAGACATGACCGAGCGACTTCACTTTTACTTTTCACTTTCATGCATTGGAGAAGGAAATGGCAACCCACTCCAGTGTTCTTGCCTGGAGTATCTCAGGGATGGGGGAGCCTGGTGGGCTGCCGTCTATGGGGTCACACAGAGTCAGACATGACTGAAGCGACTTAGCAGCAGCAGCAAAAGGTAAATTCATCTTTGGCCATTTAATTTTCTCTGTGACATAATTTTACACAAAACATTTCTAGCTTAGTATTTAAAAAGATTTGCTAGTTTTATTACATCTTAGTTTCCCTTTAATCACACCTCCAGTGGACAACTGGGTATTTGTATGGAATCCAGAGGAGTATCGTATGTCTCTAGGATTTTTGTTGTTGTTGTTGTTTAACCTATGATTTGTACAGTCCAGAATTACTGGACGGTACATAGGCAATGTTGTAGAAATTTATCTGTCCTACTCCAGAGATATAAGAAGCTAGACACAGACATTCTTCCTTACTCTCAACACTGTAATAAAGAAACTATTGTGAGTGGAATATAAAAATATATTCTGAATCTTATTTGAATATTCTTCTGATACTTAATCTATATTAGAACATAAATTCAAATTGGTCACCGTGTTTTTACTTGTGAGGCTTATAAGCATGCCCAGAGGTTGTTTAACCCAATGCATAAGTGAAATATAATTTAAATAAGTGCAATAAAATGCCTGATTTTCTATCCTCTATTGGGAAGAGCAAATTGATCACTGGAGAGTACAATGAGTAGAATGTCTACTAGAACCAAAGAATCCTCAAATCTGTATTTTAATTGAATAACATCCTAAGATATTATTCTTCTGTGGAAAAGAGAATTTGCTGAAATCTCAAGAGAGTTCAATGTCACCGCTTTCCAACTCTGTATTTTTTGAATCTATTGAAGAGGAGATTGAAACGGAAAATCTTACTTTACTAAGTTAATTTTTTTTGTAAATTAAAGTGCTACTTAATATTTGAAATAAAATATGGAGACATATGTGTCAGAGACTATGCTAGGTACTAAGGATTTAAAAAAGATGAATAAAATAATGATTGGGTATTTATATGAACTATATGTGTGTCCACAAGTTTTGAAATATGGTAAGTACTAAGAGCATAGTATGCTTAGTAAAGAACAGAGGGAATATGGTGGAGGAAATGATCACCCAAGACTTTTAGGGGTGGAAGGTCCAAAGAAGGGCTTGACAGAGGATATGATTCCTAATATTATTTACTGATGTGTGCTCAGTTGCTCAGTTATGTTTGGCTCTTTGAGACCCCATGGGCTATAGCCTGCCAGGCTTCTCTTGTCTGTGGAATTTTTCAGGCAAGAATACAAGAGTGGGTTGCCTTTCCTTCTCCAGGGGATCTTCCCCACCTAGGGATCAAACCCATGTCTCTTTCATCGCCTGCATTGCCCAGTGTATTCTTTACCACTAGGCAACCTGGGAAGCCCATATTATCTACTGATCCTTGCACCTGTTTTCTCCTCATCTATGTCTTTATACTCTATAGAGATTGGAAGGCTAAAAAGTGTAATGAAATGCTCTAGTGAAAAATTTGCCGAGCAGGAGAGAATAGAGTCATTTTTCCTTTTGCTGTGATGGCATCTGACATACAAGGATCCAGCAAACATTATTTTTTATAATATTCAGACTCCTTGTTTCACCACCCGGTCATCACCCTTGACTGTGTGGGTAGGTGTGATATAGATGGTAGTTCTTGTAGCTTTCCGACCCGTAACTGTTTACAGCAGCTCCCAAATTCTGGATCAAACCTGCAGTGTTGTGACCCGAAAGCTTATTGGTGGCCCCTGACTTGTGTTCCTTTAATCCTTTCAACAGTTTCATTGGCACTTCATTCCTTGCATTAGATGCCTTCCTGTCTGATATACAGAGTAGTTTCTATTTCACACATTTCAACTCTGACTGATACAAAGGGTTTGGAAGATGAACAGGAGCGCACCAAGTGTTCATTCCACTCATTGCAAACAGAATGAATGAATAAATGGTGAGCACGAAATGCTATGGTACATTAATATGAATCAAAGTAAGTCATTATTGCTGGAATGTAAGGAGTGAGAAAGAAGAAATGAGGTTGGCATATTAAGAGATAATATAGTGAGTTGTGTGCTTTCCTAAAACTGGCATTAGGTACTGTTGATTTAATTTAACCAGGAAGTGATGCTTTTAAAGCTGTATTTTTGTGTGGCCTGTTCTTGTGACTCCATGGAGGATGAACTGGGGAAGGTGGTTCAGATAGGAGAGAAGGCCCCGGGAAGCATATGAAGTAAGAGAGCATCAAGAAAAAAATCTGATTCAGGCTTAGGTTTTTAAATTAAGTTATTATCTTTTCAAGGAAAATGTTCTTAAGAATATGCCCTGTGCTAATTTGTTTTTCAGCTGTTTTCCAGTGTAGAAAGAAGGTAGGTTTAAGACATATTTTCTCTTACAAGCACAGAGTACATCTCCTTTCTTTGCTATCTTCAAAAGAATCTCCAGCCTCACATATTTTAGATTTTCTGAAAAAATGTTTTAAAGTGGAAAAAGAGACACTCATCTGTGTAGAAAGGGGATATTTTTGTCATCCTTTGACGTTTGCATCGGTTTAAATGAAAATTTATTTTTAAAGCATAAATACATTTATCCAAAACTTCTCTTGTGAATTATTGCAGCACACGATGGGAAGAAGAAAGATAATAAGTAAAGAAGGGGAGCCAGTGAGGAAGAAGGAGTCCCTTGGCAATGAAAATCGGTACTGGCACGGTCAGTCCTGGGCACACAGATCTGCTACTAGGCTGCTGAAGGAAGCTGTTAAGTTTGCTTCACTTGCTTGCCCCGCATCCTTTTTCACAGTTTTTTTTTTCCTCTCTCTCTCTCTTTTTTTTTTATATTCCACAGAGAATATAAAAATGAGATTTATATTCTCTAGCCCAAGAGAAGCTAAACAGACAACACAGGACCCTAAGACACCTAAAAAAATTGGAAAATTATTCGTGTCTTTAAACAGGCAAGCAAAAGCAAGGAAATATATTTCTTCTCTTAGAGTCAGGCTCTGTAATTCAAACTTCCAAAGAGGAGACAGTAGGAACTGGTTTAAATTTGTATAGGTAACTTAGTTTGGGCTGCTATAACAAAATGCCAAAGACTGAATGGCTTATAAACAGCAGACATTTGTTTCTCACAGTTCTGGATGCTGCAAGTCCATGATCATGGTGTGGTATGGTTGAGTTCTGGTGAGAACCCTCTTCCAGGTCGCAGACTGCCAACTTCTCAAAGGGTCCACACATTGAAGAGAACAGAGGTTGCAGGCAAGCTCTTTCCTGACTCTTAAAAGGGCAGTAATCCCATTTGTGGGGACATATCCCTCAAGAGTTCCTCTGTTTCAAATTACCTCCCGAAGGCCTTACTTACTAACACTATCACATGAGATGCAGGGTTTCAACACATGAATTTTGGGGAAACATTCAGTCCATAATAGTGGGTCTCTTCTGAACCCTTGCCAAAATGGACCATGGAGAAAGGAGAAAATTCTCTTTTTGTGGACAAGACCTATCTAGGCTTTTGTAGAGAACTGGAGTAATTTGCCAATGGACATTTGTCTATAGTGGGCAGTTCTACCTGTAAACTAAAATGTAGTGTTTTCTAGATAAGTGTCATTTGTTGAATAGTCCTTCATTTGTCAATTAAAAAATTCCTAAAGGAATGAGTGTGTTTATACCATGGAATGAAAATTATTCATAGTTTTCTAATTTATCAACTCAAGCATAGAACAACATGGAAGAATAAGTGTTTTGTAGTAGGATTCTGATCTTAACTTTCAATCCCTTCAAAATACAGATGGGGGATTCCTTAGCCATAAGTATTCCCTTTTTTAACTCTATTGGTTTTCTAGTCATTCTTTGTGAACTATCAATGTCTGAAAGAATGCTTATTTATCAGATCTTTGAATTTTAAGATCAGAGTTTTAAATTTTATTCATAAAGCTGAAGAAAGCTCTGTAATAGGTATAGCAGTATTTGCCCAATTATTGCTGACAAGTCTACAGATGCATGCATTTTGGGGATTGGAGGATTTCTGTCTCTTTCATCATGCTTCTTGAGAAATGTTAATTTCTAGAGGAAGCATTTCCATTTTGACACTGGCACTCAGTGGGTATGTGCTTTGTGTCTGTCTCTGTCTGTGACCTCTCAGATCTTTGAAATTCTTGTATCACTCTCTCATTATCTACAATGGTAATAGAGACATTCTAGTATCTGGATTTTTGGAAAGAAGAGGAAAACTTTTAAGTTGAGGTACCCTCTCCAGTACATGTTGTCCCCTCCACAATGCCAAAGCCGTGGCTTTATAATTTTCATGTTAGGTTTCGGTAAGTGCTGAACTATAGCAACCTGGGAGGTTCTGATTAACCGTTTCACAGTTGCTTTTGGGCAGGCTATAATTCTTTATGCAGATACTGGCTTTTCCTACATCATTACACTTTATTTCCTCTCTCTTGATCACACAGTTCCCTCAGCCTGAAATGCCTTCAGCTTCATTTCTTACTTGTCATACTGCTATCCATCCTTTGAAATCAAGTTAAAAGGCATTTTCTCCATGAGGCCTTTTCCAGTAGCTCTAGATTTAACTGATTCTGCTCTTCTTTGAGACCCAGATCCTTTTCTCACTATGCTGATGATATTCTGAAGTATAATTTGGGGTTACTTGCCTTATTGCTGCTGCTGCTGCTGCTAAGTCGCTTCAGTTGTGTCCAACTCTGTGTGCCCCCACAGATGGCAGCCCACCAGGCTCCTCTGTCCCTGGGATTCTCCAGGCAAGAATATTGAAGTGGGTTGCCATTTCCTTCTCCAGTGCATTCATGCATGCTAAGTCGCTTCAGTTGTATCCAACTTGCCTTATTACCTTGTATAAATATGTCTCATTTTCTTCTCAAAAATGATTTGAAGTAACTCAACATTCAAAAAATAAGATCATGGCATCTGGTCTCATCACTTCATGGCAAATAGATGGGTAAACAATGGAAACAGTGACAGACTTTATTTTCTTGGGTTCCAAAATCACTGTGGACAGTGACTACAGCCATGAAATTGAAGGACACTTGCTCCTTGGAAGAAAAGCTATGACAGACCTAGACAGCATATTAAAAAGCAGAGACATCACTTTGCTGGAAAAGGACTGTATAGTCAAAGCTGTGGTTTTTCCAGTAGTCATGTATGGATATGAGAGCCAGACCATAAAGAAGGCTGAGTGCCAAAGAACTTATGCTTTCAAACTGTGATGCTGGAGAAGACTCTTGAGAGTCCTTCGGATAGCACATAAGTCAAACCAGTCAATACCAAGGAAAATCAACGCTGAATATTCATTGGAAGGACTAGTGCTAAAGTTGAAACTTCAATACTGTGGCCACCTGATATGAAGAGCTGACTCACTGGGAAAGGCCCTGATTCTGGGAAAGACTGAGGGCAGGAGGAGAAGGGGGTGACAGAGGATGAGGTGATTGGATGGCATCACTGACTCAAAGGACATGAGTCTGAGCAAACTCCAGGGGATTGTGAAGGACAGGGAAGCCTGGTGTACTCCAGTCCATGGGGTCACAAAGAGTTGGAGTTATTGAATAATGACTGAGTTATTGAACAGCAACAACAATAAATCATATCTTTTATTAAAGGTAAACTCCTGAGAATGATTCCTGTATATGATAGTGTTAATTATCATAACACATAAGTCCTTAAATAAAAATATTGGGTTGGCAAGAAGTTCATTCAGTTAGTGAATACATTATTCAATAAAGTTCTTGGTGAATCTGAAAAATACACCTTTTAGTTTTACTTAAAGCTGAATGAACTTTTTGGCTAACCCTATAGTTTAACACAACTGAAGTTTATTTTCACTCTTACTACAATACTTAAGTGTGGTCTCTGGCAGCCCATCTTCTGTATGGTAATGTAGCAACCAGCCTCTTTCCATCTCTAGGCAATTTTCCCTCTTCAATATATAATTTCCAAGTAAGGCCAAGAAAGAATAGAAAGAAAGCATTTGCTTTTTAACCAGGGGCCCCAAAGAGTTTATGCACTCTGTAGTCATCTGTCCATGGCCAGATGCAAAGAAAGCTCAGGAAATATAATATAACAGACTTCCCTGGTGGTTCAGATGGAGAAGAATCTGCCTGCAATGCAGGAGACCTGGGTTCAATCCCTGGCTAGGGAAGATTCCCTGGAGAAGGGAATGGCTACCCACTCCAGTATACCTGCCTGGAGAATCTCATAAACAGAGGAGCCTGGTGGGCTACAGTCCAGGGCGTTGCAAAGAGTTGGACATGACTGAGCCAGCTTTCAGGCATACACGGAAGATGCTTCCCTAGACCCTATGGGATAGGAATACAGATTTTGTTGAACAGATGGCTCTGCCACAACAGTGCAGGAAGTCATAGGTCTCTACAGCTCCTTCACCCATTGAATGTGCTTTGATATATGCTGGAGAAAAAAAAATGGATGAATAAATATTGTGTATCAGTTCAAGGGTAAAGGCAATTAGGTGAGAGCCACAGGTTAGCATGTGTTTTGTGGCTACTGAGTGTAATAGTTCACAGACTTAATGTCAGTGGGAGAGTAGCTGTTTATTCTAAGGGAAAAATAATCAGTTTGGGATTTATCTCTGTTCTCTAACTGTGCTTTGATCTAAAGGCCATAGAGTATTTTATAGAGATTGTGATGAATAGTTATGAAAATATTGAGTCATCTTCTTTTCCACTGAGTACATTTTGTCATTTATGTACTTTCAACATCATTTATTTGCCCCAAGAACATTCTAGAAGGAATGTTTCTATTTTAGAAAATAACTGTTCTCGTTGGACAAACATCCATTTATTCAAATGATTAAAGAAGTGTGTATTACCTTGGGAAAGACTCAGATTTTTAAGAGGCAGGGACAGGATAACATAATTTTTTAAGGAAATGAAAATTTCTTTCTATAAGAAAGATTCATTGGTACTGCTTTTGCTATTATTTTTTTCTTATCAAGCAGCAGTATAGATAGGATATCTATTCAAAAGTATGTAATGTTACAAAGTGACAAGATGTCAAATGTCCAGGCTGAGGGAGACTATCTCTTAATGCAACATATTTCTTGGAAGCCTCTAGCATCCATTACATTGTACAAGTGAATAAAATTGATAGCTGTTAAAAAAAATTAAGGCATCACCCATGGTATGTTTAGCATCTGCAAGTAAAAAAACCCACTTTAGATCTGAGCTTTCACTTCATTTTATATGTGTGTTTACTCAGGAATTGTTATGCCTTATCACTTTTATCGTTCTTTTATCACAGCTGTGTGAAAAATTACAGTTGGAGCAGTGTTCATGTTTTTACTGAAATACATTTTATTTCATGCTATGAAGCAGATTGCTAACGTTTGCTACTTTTATTATTACGGCTGCACAACTCCCTCCATTCCAGTTAAGGTTGTGTCAGTATTTCTATGAAAAAAAGTCCTTTTTATTTATATATTTGTTTTTATTCTATGATTACCTTAGCCACACAGAGGTGAATTTCAGAAGAAATCGTGCTAAGTTAAAAAATTGGACAAATAAAACCTAAGCACCAAACACTGACTATAAATTTCGCACAACAAATACTGCATCTAAAATCAAGATAAAGTTCAGAGAAGATTATTTCCACAGGATTTGGTAAGAAGGTACCTTTCATTGTGAATTAACCACTCAGGATCTTGAAACAGTGATATTATGATACTTCAGATATCAAGAAATCAGGTGAACTGTTAGCAGGTACATTTTGGGAGGAAATTGGGTGCACAGATCTTTACCTAGAAACTTATTTAAAACTTGAGATGATGGGACTTTTTTTGTGCATTAGACTTTGGATAGGGAACTGAGTTTTCTTTCTCACTACTGTAGTTTAAAAGGTGTATTGCTCATTCAGGTTTTCTGGAGTCAGAACCACCACTGGTGCTTGTGGACATAATTTTAGATTTTTTTCTATCTTTGGCATAGAATGGGCCAATGCTGTTGTACTTTTCAGTCACTCTGCTTGCCATCCCCCCTCCCCACCGCTGATAAAACAACAGGGAATGTAATCCAACAGACAGACATTTTATAGTTTCAGATTTAAAAAGAATTTGTCTTTGCCTAGTAGTGATCCACTCATCCATAAATGTGGACAGGAATGTGGCAGGGCAAAGTGACAAGTTGTGCCTGAGAGAATGGGCTAGCAAGCTTGCCAAGTGTAAAGTCCCGGTCACTTTGCAGTTGTTTTTGTTCTTGTCTTTCTTTGCAATCAAGACCCTGACCTTTTTAGGCACGGAGATATGGATAAAAGTATGGAGTGGGCAAGTCTTAGCCTGACATTCCAGTTCTTTTAACTTCCTTTGGTCTTTCTGAGAGCCTGGTAAAGAATAAGCATAAGGAAAAAGGTACAGCCTGCCTCTTGGGGTTAGGGCTCAGAGGCCCTCTGCACTGTAATCCTGAAGTCCTGCAGGCTTGGGTTACTGCTGCCTCCACCCAGCGTTCCAAATATCCACCATTGATGGTGTTGCTGCCTGTTTACTGCCTTGGCTCGTTCAGTAGCACCACATCCTGTGTGGTTCTTTACAGTATGGGATAGTTAGAGCACCCTTTTAAACCATAGCCCTGAAGGTCTCATAGCAGCACCATCCCCAAAACTAAGACAGGGCTGTGCGATGAGAGATGGTGGCTTTATTCAATAAGCAAACATTTCTTAGGCACCAACACAAATAAGACTGGTCAGTGAGAATATATACCACACATGAGAAATTTTGAGAATCTGTGGTTATTTATAACTGTTGTGGTTCAAAGTCTAAAACAATAACCATTTCAGTGCATTAGAGGATAGTCTAATAACTGTGATCAAACAGAACAGTCAGGCTGGGATACTTGCAACACAAATTTGATTGTTTTCTAAGGCCAAGGGAAGTAATATAGCCTAAGGCCATTTAGGAAATCATTGTAGCAAATGTAGATAGATAACTAAAGAAATCATCACAGAGGCATGAAGTGCCTTAATTTTCATAGGAGGAAGGGGAAAATAATTCTGTTTGCATTTCCAGCCTAACTCTCCACGACTTCCTTGCATCTACACAGAAAACGGTTTGCATCTGAGATTTGCTCTGCAGATTAGGGAGGGAAATTATGTACTCTGCCTCGAGGCTGCAAACCGAACATTACAAATAGACGCATCTGGGTTGTGTTGGAAGAAGATACACTCAAAACTGTCCAAGGAGATAGAGAGAAGCCCATCTGTGTATAAAAGCCAGAATTGGGCTGCTATTGCTTTTGTTGTAAAAATCCATTCTGTTCAAATCCCAGCTAATGAAAATGTGCATCTGTAAATAAAAAATAAATCAAGGAAATGTATTAATCCTGCAGCTGCTGTCTACTTAACTTTACTTATAAAAAATAACTCAATTTTGTGGTCTGAATGTTATTGCTCTTTAGCAGTGCGATGGCAATTTGATGGGGACAAAATATGTATTGAAATCTATTTATGTATAACAACCTTTGTGATAAAAGCAGCTATGCTGTAACTGTACAGTTATTTGCTTTTGTAACTGTGTAGATATTTGAGTTCCAGAGTCTGACCCTAGAAATCCTTTACCTGGCTGTTTAAATTGCTGTTTTATTTGCTGAGTCTTTTAATTAAGTTGTTTCTCCACCCTAGGACTGGCACTGTGTGTAGGTCAGATGGGTAACCATACATGTTTTAAAATTTGGAGAATAGAAAGGGCCACTGATCAAAAAATTTCTTCTACCTGTATTTCATACTGATGAAAATATTTGTCATTTAATTTTTTAGACAATTAGTTTCTCTAGGATGGATAATATATTAGTTAGAATTCAGTTCAGTTCAGTTCACTCAGTTGTGTCTGACTCTTTGCAATTGCATGGACTGCAACATGCTAGGCTTCCCTGTCCATCACCAACTCCTGGAACCTACTCAAATTCATGTCCATTGCGTTGGTGATGCCATCCAACCATTTCATCATCCATAGTCCCCTTCTCCTCCTGCCTTCAATCTTTCCCAGCATCAGGGTCTTTTCCAATGAGTCAGTTCTTTGCATCAGGTGGCCAAAATACTGGACTTTCAGCTTCAGCATCAGTCCTTCCAATGAGTATTCAGGACTGATTTCCTTTAGGATGGACTGGTTGTATCTCCTTGCAGTCCAAGGGACTCTCAAGAATCTTTCCCAACAACACAGTTCAAAAGCATCAATTCTTTGGCACTCACCTTTCTTTATAGTCCATCTCTCACATCCATACATGACTACCGGAAAAACCATAGCTTTGACTATCTGGATTTTTGTCAGCAAAGTAATGTCTCTGCTTTCTAGTATGCTGTCTAGGTTGGTCACAACTTTTCTTCCAAGGAGCAAGTGTTTTTTAATTTCATGACTGCAGTCACCATCTGTAGTGATTTTGGAGCCCAAGAAAATAAAGTCTGTCACTCTTTCCACTGTTTCCACATATATTTGCCATGAAGTGATGGGACTGGAGGCATGATCTTAGTTTTTTGAATGTTGAGTTTTAAGCCAGTTTTTCCCCTCTCCTCTTCCACCTTCATCAAGAGGCTCTTCATTTCCTCTTTGCTTTCTGTCATAAGGGTGTTGTCATCTGTGTATCTGAGGTTATTGATATTTCTCCTGGCAATCTTGATTCCAGCTTGTGCAGCGTTTCTCATGATGTACTCTGTATATAAGTTAAATAAGCAGGGTGACAATATAAGCCTTGACGTACTCCTTTCCCAATTTGGAACCAGTCTATTGTTCCATGTCTGGTTCTAACTGTTGCTTCTTGACCTGCAAACAGATTTCTCAGGAGGCAGGGCAAGTGGTCTGGTATTCCCATCTCTTTAAGAATTTTCCACAGGGCTTTGTCATATTCAATAAAGCAGAAATNAAGCCCATCTGTGTATAAAAGCCAGAATTGGGCTGCTATTGCTTTTGTTGTAAAAATCCATTCTGTTCAAATCCCAGCTAATGAAAATGTGCATCTGTAAATAAAAAATAAATCAAGGAAATGTATTAATCCTGCAGCTGCTGTCTACTTAACTTTACTTATAAAAAATAACTCAATTTTGTGGTCTGAATGTTATTGCTCTTTAGCAGTGCGATGGCAATTTGATGGGGACAAAATATGTATTGAAATCTATTTATGTATAACAACCTTTGTGATAAAAGCAGCTATGCTGTAACTGTACAGTTATTTGCTTTTGTAACTGTGTAGATATTTGAGTTCCAGAGTCTGACCCTAGAAATCCTTTACCTGGCTGTTTAAATTGCTGTTTTATTTGCTGAGTCTTTTAATTAAGTTGTTTCTCCACCCTAGGACTGGCACTGTGTGTAGGTCAGATGGGTAACCATACATGTTTTAAAATTTGGAGAATAGAAAGGGCCACTGATCAAAAAATTTCTTCTACCTGTATTTCATACTGATGAAAATATTTGTCATTTAATTTTTTAGACAATTAGTTTCTCTAGGATGGATAATATATTAGTTAGAATTCAGTTCAGTTCAGTTCACTCAGTCGTGTCTGACTCTTTGCAATTGCATGGACTACAATATGCTAGGCTTCCCTGTCCATCACCAACTCCTGGAACCTACTCAAATTCATGTCCATTGCGTTGGTGATGCCATCCAACCATTTCATCATCCATAGTCCCCTTCTCCTCCTGCCTTCAATCTTTCCCAGCATCAGGGTCTTTTCCAATGAGTCAGTTCTTTGCATCAGGTGGCCAAAATACTGGACTTTCAGCTTCAGCATCAGTCCTTCCAATGAGTATTCAGGACTGATTTCCTTTAGGATGGACTGGTTGTATCTCCTTGCAGTCCAAGGGACTCTCAAGAATCTTTCCCAACAACACAGTTCAAAAGCATCAATTCTTTGGCACTCACCTTTCTTTATAGTCCATCTCTCACATCCATACATGACTACCGGAAAAACCATAGCTTTGACTATCTGGATTTTTGTCAGCAAAGTAATGTCTCTGCTTTCTAGTATGCTGTCTAGGTTGGTCACAACTTTTCTTCCAAGGAGCAAGTGTTTTTTAATTTCATGACTGCAGTCACCATCTGTAGTGATTTTGGAGCCCAAGAAGATAAAGTCTGTCACTGTTTCTACTGTTTCCACATATATTTGCCATGAAGTGATGGGACTGGAGGCATGATCTTAGTTTTTTGAATGTTGAGTTTTAAGCCAGTTTTTCCCCTCTCCTCTTCCACCTTCATCAAGAGGCTCTTCATTTCCTCTTTGCTTTCTGTCATAAGGGTGTTGTCATCTGTGTATCTGAGGTTATTGATATTTCTCCTGGCAATCTTGATTCCAGCTTGTGCAGCGTTTCTCATGATGTACTCTGTATATAAGTTAAATAAGCAGGGTGACAATATAAGCCTTGACGTACTCCTTTCCCAATTTGGAACCAGTCTATTGTTCCATGTCTGGTTCTAACTGTTGCTTCTTGACCTGCAAACAGATTTCTCAGGAGGCAGGGCAAGTGGTCTGGTATTCCCATCTCTTTAAGAATTTTCCACAGTTTGTTGTGATCTACACAGTCAAAGGCTTTGGTGTAATCCATAAAGCAGAAGTAGATGTTTTCCTGGAATTCTCTTGCTTTTTCTGTGATCCAATACATATTGGCAATTTGATCTCTGGTTCCTCTGCCTTTTCTAAATCCAGCGTGAACATCTGAAAGTTCACGGTTCATGTACTATTGAAGTTAGAATTATAAATAGATAAAAATGAATTCATCTCATCGATTATAACCCATTGTAACTAGAAATGAGGCAAGACCTCAAAATGAAAGGAAACAAAATATTTCAGTTCTGATGAAGCAAGAGAAAGATCTGGGAATGGTGCTGTCTTTAAAAGATAATCTCTCCTTGATGGAAATCTTTACAGATCCTGGCATACATCCCTTTGCTCATGCTACCATGGGAAGAGGGTAGGAATAGGTGAAGCTTATCAAGAATAATTTTATCCTAAGAGAGAATATGAATGCAGATTGTCTGGCTAGAGTACAGTATACGTGACATTGAAGGAAAAGCCTTAAAGAATCTTCCAAATCAAGAATGGAATGTATTATATAGAATGTGCATCTATCTATCTATCTATCTATATCTATATATAGAATGTGTGATATAGAACTAAAGTGACTGCATGGATAACAACAAACTATGAAAAATTATTAAAGAGATGGGAATACCAGACCACCTCACCTGCCTCCTGAGAAATCTGTATGCAGGTCAAGAAGCAACAGTTAAAACTGGACATGGAACAACGGACTGGTTCCAAAGTGGGAAAGGAATATGTCAAGGCTCTATATTGTCACCCTGCTTACTTAACTTATTTGCAGAGTATGTCATGCAAAATGCCAGGCTGGATAAAGCACAAGCTGGAATCAAAGTGGCCAAAGCATAAGCTGGAATCAAGATGGCTAGGAGAAACATCAATAACCTCAGATATGCAGATGATACCACCCTTATGGGAGAAAAGGAAGATAAATCAACAAGCCTTCTGATGAAAGTAAAAGAGGAGAGGGAAACAGCTGGCTTAAAACTGAACATTCAAAAAACTAAAAACTAAGATCATGCCATCGAGTCCCATCACGTCATGGTAAATAGATGTAGAAACAGTGGAAAGAGTGACAGACTTTATTTTCTTGGGCTCCAAAATCACTACAGATGGTGACTGCAACCATGAAATTAAAAGACGCTTGCTCCTTGGAAGAAAAGTTATTACCAACCTAGACATCATATTAAAAAGCAGAGACATTACTTTGTCAACAAAAATCCAGATAGTCAAAGCTATGGTTTTTCCAGTAATCATGTATGGATGTGAGATTTGGACCCTAAAGAAAGCCGAGTGCTGAAGAATTGTTGCTTTTGAACTGTGGTGTTGGAAAAGACTCTTGAGAGTCCCTTGGACTGCAGGGAGATCAAACCAGTCAATCCTAAAGAAAATCAGTCATAAATATTCACTGGAAGCTGAAGTTCTAATATTTTGGCCACCTGATGCGAAGAACTGACTCATTGGAAAAGACCCTCATGCTGGGAAAGATTGAAGGCGAGAGGAGAAGGGAATGACAGAGGATGAGATAGTGGGGTGGCATCACTGACTCGATGGACATGAGTCTGAGCAAGCTGCAGGGGTTGGTGAAGGACAGGTAAGCCTGATGTGCTGCAGTCCATGGGGTTACAAAGAGTCAGACATGACCGAGTGATTGAACTGAACTGAAAGAGACTAGCTTTTGAATACTGACAAAGTAAATGAAATTAAATAGTTACTGAGCTGCTTTTCTTGGTTGTTTGTTTTTGCATTTTGGTGATTTGTTTATATATTAGTCTTACCTTGTATTAATAATGCTAAGACTCTCTTAAGAGAAAGGATCCTACCTTTTAGCTCTCTGAGACAAATTCAGAGAGTTGTATCTTCTAACTTTTCAACACATATGTCTCTTGTGCTATTAAGCTACATTTGGTTTTAATTGATATTGATCAAAATGCATCAGTGAGGGAGACTTCAAAGTTCAACAAATATTTCTTGCCATAGGAACAATTGTTTTCATTTTCTTACCTTTAAAAATATTTAGATCATCAACAATCCTCTTATTGAAATGGCTCTTTTATCTGGCATTCCTCATGGCTTGAAAAGTTAGTGCTGGTGAAATTTCATGGTGGTTAGAGAAAAGTAAATGGTTTCTTTTAGTGTCTCTTCTCTTCATCTCTTTGCTTATAAGTTCTAATTTTTCTCTGGAGATTTTTATCGATGTACATTCAATGTATACCATCAATTGTACACATCAGTGTATGTACGTTATCAATTTGTACATTCACTTGTGCAAAGTTCCTGGTGTTGCCTGTTTCCTGGTGGCCATGGCTGAAATGATTTTTCTTCTCTGTTAGGCCTGATTGTGCCCACCATAGCCATTGCCCCCTGACGCAATGAGGTTGACAGCATTATGTTGTAGTCCCCTGACTGCTCCTACCAGCTCTACCAAGCTGTTTTCACTTTTATATTCTTTCACGAGAGGCAAGCAGAGGAAATCAAACTTGCATAATTCAATTTTGAAATTCAGCTGATTACTCACAATTTAAAAGTTGGTAACTAGACAACAGGATGCAGTTGGATGAAGTCCAGGTTTCACTGGGAACTGGTGGATTTTAAGGTATGCTTAATAGTTTCTAACGCGATTTTTCTAGATTTTACTTGATAATGGTAATTAAATTTTAGATAGGTACCTTGGATAATTGATTACTTTGTTTTTCCTATAAAGGGAAAAAAGTACTGTCAGTGTGCATTGAACTTGTAATTGTGTTATTTTTTTCTTCAAAAATAGGAAAAAAAGCCTCATATAAACATACCTTTCCCCACCATACTACACTAGTAAAAATGCTAACATTTATACTTCTTTCAGGTTACAAATCAGTTTACTACTATCACCTATAGCTTCACTGAACTGTTAAAAACTTAAATTATGCATTTATATTAAATAATATCTCTCAGCCTGATAGTTTCTAATAGATAGACAAATAGATGTGGAAACAATGGAAACAGTGACATTTTATTTTTTGGGGCTCCAAAATCACCGCAGATGGTGACTGCACCCATGAAATTAAAAGACACTTACTCCTTGGAAGAAAAGCTATGAACAACCTATACAGCATAGCAAAAAGCAGAGAGACATTACTTTACCAACAAAGGTCTGTCTAGTCAAAGCTATGGTTTTTCCAGCAGTCATGTTTGGATGTGGGAGTTGGACTATAAAGAAATCTGAGCACCAAAGAATTAATGCTTTTGAACTATGGTGTTGTAGAAGACTCTTGAGAGTCCCTTGAACTGCAAGGAGATCAAACCCATCAATCCTAAAGGAAATCAGTTCTGAATATTCATTGGAAGGACTGACGCTCAAGATGAAACTCCAATACTTTTGGCCACCTGATGCGAAGAACCGACTCAATGGAAAAAACCCTGATGCTGGGAAAGATCGAAGGCAGCAGGAGAAGCAGGGGTGGAGGGTGGGGTGAGGTGGGTCAGAGGATAAGATGATTGGATGGCATCATCGACTCAATGGACATGAGTCTGAGCAAACTTCAAGAGAGAGTGAAGGACAGAAAAGCCTGCTGTGCTGCAGTCCATGGGGNCCAGGCCTGTCTCTTATACACATCTCAGAGGATAAGATGATTGGATGGCATCATCGACTCAATGGACATGAGTCTGAGCAAACTTCAAGAGAGAGTGAAGGACAGAAAAGCCTGCTGTGCTGCAGTCCATGGGGTCTCAAAGAGTCAGATGCTACTTAGTGACTGAACATCAACATAGACCTTTCAGTATTTAAAGCATAAGTGACTCTCAGATTCTTTCTGTACAAAACTTTAAAAACTCCCCAGCACCCTTCCCTCATTCCACTTTTTCTATTCTACTAAGAACTAAGAACTGCAATTTTCAAATGATAACTGTGTTCAAATTTCTCTTTGAACTGTGTCTTGCATTATTTATCATGTAGCTTGCAGTCCACTATCCGTGAGAAGTTGATTTTCTTTCTTTCTTTGGATGGGATTCTAACTCTTCTATCAATCTCTTTGCGTCCATGATTTCTGTGTTAAGAAACATGCTAGTGAATCTTTTAGTCATCGATTGACAAGGATTTATTGAGTGACTGCTACATCTTAGTTGTGATTTAAAGCATTAGACATTCAGCAGTGAAAAAGACAGTTTTCTTATCTCTAGATGAGACAGATGAATACATAGAAATACATACAGTAATGCAAAGAATAGGATCATTTTTAGTACTGATAACAATGGACGTGTAGCAGTGAGAAACCTGGGTGAGGCAGAAAACCCTTGGAAGGAGGACCAAGACCCTTGTGGGAGGTGCTGACTTACCAGGTTGCTCAGCTATTGAAGGAAGAGCTTGGATGGTTGTGCTTGTTCCTGGTAGCAGAATATTTCTCTGTATTTTTTTAGAAACTTACCCCAGCATCTTTAATGTGACATTATGCCTGCTAAAGTGATTTTTGATAACATCATTGTCTTTCTTTCAATTCTAAGCTATAATACATGTTGTATAAAATTCAACCACTAAGATTATTCCATTGTCAAGTATGTCTTTATTGTAGGCCAACATGTTTCACGAGGCCAACTTTTGTTATTAGAGTTATTTAGGTAATGGTTTCTCTAATGACTTTCTGAAAAGCCTCTAAGACTTAATATTAAATGAGACAGTACATATTTAAAATTCCTACCTCCCTTCTAAGAAAAAAGACTATAATTTGTTTAACATGTTGATTAATCATTTGAGTTGCCTATTGATACATGATTTAATTTACCTTGGAAATATATCCTTTGACTATTATAGCATGTAACTGGATAATCTTTCTAGTTATTAAGATTTTCTTCTAATATTTTCTACTTTCCCATCCTCATATTTAAAGAATTAGCTGGTACTGGGCTTTTTACCCAAGAGCAGGTATAAGACAGTTCAGAAAGTGAAGTGTTTCACAAGCCTTTGTAGCCATTTATTTATTCAGCAATTGTTTATGAATCCTTCTAAGTGCCAAGAACTGATCTGGGTGCTGTAATATAGCACTGAATGGAAGAGATGAAAACAGACAAACCCAGCTCTGGTAGACGTGATGGGGCTACTATTTTTCAGAAGCCCTGAAAGCATTAGAAAAATATAGGGGGCTATTGCAGAGGAGGCAGAAAGAAGGAAATTGATGGCATAAAGCATTTTGATAAGAAACATGAAGGGAGATGGTGTTTTTGAGACTGAAAATCTAAACTTTTCCCAGATTGAGTAGTGTTATTGGTTGAATTGTGTACTCGGAAAAGGTGCATTGAAATCCTCAACTTTGGTGTGTATGTGATCTTATTTGGAAACAGGGTCTTTGCAAATATAATCAAGTTAAAATGAGATTATTGGGAGTGGGTCCTAAATCCAATATGATTGGTGTCCTAATAAGAAGAAAGCACTGTGAGAAGACAGAGAATCATGGGAGAGCTCCATGTGACAACAGAAGCAAAGACTGGAGTGATGCAGCTGCAAGCCAAAAAGTGCCAAGGATTGCCAGCTTAAAAAATTAACAGAAACTTCAATGAAATAGAATTGGAAGACCAGCAGAAGGAGGGAGCTCTGTTACCCTGTGATGGTAGCTGAGTCCCACAGGAAGGAAATATTCCTCTTTCCTGGCAAGGACTTAGCCAATGAAATAGCACAATCTGGGTGGCTTGAATAACAGAAATTGACAACTCTCAGTTCTGGAGGCTGAAAGTCCAAAATCAAGGTGCTGACAGGTCTAGTTTCTTCTGAGGCCTCTCTCGGCTTGCAGGTGGCCACCTTCTTACTAATGTATTCACATGATCCTTGTACCCATACATGTCTATGTCCAAAGCTTCTCTTTTTATACGGACCCCAGTCAGATTGTACTAGGGCCCACCCATATTACCTCATTTCACCTTAATTACTTCTTTAAAGACCTTTTCTCTAAGTACAGTCACATTCAGAGAATTTAGGGGTACCTCATAACTTCAAATATGAACTTCAAAAACAGAATTCAGCTCATAACATGCAGGAGGGGCATGTCTGCACATTCGGGATCTATATGGGAACTGAGTCATTGGCTTCCCAGCTTACCTCAGAGGCAGCCCACCTTCACCTACATGCATGAATGACAATTCTTTTAAATAGCAGATGGTGAAGCTTTCACTTTGCTGGAAGCCAGTACTTTATTTGGTGCCCCCTCAACAGGAGCAAGCTCTGTCATTGTCTAAGACTTGGTCAGTTTCCATGAAATTTGTAATTTATCTCATGTAAACATTTCCTGTTAGTTTCAGGGCCCATGTAAACATAAGAAAAAATACCCATAGGGAATGTCCTGAGTGAAAGACCTTTACGTGTATGTTGAGGAGGTCTAACAAATGAGCTTGAAAGCCATAATATAGGACAATCATTGATGATATCCTAACCATAAGTGTTCCAGTATATTTTATTTATGAAAAATTTTACCAGTAAGTGGACAGATACTCTGAACCAGATGCTGCAAGACAATTTAATTTTTTAGAATATACTTGATTAAAGAAGAAAAGAACCAATTGTGGTCAATGAGAAATGTAAGATACTAGAAGCACAGTTAAAGATATAGAAAGCATGGAGCACTTTTCTGTTTATCAAAAGTGCAATGTATTAGTACCAGACCTTGTTTATTCCCTGAAAATAGTACCTTGGTGTGTTTTTGCAAGAGATGGTTAGAAAAGCTTGCTTCTTAGGAGTTTTGGGGGTGTGGAGATGGGTCCTAACCTGACTTTGAAATGCAAAGCTGGGAGCCATGGCCTAGATCAGTGCTGGGACTACTTGGATGGTGTTGGTGCCAGATGGAGGTTAACGGAATCTTACAGCATATACTGTGTTTGGCCAAGACCTTTAAGTCTATGTATGGTAGGGATAAGAGTACAAAGCCTGAGCAGCCCTGCTGCTGTGAACTGTGGGAAATCTCAGTAGTTACCAGGATGGTGCCAGGCTGCCCCATTGGTGGAAGGGGGAGGGAAATGAAATTGCAGAAGCAGTAAGTGTTCCTCACTCTGTATTCAGTGGGATTTGCCACTTTTCTACATTGCTCCTTTATGCTTTCTAATCAGTTTAAACTGATACCTAAGATACTCATGGTTGGATGACATATAACTAGGCAGGAGTGAGGTGCAAAGATTTAGATTTAGTTAGCTCTTGACATTCACCAGGATATTGTATTTGAACATTTGAAAAGTTCAAATTCCCACTAATAATGTAGTCATGGAATTTTTTTTGATGAGAAAAAGATTATATACCTATGTTGAGAGGCATTTACCTCTGGGCTCACTGGCTTTTTATTACTGTTTTTTAAAATGTACACAGTCACCTGAAGGCTGGTGAAAAATATAGTTTCCTTGACTCACATCAGATCAACTGAATCAGAATCTGCATTTTCTCCAAACACTTCGAGATATTCTTATGCACACTGTAATTTGAGAAGTAATATACATATACATATTACTTACATTTACATCTGAGAAAAATTATGCAAAATTATGACAACTTGTGAACCTTCTCTAGCTTGTTCTCAAATAGATGTGGTTATGAGTGCAACATATTAAAATCCTTAGGCTCCAGGGGCTGCTTTATTTCTCTCAGCAACAGAAGCAACAGGGAAGACTTAGAGATGTATTTTTATTTGCCCATTTACTTTCTGTTCTCTTTCTTCTTCCGCTCACCAAAATAATAACATGCAATCTAAAATAAATAGGAAAAAAACCAAAGGCTCTCTTTAAGCAATTCATCTTGAAGAGGGATGAACAGAGTACCCTTGATGTTGTGAGATCTTTCAGTTCAGTTCAGTCGCTCAGTTGTGTCCAGCTCTTTGTGACCCCATGAATCACAGCATGCCAGGCCTCTCTGTCCATCACCAATTCCCGGAATTCACTCAAGCTTATATCCGTCGAGTCAGTGATGCCATCCAGCCATCTCATCCTCTGTCGTCCCCTTCTCCTCCTGCCCCCAATCCTTTCCAGCATCAGAGACTTTCCCAATGAGTCAATATTTGCATGAGGTGGCCAAAGTATTGGAGTTTCGGCTTCAGCATCAGTCCTTCCAATGAACACCNCGAACTTCCTTTTATTCCAGTCCATCTTCATGTTCTCTTTCTACCATAATTAAGTACATTTACTACTTTATGTCCCTAATATTTGTGTGTCTTAAAATATACTACTTTATGTGTCTGCCAAATATCCCTTTGGCAATCGCATATATTTAAGACTGCCAAAAATACATATAGATCTAGTTTCTTCATTTTTCTGGTATATAACATTATATTGTTTGAGTCAAGCACAATTATTTTATTGATTTGATCCCTATTCACAGACTTCTGTTTTTTTATGCTTATAAAAACATATAAGTGAATAATTTTTAATTCCCTCCTCATGCACCTGTATTAGTATCTTTAGGGAAAACATTTCAAAGAGAAATAACTGAGTTAGAGGGCATGAATATTTTCAACATTTGCTAGCTATTGCTGGATAATTGTCTGGTTAATCTACAAAGTGGTGATCCTAATTTACTTTCTGTATGGAAGTTTTTGTGTTAGCACATCCCTACCAAGACATACCTTGTCAAAATTTTTGTTTTTCCCAAGCAGACAAATATGGAAATGTTATGTGGATATACTCTCACAGATTAGTAATGCTAGAAAGCATCTTTACATATCCTTATTTGCAATTGTGAATTATCCTGTAAATTGCCTCTTTGTAGCTTTGACCTCTTTTCTTTTTTAAAATATTGCCTTATAGTTATTGATTTTAAATCTTGAGTACTAAGCTTTTACACGTTACACATTTTCTCTGTCTTTAGCTTATTAAATTTTATTAGCTTTATTAGTTTTAGCTAATAAATTTTATTAGCTTTATTAGCTTTAGCTTATTGAATTTTATTTATGATATATTTTGCTGGGAAAAGTATTTGACTTTGATATGGCCAATTTTTATTATCTATATTCTTTGAGTAGCTTTAAAAAATTTTTTTTACTATCTCCATATCATATAGAAACTTCCTTAGTGCTCCCATCATTTTTTCAAAGCATGATAAACTTACAAAATTACATTTAGATATTTATATATATGGTTGAAATACATTTTGTTTATTGTTCTTAGAACTTTTGAGTATCTACTTGGAGTTTAGCTTTCCATATGGATAGCCAGTTGTTCCAGCCCCTTTTATTAAGTAGTTCAGCTTTTGTTTTGTGATTCTGAATGCTAATTCTTCCAATATTAAGTTTCTCTGTATATATGTGTGCCCATGTGGTTGTATATCTCTTGACTTCTTGTACTGTTCAGTGTTATTAACTTACAGCATTAAAATCACCATATTTTATAATGATCATTAGTAGCTGGTAGGTTATATACATTTTATTTATTATTCTAGGAAATTTTCTTAGCTACTCTATATACTTTTTAAAATCTGGGCATCCGAAGCATTTTTATTATAGAAATAAAGATTTAGAAAACCACATACAACAAATTATAGCTTAATGAGTTATTGAAAGGCCTTATGATTGTAATAGGGTCAAGAAATAGAAATTTCCAGACTTCTCTACAAGCCTCTTTGTGTCCTTGCCAAATTACAGTCCTCTTCCTCCCCCTCAGACTAACAATTGTCCTGATTTTCATATTGGGGGAGGTTTCTTTTTGGTTTTATTACCAGTTGTGGATCCTAGACAGATTAGTTTAGTCTTACCTGTTTTTATAAAAATTTAAGATTTCTTTAAGTTTCCCATTAAGTTACAGATTTCCCTTCATCCTTTTTATCCTTACAATTTATAGTGGACCTTTGAACAACATGGGATTAAAAGTGCCAGTCCTCTGCATAGTTGAAAATCCACTATAATTTTATCTACCATTGGTTATCTTGTATTTGCACTTTGGATTAAACCAACCACAGATTATGTAGTACTGTAGTAGAAGTTAGTGGAAGATATCTGTGTGTAAGGGGACCTGTGCAATTCAAACCCATGCTGTTCGAAGTTCAACTCTATTCAAGGAATCTTGGTGCTAGACATATAGCATTTCTCACGGATTGAGTTTTTAAAGTTGCATGTGCATGTAAGGACTCAATGTGTTTCTGTGTCCTCTGAACTTTTCAAAATGTTAAGCTTGATCCAGAGGCTGGATCAGATTATGTTTTATTCTTTGGGCAGAACTACAAGTTACTGTGTTATTTCATCAGGAAGCACATAATGCCTGGTTTTGTCTCTTTTTAAGATATAAATATCTGTAGGTGCTCAGAGCCTAGACACATTTATTTATTAGGGAATACAAAATGATGATGATGATGATAGCCAGGACATAGAAGCAACCTGGGTGTCCATCAGCAGACGAATGGATAAGAAAGCTGTGGTACATATACACAATGGAGTATTACTCAGCCACTAAAAAGAATACATTTGAATCAGTTCTAATGAGGTGGATGAAACTGGAGCCTATTATACAGAGTGAAGTAAGTCAGAAAGAAAAACACCAATACAGTATACTAACATATATATGGAATTTAGAAAGATGGTAATGATAACCCTGTTTGCGAGACAGCAAAAGAGACACAGATGTATAGAACAGACTTTTGGACTCTGTGGGAGAGGGAGAGGATGGGGTGATTTGGGAGAATGGCATTGAAACATGTATACTATCATGTAAGAAACGAAGCACCAGTCTAGGTTTGATACAGGATACAGGATGCTTGGGGCTGGTGCACTGGGATGACCCAGAGAGATGATATGGGGAGACAGGTGGGAGGGGGCTTCAGAATTGGGAACTCATGTACACCCATGGTGGATTCATGTCAATGTATGGCAAAACCAATACAGTATTGTAAAGTAAAATTTAAAAATGTAAAAAAAATTAAAAAAACAAAACAAAATGATGATATTCTGTGTCTATTATTTCTTTTCTACTTATAGTTGAAATAGTTTTATGACATTTATCTTCATCTACTATTTAGTTATCCAATCTTCCCTGATAGCTTAGTTGGTAAAGAATCAGCCTATAATGCAGGAGACCCCTGTTCAATTCCTGGGTCAGGAAGATCTGATGGAGAAGGGATAGGCTACCCACTCCAGTATTCTTGGGGTTCCCTTGTGGCTCAGCTGGTAAAGAATCCTCCTGCAATGTGGGAGACCTGGGTTAAGAATCCTCCTGCAAT
>SJYV01007181.1:54037-82421 GCA_006410875.1 Neotragus pygmaeus
ATGCTATCTAGGTTGGTCATAACTTTCCTTCCAAGGAGTAAACATCTTTTAATTTCCTGGCTACAATCACCATCTGCAGTGATTTTGGAGTTGTACAATTAATTATATTTTAATGCTCACTCTCTGGTATTACATTAATGCTTCTCTAGATACTTTGGTGTCTGAAGCTTTTTTTCTAGTAGATTCCTCAGGAAGAGTTCATGAGACTAAAATGGTTTTTGCATCCTGATAAGTGGTTATCTATTTATACTCAAGTCCATTTTTCAGGATGTAAAATCTTTGGCTCACTTTTTCTTTCCTTGAGTATCTTAAATATTATTCCAGTTTCTCTTAAGTATGATTGCCTTAAAGTCTAATACAATTTTATTTCCCTTATAAGGTAAGTGCCTAAAATATTTTTTTCTGTTTCTTTAAAATCCGGTGATGTTACCAGACTACTTCTTCATGTTAGCAATTGTAGGGCAATATTTTCATATCTGCTACATGCTATGTCATATATAATTTACATTTTTATTTCAAGTAAGCTTTCCAAGTTACAGTTTTAGTATTTGTTTTGTGCCTTATTATCTATATGTAGGATTTTTTTGCCTGCTTTCAAATTTTTATTGAATTATTTTTTTCCCTGTTGATTTTTGATTTATAAAACTTTTCGCTCCTGTTTTTCTTAGGCATTATTTATTATATTTTAAGCTATTGTTTCTTCTAGTTTGGTTTTCATTTCTTAAATACACATTTGTTCTTTATTGTTTTCTCTGGGTTCTGTCACTTCACTTCTGAATTATTGCACTTCTAGTTCTTGTTGCTTTTCTGTATCATGTAATATTAATACTATGATTTACTCTGAAATAGAAGATTACAGTGTTTATCTGTTCTTCGGGGGTCTCTACCCACTACCTTTTCACTTTTGGTTGAGATTTTACTCTGGTTTTTAATTTTCTTTCATCTTATATCAACTTTGTATGAATTTGATCTTAATACTAATCTGTTGATTGCTATATGAATTTAGTTTTCATATACTTTTAAAAGGAGGCATGGTTAAGAGTGACTTTTCCTGGCACAGAGATCTTTGAGCTCTGGCTTTCTTAAGTAATATTCATATTTTTGAAACTGTGCTTGTAGCTTTGTTTTTTTCTTGATGTTCTTCAGATTTTGACATTATCTATGCCTTTGAAGCAGCTTCCCAGGTGGCATTAGTGGTAAAGAACTAACCTGCTAATGCAGGAGACATAAGAGACTCGATCTCTGGGTCGGGAAGATCCCCTGGAGAAGGGAATGGCTACCCACTCCAATATTCCTGCCTGGAGAATTCCGTGGACAGAGGAACCTGACCAGCTACAGTCCATAATGTTACAGAGTTGGACATTTTTGAGTGACTGACACTTTCCCTTTACCAGGAGACTAGTGTGGCTGCTTAGAGAGAGTGAGGAGGAGGAACGTCAGAGAGGGAGTGGGAAGAGAGAAGGCGGGGCTTTGTAGGCTATCGTCCAGTTTTTATCTTTTACACTGAATGGGAAATGGTATGGGAAAGTTTTAAGCAGTACAGTGACATGATTCAAGATTTTATTGTAGCAGGATCACTTTGCTTGCTTGTTGAAAAGAAGACTGGGAGTGGACAAGCATAGAAACAAATAGATCTCTTTGAGGAAGGTATACATATATGAAATAAATATGTGTTCAATTTAAATTAGCCTTAAGTATAACAAAACATTTCATTCATAACATTTTGTGGCTTGTGTTCATTAATCACAATAGTCTTGATCTTCCGTGGGATGGTACATAGATACTATTGGGTTTATCAAGTGATATAGTGAATTGTTAACATTATTTTTGTTGTATTTTTGAATATTTTTGCAGTTCAGAATTAGAATTTTTGTCTCTGAATTATGATGCAAGTTGGTCAGAATATAATTAGGTAAACAAGTTACATTTTACACATAGTTGGACCTAATTACAGCTTTTAAAGCTTTCCATCTTCCTGCCTAAATCCTGGTTCTTCCCAGTTGTATTTACAATTTGGGTCTCTGCCTTTTGCAGTAGAGGCTTTCTGCAGGTGTTTGTACTGACTGCAAGTTCTGTATACTTGGGAAAGATTCAGTGGTTGTGGGTGAACCCAATTTTTTGTGGGCTAGTTAATTAAGGAGCCTCAAGGTCCAGAGGTCTTGTCTCTTGATCTGGTCAAGAACCTATTTGCTTTCCCAGAGTATATAAGCTTGACTGCTAGTGTTTACGTAGTTGAACCAGAGGTTAGAGCAGGAACTCCCAATATTTTTATGAAATGTTTCCTGAATCCCTCTGATTTTATATGGTAACTTTGTCCTTGACAATATCTGGCATGTCTCAAATCTGAGGTGCTCTTTTTGGCTCTCTGCAGAGAATAGAACTCCATTCTTTTACTGGAGGCTTCCTAGGTGGTGCTAGTGGTAAAGAACCCACCTACCAGTGCAGGAGACACAAGTTCAATCCCTAGGTCGGGAAGATTCCTCTGGAGAAGGGCATGGCAACCCACTCCAGTATTCTTGCCTGGAGAATCTCATGGACAGAGGAGCCTGGTGGGCTACAGTCCATGGGGGTGTTGCAAAGAGTCAGACTCAAGTGAAGCGACTGAGCATGCAGCACTTCTGCTGGAGGAGGAGAGTGGTGGTCTTCCAGTTAAGGGCATCCAAAGATCTAATTACATCCTAAACAAACTTTCAATTACTCCTTCATTTTTAAAAAATATTGTCAGTTTCACCTCTGCTCCCCCTCCCCTCAAGGTTGAACCATTTGAAGCTTCTGCCGTACAAATTCGGTTATGTATCAACTTTCCGTAATGCTCACTGAATATTCAGCTTTCCCTTCTGTTGAAAAATCACTTGCACTTATCCTTCTGCATAAATTTTGTGAGTATTCTCTTCTCTCCCATTTCCTTTGTTTTTATGACACAATTCCTTTAAATATGCCCTTAAGGTCATTATTGTCATATAGGAGGAAGTGGAGTTAAATCCGTATGTCCAGTTTGCTGTATTTACCCCGTTGTTCTCCTTTACTTTCTTTGAGGCATGTGGCTACACACCCAAACTGTGAGATAGGCAAGCAGTCATGCTCATCACTTAACAGATGGGAAAACAGAAACATACAAGATCAGCAGAATTGCCCAGTATTGCAGAGTTTGACAGTAACAAAACTGAAGAAGAATGAGGAGTTCTGAACTTTCAAACTTTCGGTAAGATTTGTCATTCGGTTACTAAGTTGTGTCCAACTCTTTGTGACTCCATGGACTGCAGCATGTCAGGCTTCCCTGTTCTTCACCATCTCCCAGAGTTTGCTCAAACTCGTCCATTGATTGTGTCAGTGAAGCTGTCCAACTATCTCCTCCTCTGTTGTCCCCTTCTCCTCTTGCCCTCAGTCTTTCCCAGCATCAGGGTCTTTTCCAACGAGTCAGTTCCTCGAATAAGGTGGCCNGATGGGCACGTATGAGACCTGCCCGCCTGGCTTTTAAAAGAGGCGCTGAGGTCCCGCCAGACAAGCAGGTGCACCCACTAAACACTTCGTGCCACCCTCCAGTCCTGCTCCTGCCTCACCCAGACAGAGGAAACACACAATGGCCCCACTAGGCACCCTGGAGAGGCCTCCCGGCTCCTGCCTGTGACCCACCTGAATCCTCTGTCGTCAACGAAGCAGTGTGCGGCAGATACCATCCAGCTGGGAGAGATGAGAGAGGCCCCGCACAAGTGGCCGTGGCCCAGGGCGTGGAGGCTCACCTGCCAGGGCCACTCGCCTTGGTCCGAATTCTCACCCCCGACGACCCGGGACTGCCTGGTGAATGACCGCCGCCCACAGTCTGGGAGAGGACAGGCAGGAGTCATCGGGGAGGAGCGGGGGCGGGGGCAGCCTGCTAGACCAGCCTCCTGGCCCCTCTCCCTGCCCCCGGACTCAAAACCCTCACTCCCCACCCCGGGCTCCTGCACAGGTGCCATCGTGGGCCTTCAGACCTCTGCTGGTTTGCTGAGATTTAATTTGGATGTCATTTGCCTAGATATCCTCACTGGGTGCTGAAGGACACAGCTCTCAGAGACAAGAGCGGTGGGTAACANTTCTTTTTGGGAGGGGGCTCTAAAATCACTGCAGATGGTGACTGCAGGCATGAAATTAAACGATGCTTGCTTCTTGGAAGGAAAGTTATGACCAACCTAGACAGCATAGTAAAAAGCAGAGACATAACTTTGCCAACAAAGTTCCTTCTAGTCAAACTATGATTTTTCCAGTAGTCATGTATGGATGTGAGTGTTGGTCCATAAAGAAAGGTTAGTGCCAAAGAATTGATACTTTTGAACTGTGATGTTGGAGAAGACTCTTGAGAGTCCCTTCGACAGCAAGGAGATCCAACCAGTCCATCCTAAAGGAAATCAGTTCAGTTCAGTTCTGTTCAGTTGCTCAGTCATGTCTGACTCTTTGCAACCCATGAACCACAGCATGCTAAGCGTCCCTGTCCATCACCAACTGCCAGAGTCTACCCAAATCCATGTCCATTGAGTTGGTGATGCCATCCAACCATCTCATACTCTGTTGTCAGCTTCTTCTTCTGCCCTCAATCTTTCCAGCATCAGGGTCTTTTCATATGAGTCAGCTCTTTGCATCAGGTGGCTAAAATATTGGAGTTTCAGCTTCAGCATCAGTTCTTCCAATGATCACCCAGGAATGATATCCTTTAGGAGGGACTGGTTGGATCTCCTTTCCTTGCCATCCAAGGGACTCTCAAGAGTCTTCTCCAACACCACAGTTCAAAGCATCAATTCTTTGGTGCTCAGCTTTCTTTATAGCCCAACTCTGACATCCATACATGACTAATGGAAAGAGCACAGAATTGACCAGACAGACCTTTGTTGACAAAGTAATGTCTCTGCTTTTTAATATGCTGTCTAGGTTGGTCATAACTTTCCTTCCAACGAGTAAGCGTCTTTTAATTTCATGGGTGCAATCACCATCTGAAGTGATTTTGGAGCCCCAAAAATAAAGTTTGTCACTGTTTCCACTGTTTCCCCATCTATTTGCCATGAAGTGATGGGACTGGATACTATGATCTTTGTTTTCTGAATGTTGAGCTTTAAGCCAACTTTTTCACTCTCCTCTTTCACTTTCATCAATAGGCTCTTTATTTCTTCTTCACTTTCTGCCCTAAATGTGATGTCACCTGCATATGTGAGGTTATTGATATTTATCCTGATCACTCACCTAGAACCAGACATCCTGGAATGCGAGTCAAGTGGACCCAAGGAAGCATCACTACGAACAAAGCTTGTTCTTTGTTCTTGATTCCAGCTTGTGCTTCCTCCAGCCTAGCGTTTCTCATGATGTACTCTGCATATAAGTTAAATAAACAATATATAGCCTTGACATACTCCTTTTCCTATTTGGAACTAGTCTGTTGTTTCATGTCTAGTTCTAACTGTTGCTTCCTGACCTGCATATGGGTTTCTCAAGAAGCAGGTCAGGTGGCCTGGTATTTCCATCTACTTCAGAATTNACAATATATAGCCTTGACGTACTCCTTTTCCTATTTGGAACTAGTCTGTTGTTTCATGTCTAGTTCTAACTGTTGCTTCCTGACCTGCATATGGGTTTCTCAAGAAGCAGGTCAGGTGGCCTGGTATTTCCATCTACTTCAGAATTTTTCAGAGTTTATTTTGATCCACACAGTCAAAGGGTTTGGCATAGTCAATAAAAATAGATGTTTTTCTGGTACTCAGTGCTAAATATTTACTGGAAGGCCTGATGCTGAAGCTGAAACTCCAGTACTTTGGCCACCTGATGCAAAGCACTGACTCATTTGAGAAGACCCTGATGCTGGGAAACATTGAAGGTAGGAGGTGACGGGGACAACAGAGGATGAAATGGTTGGATGGTATCACCTACTCAATGGACATGAGTTTGAGTAAACTCACGGAATTGGTGATGGGCAAGGAGGCCTGTGGTGCAGCAGTCCATGGGGTCGCAAAGAGTCAGACATGACTGAGCGACTGAACTGAACTGGACAATCTTGTGGGCTGATTCCTTAAAATATCTTTCTGTCTGTCTCCTGAGCTTCCCGGGTAACTTGAATGGTAAAGAATCTTCCTGCAGTGTGGGAGACCCGAATTGGATCCCTGGGTTGGGAAGATACTCCGGAGAAGGGAATGACTACCCACTCCACTATTCTTGCCTGGAGAATTCCATGGACAGGGATGCCTGTGGGCTGTAGTCCATGGGGTTTCAAGGAGTGAGTCTGTCTCCTATGTTTCTGGAGAACCCTGACTGATACACTAATAAAATTATTTTAACAACTCTTAACTTCTTATAGTTGAATGAATCATTAATGTATAGAGTATTTTAGGAAAAATTGAGTTTTCTTTAAATTTTGAGACTTCCATCATATTGGATTCTTTGCCTCTGCTAAAATGGAGGTGAATGTTAAAGTGTTAGTTGCTCAGTCATGTCTGACTCTTTGCAACCCCATGGACTATAAACCCCCAGGCTCCTCTATCCATGGAATTCTCCAGGCAAACATGGAGGTAGTTGAAAAAAGTTAGAAATGTTAGTGCAATAAATAACATGGTTATCCTTGAGGCTCTGTGTCATGGCTATCATGACACTGTTTTTCATCTCTTTTATTTAATTTCTTGGTCTTAATGAGTGTTACAACCAACCCAGTGAGAAGTAACAGCAGAGGCAGAAGAGATCCTGTGATTCAAATATAAACTGGCTTTGGGGTATTGGAGAAGGTAGAGCTATGGAGGTAGAGGAGGCAGGTTTGCTAGAACCTTCTATGAAGTGGGTGAGCAAGAACGTGTTTAATATAAGTTGTCATATATTAGCTCTTATCAAGAATATATGTTGTTCTTTTATCAAGTTCAGTATATAGTTCTTCTATCCAGAACTATAACATAGAAGCTAACTACAGTATATTTCAAAATTTATATTGCATTTGTTCTTGCTCACCTTCTCCCAATGTTTAACACTCAAATAGATGCCAGAAATTAATCGTTAAAATGGCAGAACTTTAAGATGAATGTGGGAGAAAAGTGGAATATAACCAAGTCCTAAAATTATTCTTTCAATACAGTGTTTCGTAGGCAAAACAGGGAATCTTAAAAAACAGTAAAATTTTCTAAAAGGGAAATAAATCGATAACTTCTGACTCCAGACATTGGAAAAGACTGTGAAAGGTTATCTCATGCATTCTTTTACCTCTAGGCAGGATGTGTGTTTTGAGCCACATTTTAAAGCCATCTCACAGGGAGCAAGCATTCACAGCTCTCCTTAGTGCTCCACTTGCCTACTAAGTGACTCTTACTATCAAGAATTCTTCCTTTTAGATAATGCAATTTTTCTCTTGTTCTGGCCCAAATTGGAATTGAAGAGTAGCTGGTGATTATTCCCTGTGTGAGAGCCCTTCATGTATTTATAGATTGTTATTAAATTGTCCCAAATCAATCTTTAATCTTCAAACTGGATAATATCCATTTTCTTGACCTCCTTTAATAGATCATTTTGCAAACCTTCAATCATCATTTATAGCTTTCTGCTAAACCAGCTCTATTTTTTATTTTGTTTTGTTTCTTGCTGCCTACTTGTAGATCTCAGAGCCAGAGAGGGTATTTTTAGAAGAGTAAGAGTTTGATGAAAAGATTTTATCCTTTGTATTTATGTATATGTGCACCTTTCTTTATATAATAGTTATAGTTATAAAAATAGCATATTTTTGCAAGTCAAATTATATTTTAATACTCCAAGCAAGTTTACCTTTTAAAGGTTAGAAGTATATCTTTTTTAAACTTCACACTTTTGTTACACAAATGTTTAAAGAGAGAGAGTTTCCTAAATTCAGATTTTTATGTTTACATCAAACTTTCTTAAAGTAGAGAACATTTCTATTATTATATCATTCTAGTCTTTTTGTTCCATAGCAATCGGTAATCGGCTTTCTTTTGTGAAGTATTATGTATTAGGTCTGTTTTTGAATGCTACATTTGCAGTGTCAGTTCTGCATTTATTTGACACCTATGTTCAAGATATTTGTAAAAACATGAAAAATAAATCATATTCTGTTCTTAAAGGGATTGCAATCTAAAGAGAGAGAGATAGAGTGCATGCAAATAATTAAAATATAAATTAGGAAGAATGTAAGTGTTTTAAGTTGAGATCAGAGAGAGATTATCTGGGAACAAGGAAGATTTTTGAGAGAGGTTGCATTTGATTGCAGGGGTCTTGAAGGTGATGTAACTTTGGTATAGGTAGAATAAAGAAGGGTCACTACTAGCAGGAAGAAGTATCTGAAAGGTGTAATGGGACTGCACAATGGTCAGTGAAGAATCAATTAAAAGGCTGGAAAGGGATTTGGGGGATGGAGTGATTATTGCTTTGATTTTTTAAACTATGAAAATATATTATTTCTGTATGAAGAGGACGATAGGAGGTGGGGGAAGAAAAGAATACATGGATAGGTAGCATGCAGAATGAACTGACATCAGGAGCAAAATGAGCTAAATAATGGCTAGTAATCATTCACCTTCCTCCTACCAGTCCTTCTGGTGAGGAATGTGAATTCAAAGGTAAAAGTTTCCTTTAAATAAGATGGTAGGAATGTGGATTCAAAGGGGGAGGATTTCGTTTAAAGATGGTGGTTAACATTACTAGTATGCTTTTGGCCATCCAGAATCCAGTCACCATTTCTGTTTTGGGAGAAGTCCCTATTATGAGATACTAGTTGGAGGCTGAGGTCTGTCTTCCACTATGAAAACCAAAGAGGAGGCAGACATTTCTTCTCCCTATTTGAAGCCAGAGACGCGTGGCCTTGACTCAGCCATATGCCAATTATAAAACTTGGGGGATGAGCAAAGTGATGTAGTAACCTACAGCAAACTATCATACTAACAATGTATCCAGTTGGGGCAGTGAGGAGTGTCCAGTGGCATAATATCAATGGCTGTGCCCTTCCCTGACTTCTTGAAGCATGACCTTGACTGTATTCCCCTCTTTCTGGCCTTCTTTGTTTCTGCCCATTTTCCTAAAACTTGTTTCTTTAGCCTTTCAACTGGTTTTTGAGGACTTCCTTACCTTCTGTGTACAATTTTATTCCTGCTTAATTTAGCCCAAGTTAGTTTTGGTGGCTTACAGTCTATAGTCATGACTGAAACAAATATTCATCTAGAATCTTCACACAGAATAAAGTGGTGTGGGTAGAGATGAGATGTCGGAGTAGTTAATAGGCATCTACTAGTGTCCAGGTAAGAAGGTACACCATCCACATCATAGCAGTTGAATGAAAACAGTGGCAGTCAGAAGAGGAGGGATTGCACATTGGAGATATGATGTTGGATTTGGATATGAAGTTGAACAGACTGCATTATCTGTTACTATTTTGTTGCCAAGGTTGATTATGCCTCATCTAACTGGTTAGGTGAACATCTTATCTGTTTTTTTGTAGCACATATACTTTCCTTCTGAGGCTCCAAGGTGAAGAGGATACCTTTTTTTTTTCCCCCAGAAGAAAGAGGGTTTTTATTTTCAATCAGTGTTGATACATCAGGACATTGCAAGTAATTGAAGTGAAAGAGAATGTAGGCTTGAAGAATGAAAAATAATGGTGAAGTTTATGGTGAAGTGCTTGGTTATGAAGCAGTATGATAAACTGAAATTGGGACGTTGAAAGAGGAACTGGTAGAGGGAAGATGAATGATTATTGGACATTATGTAGCTAGTTTTGCTCCTAGTTTTAGTTCATGATAGTTCTAATACTATCCATGTATTCTTTTCCTCCCTATTCCTCCCCTTCCTCCTTCCCTTCTCTTCCTATAGTAGAGACACATTTTCATAGCTGAGAAGATTAACCCATCTGAAAGCACATACAAAACAGATGTCGACTGGGCTCCCTGAATCATTGAGAGCTGGGCAAATGATTTAAACCTTCATATTATGCAATCTTTCTACAGCTTTCAATAAGATTTCTCTAGATGCCTGAGGGCTTCTTACTGTCTGACTGTTCTTATTGTCACTTTCTTGTCAAGGGTATTCTTTAACATGACGGTTTTATATTGTATTCCTCAGAGGTTACAGAAGACCCATTCACTGTTTTTGTTTGTCTGCTTTTACAATAACTTTGCCCACATAGAATATTTGTGCTATATCAGATTTTTTTGGATGATGTATGTCATCAGTATGAATTCCTTTGAGCAATGCTGCATATATCTCAAAATCTCATTTTAAAGATTCTATCTTCTCTAAAGTATTTCTTTTTTTTAAATTTTAAAAATTTATTTTAATTGAAGGCTAATTACTTTATAATATTATGGTGGTTTTTGCCATACATTTACATGAATCAGTCATGGGTGTACATGTAAAGTATTTCTTTGTAATCACTTCATCACTTAAATTTGGTCACCTTCCTATCCCTCTCATCTTCCTTGGGTTCTTCTCATTCTGTATTCTTTCTCATCCATTCTGCCACCTCCTGCCTCCCTATAATATTATTCTTCTGGATCATGCTCAGTGATACTGCCCCATTCTTTAAAACCTTGCTATAAACCAACACCCATCCTGTGGGTTTTGCTATTTATTTCAAGTGCTTATCAGGGTTTTTTTGAAAATAATTTCTTTCTTTGTAAAATAAATCCTTTTGCCAGGTATTAGTTATTTCTCTTCCTGTCAGATATACTACACAGAGATGCTATCTATTAATATCAAAACCATATATATATATATGGGTTTCCCTGGTAGCTCAGTGGTAAGAAGTCCATCTCTAATGCAGGAGGTATGGGTTTGATCCCTGGCAAATCTTCCCTGGAGAAGGGAATGACTTCCTACTCCAGTATTCTTGCCTGGAAAATCCCATGGGCAGAGGAGCCTGGTAGGCTACAATCCATGGGATCACAAAGAGTCAGACATGACTTGACAACTAAACAATAATATATACATATACTTCATATTGCAAAAATATGAAAATACACTATATGTATGCATACATATACTGTGTATATTTATACTCTATACATATATATGTTATATAATAATGTATAGTATTTGCAGATTTTTGCATATGTTTTAACAAGTAAATTGTCTCATACCATACATATTGTATTTCCTTGTCATGGGTCACAGCCTTGTCGTGATGAAGGGGCTTGTGCAACTCAGTGAAGCTATTAGTCATGCTGTGCAGGGCCATCCAAGAAGGATGGGTCGTAGGGAAGAGTTCTGACAAAATGTGGTCTAGTGGATGAGGAAATGACAGCCCACTCCAGTACTCTTGCTGTGAAAGCCCCCTGAACAGTATGGAAAAGGAAAAAGATATGACAATGGAAGATAAGCCCCTAAGTCAGAAGGTGTCCAGTCTACTACTGGGGAAGAGCAGAGGACAATTGCTAGTAGCTCCAGAAAGAACGAAGCAGTTGGGCCAAAGCAGAAATGACATTCAGTTGTGGATGTGGCTAGTGGTGAAAGTAAAGTTAAATGCTGTAAAGAACAATATTGCATAGAAACCTGGAATGTTAAGTCCATGGTGGATCACAACAAACTGGAAAATTCTTAAAGAGATGGGAGTACCAGACCACCTTACCTGTTTCCTGAGAAACCTGTATGTGGGTCAAGAAGCTGCAGTTAGAACCGGACATGGAACAACTGACTGGTTCCAAATTGGGAAAGGAGTATGTCAAGGCTGTCTATTGTCACTCTACATATTTAACTTTCAGACAGAGAACAACATGTGAAATGCTGAGCTGGATGAAGCACAAGCTGGAATAAAGATTGCTGAGAGAAAAATCAACAATCTCAGATGTGCAGATGATATCACTTTAATGGCAGATAGCAAAGAGGAACTAAAGAGCCTTTTGATGAAAGTGAAAGAAGAAAGTGAAAAAGCTGACTTAAAATTCAGCATTTAAAAAATGAAGATCATCTAGTCCCATCACTTTATGGCAAATAGAAGGGGAAATGTGGAAACAGTGACAGATTTTTTTATTCCTGGTCTCAAAAACACTGTGGACAGAGACTGCAGAAATCAAAAGACACTTGCTCCTTGGAAGGAAGGCTATGACAAACCTAGACAGCATATTAAAAAGTAGATATCACGTTGGTGACAAAGTTCCATATAGTCAAAGCTGTGGTTTTTCCAGTAGTCATGTAAAGATGTGAGAGTTGTACCACAACTCAGAACACTAAGCACCAAGCAATTGATGCTTTTGAATTGTAATCCTGGAGAAAACTCTTGAGAGTCCCTTGGACTGCAAGGAGATCAATTCTAAAGGAAATCAACCCTGAATATTTATTGGAAGGACTGATGCTGAAGGAAGCTCCAATATTTTTGCCTCCTGATGCAAAGAGGTGACTCATTGGAAAAGATCCTAATGCTGGGAAAGACTGAAGGAAAAAAGAGGAGGGGGAGGCAGAAGATGAGATGTTTAGATAGCACTGACCTATTGGAAATGAATTTGAGCAAATTCTGGGATATAGTGGAGGACAGAGGAGCTTGACATGCTGCAGTCCATGGGATTGCAGAGTTGGACACGACTTAGCAACTGAACAACAGCAATAAAAATACAGATTGTATGCTGAAAATAGCTCATCAAATCAGTATACCTCTATCTTTTTATTATAAATGTATAACACAGTTTAAACCATTTACATATCAGTAGATAATGAAGTTGTTTAAAAGTTTTCATTGTAATAAGGAATGCTTTAATGCCTGTTACTGTATATGTCATGTTGCTGCTATGTATTTCTCATTGACTAGATAGCTAGAAATGAAACTGCTGTGACATAAAGATTCAACATTTTGATTGATTAACATACTGCCCTTCAAAAAAGCTGTACCAATTTACACTTCCTCCATAACTCTCTCAGAATTTTTATTTCCTGCATCCTTGCTAACATTGAATCATTTTAATTTTTGTCAATATGTTTGCCAAATATGATCTGTTGCCTTTATTTTAATGTGTTTTTCCTTCAGTATCATCAGTGAGGGAGAGCATCTTTTCAGATATTTATGTATATTTATTTTTTTAGAAAATTACATGTTCACATATTTATTTCCATTTTAAATTCAAATTCTGTGTTTAGTAAATTAATTTGTAGGAATTCTTTCTTATTGTATAATTACATAATGTATTTGAAAATATTTTCTCACAGTGTCCTCTATTCTATACTTTTGTGTCACATATTTAATCTTTTCCTTTTTTGAATCTGGTTTTACATCTTGTTCAGANTAGTAAATTAATTTGTAGGAATTCTTTCTTATTGTATAATTACATAATGTATTTGAAAATATTTTCTCACAGTGTCCTCTATTCTATACTTTTGTGTCACATATTTAATCTTTTCCTTTTTTGAATCTGGTTTTACATCTTGTTCAGAAAGGTATTCCTTTCTTTCAGATTAAAAGTGTTTTTAAATATATTGTCTTATTATAGTTTGGACTTTCCCTGGTGGCTCAGTGATAAGGAACCCACCTGCCAATGCAGGAGACATGAATTTGATCCTTGGGTTGGGAAGAGCCCCTGGAGAAGGAAATGGCAACCCACATCAGTTTCTTACCTGGGAAATCCCATGAACAGAGGAGCCTGACATGACTATAGTTCAATGGGTCACAATGAGTCCGACATGACTTAGTGACTAAACAACAGCAACCATTATTATACTTTAGCTTTTTTTGCATTGAGCTTTTGAATCCAGGTGAAATTTATTCTTGTGTATATCTGACAGAATAACATATTTTTTCTGAATGTGTGACTGACTGTATGCATACCATTTATTGCTGTTCTCACATTTAGCATTTGCTGTAAACTGAATGCTTGTGTCCCCTGGAAAAACTCCTATGTTGCCATCTTAACCACCAAGATTATGGTAAATGGTTAGATCATGAAGGCAGAGTCCTCTCAGAGGCCCCAGAGAGCTTCCTTCCCCACTTCCCATGTGAGGTTATAGTGAGAAGGTGACCATTTATGACCCAGGAAGTAGATCCTAACCAGACACTGAATTACCCACACTTAGACCTTGATCTTCTAAACTCCAGAACTATGAGAAATAAATTTCTATCACTTAAAAGCTACATAATCAAAATAAGTAAATTTGTATTTAAAAAAAAAAGCTACGTAATCTATGGTATTATAGCACCGTAAATGGACTAAAATACTCATGATTTGAAATGTCATTTTTATCTTTCTGAAATCTTAAATTTTCTTTCATTGATTTACATTTAATAATTCTGGGCAAATACCATTTGGTTGTATAACTATACCTTGGAGTGACACATTCTAAGGGTTAAAAAACTATGATTTTTTTTTCCACTCAGTGTTTTCATTTTACTTAGTTGCTTTGATTTTAATAGCACTGTTACTTAATTTTATATGTAGGCAAAAAGAAATCAGTATAAAATAAAACAATCTGATTAAAAATGTAATGTTCAATGTATATTGGAAATAACCATTTGAATTCATGATTTTTTTTCCTAATAACGAATTATATTTTCTAGCTCTGTTCAGGAAAGGAAAAATAAACTACTCATAGCAGTGAATCATTTAGTGTTCTGATATGGGCCACTCAATATATTAATAATTCACCACAAATAACAAGGTTGTTTAAATGCTATGGCAGTTTTCAAGTGTGAAACAGGTAATGTAAAAGGTGAACCAAGGATATCTTGTGCCAAAAGCAGAGAGGCTTTCAAGAACTGATGGAATCTTGTCAAAACAGCATAGAAACCAAGGGCTGCTTGGCTGAAGGCAGAATGGTTTTATCATTGAAAGAAAAGTCGCTATAATTGATTTTAAACACATGCATACAGTCCATACTGATACATAAAACAAAATGTCTTATTTTTATCAGCAGAGATGACCATTATACTAACTTTTAANTGAGAGTTGGACTGTGAAAAAAGCTGAGTGCTAAAGAATTGCTGCTTTTGAACTGTGGTGTTGGAGGAGACTCATGAGAGTCCCTTGGACTGCAAGGAGATCCATCCAGTCCATTCTAAAGGAGATCAGTCTGGGTGTTCTTTGGAAGGAATGATGCTAAAGCTGAAACTCCAATACTTTGGCCACCTCATGCAAAGAGTTGACTCATTGGAAGAGACTCTGATGCTGGGAGGAATTAGCGGCAGGAGGAGAAGGGGACGACAGAGGATGAGATGGCTTGATGGCATCAGTGACTCCATGGACATGAGTCTGAGTGAACTCCAGGAGTTGGTGATGGACAGGGAGGCCTGGTGTGCTGCGATTCATGGGGTCACAGAGTTGGACATGACTGAGTGACTGAACTGAACTGAACCTGTCAAAGATCATGTTGTGAAAGTGCTGCACTCAGTATGCCAGCAAATTTGGAAAACT
Organism: Neotragus pygmaeus; assembly: GCA_006410875.1. Classification (NCBI taxonomy): domain Eukaryota; kingdom Metazoa; phylum Chordata; class Mammalia; order Artiodactyla; family Bovidae; genus Neotragus; species Neotragus pygmaeus. Next base: position 69,367 of record SJYV01007181.1, read on the forward strand.
CAGCAGTGGCCACAGGACTGGAAAAGGTCTGTTTTCATTCCAATTGCAAAGAAAGGCAATGCCAAAGAGTGCTCAGACTCCTGCACAACTTGCCCTCATCTTGCATGCTAAGAAAGAAATGCTCAAAATTCTCCAAGCCAGGCTTCGACAGTGCTTGAACCATGAACTTCCAGCTGTTCAAGCTGGATTTAGAAAAGGCAGAGGAACCAGAGATTAAATTGCCAACATCTGTTGGATCATCAAAAAAGGAAGAGAGTTCTAGAAAAACAGCTACTTCTTCCTTATTGACTGAACATCAAAAGTTTTTATAAATTGAAAACCAGATATCCCATGTTAAGGAATTTAGAGCTTTTCTATGTATTGGAAGATGCAAAAGTTTGGCTCACTGAAATCATTCCTTTGATATGCACATCACCTATCTGGAGTCAGTATTCTGTTTTCACATCCTGAGTTCCTCAGGGCTCCCCATATGGAGTGGTTGCCGTCTGTTGGCTGATATTAATAGATAGCAGGTACTCTTCTCCTTCCTGAGCACCCTCAGGGCTCACCAGATCACATTTGAGGGATGTAATCTCTGATGACTGTAATGTCCTCATTTACTGATATGGCAGGAAATACTTTTTTTCTCAGTAAGAAAGAAAACAAAAAATAATCAAGCTTGTAAGGAAATATCAAAAAGTCCATGAAGGGCTGTGGCTGCAATTGAGTCCATTGAATGGGTTCAATTTATGTTTGTTGTGAGGATGTTGGTGGACTTTTTGTATAAAATGTTGTAAGGCAATTGATGAACAGAAACTCAAGAAATGTGTTGAGGAAGTATTGACTAACATTAGAATGTGGATTGGAAAGGAAAATGCTAGTCATAGACCTGCATGTTGTCTTCTCTCTTTGCTACAGGATGCTTCTGGAGAGAAAAATATACTAGAAACACTTGTGAAAACTTAAAATATAGAAATGGCAAGCACAGCAGTGGTATTTTCTAGCAAGAGGATTATAATACATGGAATATTTTGAGTACATGTATATAATCTGTCTAGGACTGCTCATATTAAATCTTTGTGAATTTATGGGTCACGGCTACCTGGAAAATTCACATAAGCTATTTAACCATCTGTGTATAAAATGGAGTTGTTTCATGACAGAAATACCTCTTTTATTAAAGTAACACTTTTGCAAACTTGAAACTTTTCATGTTCAGTAATGTTCAGCTCTTTGCAACCCCATGAACTATAGTCCACCATGGAAAGCCCTCTCTGTCCATGGGTTTCTCCAGGGAGTGGGTTGCCATTTCTTCCTCCAGGGGATCTTCTCAACCCAGAGACTGAACCCGGGCCTCCTGCATCTCCTGCATTGACAGGTGGATTCTTTACCACTGAGCCCCCTGGGCTTCCCAGTGCTTTTGCATGCTACTCTTAAAAGTTGTGTATTAAACCTAGACCAGAGAAGGCACTAACGCATTAAAGAACCTGGGGAGAGGCGTTGACTATCCCAGATTTTTCATAGTTTTCTTTTCTCGTGATGTCCTATCTCCTTGCAATTATTTATATGGCTTAATTCTAGATAACATCTCTGATCCTTTGAATCTGATTTGACCATTCACTCCTTTAGATCATTCAACCTACAACCCGCAATGTCCAAGATTGACCACTATGACCCTTTAAAAGGACTTCCGAGGTTTTTCCAGATCCAAGCCTTTCTTTCCTAGAGCCACATCAAAACTTTTCTGTTCCTTGATCCAGGATCTCTAGATTTTTCTCTCCATTAATAGATTGAACATTATAATTAGTGTACACTTATTATCATCAGTATTATTATTGTTAGTGTTCCCCAATTAAAGAAATGGATTTGGAATCACATGTCTTCACACAGAACTATGGTGACAGGATATGTTATGTTATTTTATTTTTTTGGTTTTCTTCAAGTGGAGGTGACTTCTTTTGCCTTTTGAGTCCTCCATGTGACTTTATTTTCTTGCTGCCTCTCTTGACATATTCAGCCTGGAAATAATTTTTTGTAAACATGTCTTATTTCTACAATTAGGACAGAAATGTTTGTCACTATTTTCTAAATCTCCCACAGTGTTTGGCAGAATGTATTTTCTCTAAAGGCACTTCATGAACATTTGACAAATTAAATTGAGTGGACAGATAAGCCTTTTGGTTTTCTTCAAAACAGGGGAGATGGTAATGATAACATTATTAACATAAATAAGCAAATTATACTCCAATTTATTTTCTAATATCATACCTTTAGATAAAAGAAGTGATACATTTTTCTTTTTTTACATTTTCCTTATTGTGAGGAAAAAGACAAAGATTTATTTTTCTTTTTTGTGTGGGTGGGGACTATCTTAAAAGAATCTTATTCTATCTATTGAGCAGATTTCAGAAAATTCCTGAATTTTCAGGCAGTCAAAAATATGGGGAAAAGGAACAATCAGAGAATCAGGAAAATTAAGAAACCTATTATGTATTACTGACCTGAGGAATCAGAGCCCGAGGTTTAATGAAAAGTCACCGAAAAGGCAACAATGGGGAAAATTGGCATTTAGAGGAACTTGTAATTTGTTTGTTCCTAAGAAACATTCACTTCTAAGTCCAATTAAGATCAAAATAGTTTTTTACTGGTAGTTCATTAAACCCAACAGATGGCCGGTGATTTCTGCTGAGGGAGTTATAGTTTACAAATGAGGATTTTAAGGAGTATTTAGATGCTTGAATGTTTTGAGGGCACCTCCTCTTAATGGCACCTCCTACCTTTCTCCATCCGCTGATGGGCAAAGAGCCTGATTTATTACTCAGAGGAGCAAGGGCTGTGGGAAGTTCAGAGGCTGGACCTTTGCAGGTTAGGATTGCCACATAAAATTCTCAAAAAATAGTCAATATTTAGTACTTTCATGCTTTAGTCACTTTTCCCCTACAATTAGGCCAAGGTCAGGATCTTGTGGTATTTTATCTACATGTAATAAATAGCTGAGTGAGGGGAAAAAAAAACAAAACAGTTCTGAAACTATCTTTGCTAGGAAAATAGCTTATTATATGTAGCCTTATGCACTTGAAGTAAAAACCTTTGTTTTCCTAAGAACTTAAGAGTATATTTGTGAAATAGTTATATATAAATAATTGTACATTTAATTAACAGGGACTTTGATGTGGGCTCTACTTTTATTGGGTCATCTTCCCTCTAGCTATTTTACTGGCCACAGACAAAGGAAGTTGTCAGTATGTTTAGGTTCTGTGTATGTGGGTACAATAGTAATTTGTTCAGTACTCAGTCATGTCCGACTCTTTGTGACCCCATGGAGTGCGACATGTCAGGCTTCCCTGTTCTTCATCATCTCCTGGAGCTTGCTCAAATTCATGTCCATTGAGTTGGTGATGCCATCCAACCATCTCATCCTCTGTCGTCCCCTTCTCATCCTGCCCTCAGTCTTTCCCAGTATCAGAGTCTTGGCTGATGAGTTGACTTCTTGCATCAGGTGGCCAAAGTATTGGAGTTTCAGCTTCAGCATCAGTCCTTCCAATGAATATTGATGGTTAATTTCCTTTAGGACTGACTGGTTTGATCTCCTTGAAAGTCCAAGGGACTCTCAAGAGTCTTCTCCAACACCACACTTCAAAAGCACCACTTCTGTGTTCAGCCTTCTTTATAGTCCAACCCTCATGTCCACACATGACTACTGGAAAAACCATAGCTTTGACTATACAGATCTTTGTTGGCAAAGTAATGTCTCTGCTTTTAAATATGCTGTCTAGGTTTGTCATAGCTTTTCTTCCAAAGAGCAAGCATCTTTTAATTTCAGAGCTTCTGTCACCATCTGCAGTAATTTTGGAGTCCAAGAAAATAGTATCAGTCACTGTTCCCATTGTTTTCCCATCAATTTGCCATGAAGTGATGGGATCAGATGCCATGATCTTAGTTTTTTGAATGTTGAGTTTTAAGCCAACTTTTTCACTCTCCTCTTTTACCTTCATCAAGAGGCTCTTTAGTTCCTCTTCACTTTCTGCCATAAGGGTGGTGTCATTTGCATACCTGAGGTTATTGATATTTTTCCTGGCAATCTTGATTCCAGTTTGTGTTTCATCCAGCCCAACATTTCTGCTGATGTACTCTGCATGTAAGTTGAAAAAGCAGGGTGACAATATACAGCCTTGATGTACTCCTTTCCCAATTGGGAGCCAGTCCATTTTTCCATTTCCAGTTCTTACTATTGCTTCTTGACCTGCACACAGATTTCTCAGGAGACATGTAAGGTGGTCTGGTATTCCCATCTCTTTAAGAATTTTCTAGAGTTTGTTGTGGTCTACACAGTCAAAGGCTTTAGCATAGTCATTGAAGCAGAAGTAGATGTTTTTCTGGAATTCTCCTGCTTTTTTCTAGAATCCACCTAACGTTGACAATTTGATCTCTGTTTCCTCTGCCTTTTTCTAAATCCAGCTTGAACATCTGAAAGTTTTGATTCACATACTGTTGAAGCCTAGCTTGGAGAATTTTGAACATTACTTTGCTAGCATGTGAAATGAGTGCAATTGTGTGGTAGTTGGGCAATCTTTGGCATTGCCCTTCTTTGGGATTGGAATGAAGACTGACTTTTTCCAGTCCTATGGCAACTGCTAAGTTTTCCAAATTTGCTGGCATATTGAGTGTAGCATTTTCATGGCATCATCTTTTAGGATTTGAAATAACTCAGCTAGAATTCCATCACCTCCACTAGCTTTGTTTGTAGTGATGCTTCCTAAGGTCCACTTGTCTTCATTCTCCAAGATGTCTGGCTCTAGGTGAGTGATCACACCTTCATGGTTATCTGGGTCATTAAAATCTTTTTTGTATTGTTCTTTTGTGTATTCTTGCCACCTCTTCTCAATATCTTCTGCTTCTGTTAGGTCCATACCATCTCTGTCCTTTATTGTGCCCATCTTTGCTTGAAATGTTCCCTTGGTATCTCTAAGTTTCTTGAAGAGATCTCTAGTCTTCTCATTATATTGTTTTTCTTTATATCTTTGCATTGATCAGTTAGTGAGGCTTTCTTATCTCTCCTTGCTATTCTTTGGAACTCTGCATTCAAATGGGTATATCTTTCATTTTCTACTTTGTCTTTCACTTCTCCTCTTTTTTTCTCAGCTGTTCCTCAGATAACCATTTTCTTCCCTTTTTGCATTTCTTTTCTTGGGGATGGTTTTGATCACTGCCTCCTGTACAATGTTACCTCTGTCCATAGTTCATCAGGCACTCTGTCTATCAGATCTAATCCCTTGAATCTATTTGTCACCTCCACTGTATAATTGTAAGGGATTTGAGTTAGGTTATATCTGTATGGTCTAGTAGTTTTTCCCCCAATTTTTCCAGTTAAGTCTGAATTTTGCAGTAAGAAACTGATGATCTGAATCATAGTCAGCTTTGGGTCTTTTTTCCCCAACTGTATAGAGCGTCTCCATCTTCAACTGCAGAGAATATAATCAATCTGATATCAGTATTGACCATCTGGTGATGTCCTAGTGCAAAGTCATGTCTTGTGTTGTTGGAGGAGGCTGTTTTCTATGACCAATGTGTTCTCTTAAAAACACTCTGTTAGTCTTTGCCCTGCTTCATTTTGTATTCCAAGGCCAAACTTGCCTGTTACTCCAGGTATCTCTTGACTTCCTACTTTTGCATCCCAGTCCCCTGTGATGGGGAAATATTTTTTTGGTGTTAGTTCTAGAAGATCTTGTATGTCTCCATAGAACCATTCAGTTTCAGGTTCTTCAAATTAGTGGTTGGAACATAGACTTGGATTTCTGTGATATTGAATGATTTGCCTTGGAAACGAACAGAGATCGTTCTGTCATTTTTGAGATTGCACCCAAGTACTGCATTTCTCTTTTGTTGACAATGAGGGCTACTCCATTTCTTATAAGGGATTCTTGCCCACAATTGTAGATGTAATGGTTGTGTGAGTTAAATTTGCCCATTATGTTCAGTTTTAGTTCACTGATTCCTAAAATGTCAGTGTTCACTCTTGCCATCTCTTGTTTGACCACTTACAGTTTACCTTGATTCATGGACATAATATTCCAGGTACCTACACAATACTGTTCATTTTTAATTTCACCACCAGTCACATCCACAACTGGGCAATTTTTCTGCTTTGGCTCAGCCTCTTCATTCCTTCTGGAGCTATTTCTCTTCTCTTCTCCAGTAGGATACTGGCACCTTCCAACCTGGGGAGTTCTTCTTTTAGTGTCATATTTTTTTGCCTTTTCATACCATTCATATTGATGAATGGTAGTTCATCAATACTGTTTATTAAATTTTGCTTTCTTGACCTACTGATAAAGCATATCTTTGTTATTATATCTTAGATAAAGATATTTTCCTTTCTTTATAGAATAATCGCTTGTGAGGATTATTTCTAGGAGGCTTATCAAAGTTTAATGTGACATGCTAGTCTTTATTCTGGAAGTTGGTACTTAAGTACTATTATGTAATACTCAAAAAGTATTAAAATTTAGTCTCACAGCAGTGTTATGATGAAAAACTGTAACCAATAAATAATTTCATAGAAACTCAAATTACTCCTTGCATTTCTGAAATATTGAGAAGCAGTCATTTTGCTCATGCTAATAATAACTCAAAATTTTTTCCTAATAATAAACTTTTGTCAATTTGATGCTGTCTAGGTGATACAACTCTTTATGTAAGGTTGTTTCAGGGATTGGCTGACATAAAAAGGAAGGAAGGAAAAACTTTCCAGTCATGTCTCAGAACTTGAAGGTTGAATGACACCAAGAACTTATATAGTTTCCCTGTGGCCTATCTTACACAGAAGAACTATACAAAAAAGAACTTCATGACCCAGATAATCACAATGGTGTGATCACTCACCTATAGCCACACACACTGGAATGTGAAGTCAAATGGGCCTTAAGAAGCATCACTACCAACAAAGCTAGTGGAGTTGAAGGAATTCCAGTTGAGCTATTTCAAATCCTAACAGATGATGCTGTGAAAGTGCTGCACTCAATATGCCAGAAAATTTGGAGAACTTGGCAGTGGCCACAGGACTGGAAAACGTCAGTCTTCATTCCAATCCACCAAAAAGTCAATGCCAAAGATTGTACAAACTACTGCACAATTGCACTCATCTCACACGCTAGGAAAATAATCCTCAAAATTTTCCAAGCTAGCCTTTAACATTACATGAATCAAAACTTTCAGATGTTCAAGCTGGATTTAGAAAAAGGCAGAAGAACCAGAGATCAAATTGCCAACATCTGTTGGATCACTGAAAAAGCAAGAGAGTTCCAGAAAAACATTTACTTCTGCTTTATTAACTATGCCAAAGCCTTTGACTGTGTAGACCACAACAAACTCTGGAAAATTCTGAAAGTGCTGGGAATACCAGACTACCTGACCTGCCTCTTGAGAAACCTATATGCAGGTCAGGAAGCAATAGTTAGAACTGGATACAGAACAATAGACTGGTTCCAAATAGTAAAAGGAGTCCGTCAAGGCTGTATGTTGTCACCCTGCTTATTTAACTTATATGCAGAGGACATCATGAGAAATGCTGGGCTGGATGAAACACAAACTGGAATTAAGATTGCTGAGAGAAATATCAATAACCTCAGATATGCAGATGACACCACCCTTATGGGAGAAAGTGAAGAACTAAAGAGCTTCTTGATGAAGGTGAAAGAGGAGAGTGAAAAAGTTGGCTTAAAACTCAACATTCAGAAAATTAAGATCATAGCATCTGATCCCATCACTTCATGGCAAATAGCTGGGGGAAAAATGGAAACAGTGACAGACTATATTTTATTGGGCTCCAAAACCAGATGGTGGCTGTAACCATGAAATTAAAAGATGCTTACTCCTTGGAAGGAAAGTTATGACCACTCTAGACAGCATATAGAAAAGCAGAGACATTACTTTGCCAACAAAGGTCATCCAGTCAAAGCTATCATTTTTCCAGTAGTCATGTATGGATATGAGAGATGGACTGTAAAGAAAGCTGAGCACCGAAGAATTGATTTGAACTGTGGTGCTGAAGAAGACTTGAGAGTCCCTTGGATTGCAAAGAGATCCAACCAGACTATCCTAAAGGAATGAGTCCTGAATATTCTTTGGGAGGACTGATGTTGAAGCTAGAACTCCAATACTTCGGCCACCTGATGCAAAGAACTGACTCATTGGAAAAGTCCTTGTTGCTGGAAAGATTGAAGGTGTGAGGAGAAGGGGAAGACAGAGGATGAGATGGTTGGATGGCATCATTGGACGACATCACTGATGCAATGGGCTTGAGTTTGAGTAGACTCTGGGAATTGGTGATGTACAGGGAATCTGGCCTGCTGCAGTCTGTGGGGTCACAGAGTTGGACTTGACTGAGCGACTTAACTGAACTATCTTACAAATTCACTATTTCCTTAGAAAAAGTGATGAAACAAAAAAGCAATCAATAAGCAAAGGAAAACAATCTTGCTTAAATAATGCTTTTGTCAGATTTTTTCTAGCTCAGAAGCTTTCAATGGCCCTATANGCTGGGAATACCAGACTACCTGACCTGCCTCTTGAGAAACCTATATGCAGGTCAGGAAGCAATAGTTAGAACTGGATACAGAACAATAGACTGGTTCCAAATAGTAAAAGGAGTCCGTCAAGGCTGTATGTTGTCACCCTGCTTATTTAACTTATATGCAGAGGACATCATGAGAAATGCTGGGCTGGATGAAACACAAACTGGAATTAAGATTGCTGAGAGAAATATCAATAACCTCAGATATGCAGATGACACCACCCTTATGGGAGAAAGTGAAGAACTAAAGAGCTTCTTGATGAAGGTGAAAGAGGAGAGTGAAAAAGTTGGCTTAAAACTCAACATTCAGAAAATTAAGATCATAGCATCTGATCCCATCACTTCATGGCAAATAGCTGGGGGAAAAATGGAAACAGTGACAGACTATATTTTATTGGGCTCCAAAACCAGATGGTGGCTGTAACCATGAAATTAAAAGATGCTTACTCCTTGGAAGGAAAGTTATGACCACTCTAGACAGCATATAGAAAAGCAGAGACATTACTTTGCCAACAAAGGTCATCCAGTCAAAGCTATCATTTTTCCAGTAGTCATGTATGGATATGAGAGATGGACTGTAAAGAAAGCTGAGCACCGAAGAATTGATTTGAACTGTGGTGCTGAAGAAGACTTGAGAGTCCCTTGGATTGCAAAGAGATCCAACCAGACTATCCTAAAGGAATGAGTCCTGAATATTCTTTGGGAGGACTGATGTTGAAGCTAGAACTCCAATACTTCGGCCACCTGATGCAAAGAACTGACTCATTGGAAAAGTCCTTGTTGCTGGAAAGATTGAAGGTGTGAGGAGAAGGGGAAGACAGAGGATGAGATGGTTGGATGGCATCATTGGACGACATCACTGATGCAATGGGCTTGAGTTTGAGTAGACTCTGGGAATTGGTGATGTACAGGGAATCTGGCCTGCTGCAGTCTGTGGGGTCACAGAGTTGGACTTGACTGAGCGACTTAACTGAACTATCTTACAAATTCACTATTTCCTTAGAAAAAGTGATGAAACAAAAAAGCAATCAATAAGCAAAGGAAAACAATCTTGCTTAAATAATGCTTTTGTCAGATTTTTTCTAGCTCAGAAGCTTTCAATGGCCCTATATCATGTTCTGTTGGAACCAAATTTCTCTACATGGGCTTTTAAGTTTCTTTTTACATTCTGGCTACATTGTTAGTTCTCAAATTCAGTTTCTCCAGCCTAGTATCTTTATGATTTCATGAACATGGCATAAATGTTCATTCTTATACATCTTTAATAATGGTATTTCTTTGTTCTGGAATTTCATCTCCTCATCTGCTTATTCCCAACTAGTCTAAGAAAAATGCAGACATTACCGGCTTTTTGAAATCTTCTCTGACAACCTCAACAGCTTTTGAACCATTTTTGCAGTACATTTACATTATGTTACATAAAATGCTTTATATAATTAGTACAACATTTCATTTATCTGTTATTGTTGCAAATGATGGCTTTCACAAGCATGAGTTTTCTAGAATATGAAAACACAGAAATTTCTCCATTTTTATATTGCTTTGTATGAAATATTTCTGTCAAGTGTTACAAACATCTCTGCCTAAATAAAGGATACAAAACATACTTAAAACTATTGATGGTTCAGGATCATTATTATCAACATTAGGTTCAGTTCAGTCAGTTGTGTCTGACTCTTCGCAGCCCCATGGACAGCAGCACTCCAGGCTTCCCTGTCCATCACCAACTCTCGGAGCTTGCTCAAACTCATGTCCATTGACTCGATGATGCTATCCAATCATCTCATCCTCTGTTGTCCCCTTCTCCTGCCTTCAATCTTTCCCAGTATCAGGTCTTTTCCAATGAGTTGGCTCTTTGCATTAGGAGGCCAAATTATTGGAGTTTCAGCTTCAGCATCAGTCCTCCCAGTGAATATTCAGGACTGATCTCCTTTACGATTGGCTGTTTGACCTCCTTGCAGTCCAAGAGATTCTCAAGAGTCTTCTCCAACACCACAGTTCAAAAGCAGCAATTCCTTGGTGCTTAGCTTTCTTTATGGTCCAACTCTCACATCCACACATGACTACTGGAAAAACCACAGCTTTGACTAGATGGACCTTTGTTGGCAAAGTAATGTCTCTGCTTTTTAATATGCTGTCTGCTGCTGCTGCTGCTAAGTCACTTCAGTCGTGTCCGACTCTGTGTGACCCCATAGACTGCAGCCCACCAGGCTCCCCCGTCCCCGGGTTTCTCCAGGCAAGAACACTGGAGTGGGTTGCCATTTCCTTCTCCAAATAGCTGTCTAGGTTTGTCATACTTTTTCTTCCAAAGAGCAAGTGTCTTTCAATTTCATGGCTGCAGTCACCATCAGCAGTGATTTTGGAGCCCAGGAANCCAGGCAAGAACACTGGAGTGGGTTGCCATTTCCTTCTCCAAATAGCTGTCTAGGTTTGTCATACTTTTTCTTCCAAAGAGCAAGTGTCTTTCAATTTCATGGCTGCAGTCACCATCAGCAGTGATTTTGGAGCCCAGGAAAATAAAGTCTGTCACTGGTTCTATTGTTTCCACATCTATTTGCCATGAAGGGAATGGGAGCGGATGCCATGATCTTAGTTTTTTGAATGTTGAGTTTAAGCCAGCTTTTTCACTCTCCTGTTTCACCTTCATCAAGAGGCTGTTTAGTTCCTCTTCACTTTCTGTCATAAGGATAGTATCATCTGTGTATCTGAGGTTATTGATATTTCTCCCAGCAATCTTGATCCCAGCATGTGCTTCATCCAGCCAGGCATTTCACATGATGTATTCTGATCAGAATGACAATGTACAGCCTTGACCTACTCCTTTCCTAATTTGGAGCCAGTCTGTTGTTCCATGTCTGGTTATAACTGTTTGTCTTGCCCTGCATATATATTTCTTAAGTGGCAGATCAAACTACTACACAACTGCACTCATCTCACATGCTAGTAAAGTAATGCTCAAAATTCTACAAGCCAGGCTTCAGCAATATGTGAACTGTGAACTTCCTGATGTTCAAGCTGGTTTTAGAAAAGGTAGAGGAACCAGAGATCAAATTGCCAACATCCGCTGGATCATGGAAAAAGCAAGNATCAACCCTGGGATTTCTTTGGAAAGAATGATGCTAAAGCTGAAACTCCAGTACTTTGGCCACCTCATCCAAAGAGTTGACTCATTGTGAAAGACTCTGATGCTGGGAGGGATTGGGGGCACTAGAAGAAGGGGACGACAGAGGATGAGATGGCTGGATTGCATCACTGACTCGATGGACATGAGTCTGAGTCAACTCTGGGAGTTGATGATGGACAGGGAGGGCTGGCGTGCTGTGCTTCATGGGGTCGCAAAGAGTCATGACTGAGCGACTGAACTGAACTGAACTGAAGAGGCAGATCAGGTGGTTTGATATTCCCATCTCTTGAAGAATTTTTCACAGTTTAATTGTGATCTACACATTCAAAGGATTTGGTGTAATCATTAAAGTAGAAGTAGATGTTTTTCTGGAACTCTCTTGCTTTTTTGATGATAAAATGGATATTAGCAATTTGATCTCTGGCTTCTCTGCCTTTTCTCAATCCAGCTTGAACATCTGGAAGTTCACAGTTCATGTACTCTTGAAGCCTAGCTTGGAAAATTTTGAGCATTACTTTGCTAGCATGTGAGATGAGTGCAATCGTGCAGTAGTTTGAATATTCTTTGGCATTGCCCTTCTTGGGATTGGAAAGAAAATCTATTGTTTCCAGTCCTGTGGCCACTGCTGAGTTTTGCAAATTTGCTGGCATATTGAGTGCAGCACTTCATCAGCAACATCTTTTAGGATTTGAAATAGCTCAACTGCCATTCCATTACCTCTGCTAGCTATATTTGTAGTGATGCTCCTATGGCCCACTTGACTTTGCATTCCATGATGTCTGGCTCTAGGTGAGTGATGACATCATTGTGAGCATTAAATATTATGAACTATGAACATTAATTATTATATTACACTATTTAGTGTTAGTTGGTCCATCGTGTCCAACTCTTGTGACCCCATTTACTGGAGCCTGCCAGGCTCCTCTGTCCATAATATTTTCTAGACAAGGCAGTAAATGGGACTTCCCTGGTCACTCAGGGGTAAAGAATCCTTCTGCGATGCAGGATATGCAGTAGGAGCTGCAGGTTTAATCCCTTGGTCAGGAATATCCCCTGGTGAAGGAAATGGCAACCCACTCCAGTATTCTTGTCTGGGAAATCCCATGGTCAGAGGAACCTGGTGAGCTACAGTTTGTGGTGGTCTCAAAAATGTCAGATACGAATAGGTGACTAAACCACCACAACAAATAGTAAATATCAAGATGTTTGTTCTGTGTAAATGTTCTGCTCCTATCACTTCATGGGAAATAGATGGGGAAACAGTGGAAACAGTGTCAGACTTTATTTTTTTGGCTCCAAAATCACTGCAGATGGTGACTGCAGCCATGAAATTAAAAGACGCTTAGTCCTTGGAAGAAAAGTTATGACCAACCTAGATAG
>SJYV01007181.1:86821-153983 GCA_006410875.1 Neotragus pygmaeus
AACAGTGTCAGACTTTATTTTTTTGGCTCCAAAATCACTGCAGATGGTGACTGCAGCCATGAAATTAAAAGACGCTTAGTCCTTGGAAGAAAAGTTATGACCAACCTAGATAGCATATTCAAAAGCAGAGAAATTACTTTGCCAATAAATGTCCGTCTAGTCAAGGCTATGGTTTTTCCAGTAGTCATGTATGGATGTGAGAGTTGGACTGTGAAGAAAGCTGAGCGCCGAAGAGTTGATGCCTTTGAACTGTGGTGTTGGAGAAGACTCTTGAGAGTCCCTTGGACTGCAAGGAGATCCAACCAGTCCATTCTGAAGGAGATCAACCCTGGGATTTCTCTGGAAGGAATGATACTGAAGCTGAAACTCCAGTACTTTGGCCACCTCATGTGAAGAGTTGACTCATTGGAAAAGACCCTGATGCTGGGAGGAATTGGGAGCCGGAGGAGAAGGGGATGACAGAGGATGAGATGGCTGGATGGCATCACTGACTGGATGGACATGAGACTGAGTGAACTCTGGGAGTTGGTGATGGACAGGGAGGCCTGGCATGCTTCGATTCATAGGGTTGCGTAGAGTTGAACACGACTGAGTGATTGAACTGAACTGAACTGAAACATTATTCTGAGTTCATATTTTCTTCAATTTCTTTTCTTGGTAATAGACTTTCAAGCAGCATCTCCTCTGTAAGTCATATTTCTACCTTTGTAATAACACTGCATTTTCCATCTATCTAATCTACCCATTTTAGGTAGACTGGACCTTCCTTGTTGATGACAAGTGAACTGCAGAGCCATTAAGGCAGCCCACTCTCTCAATTTCTAGGGGCTGGAGCTAATTTGATTGAACTCCACCCTGTCAGGAGAATGATTTCTAACCTTTCCAACCCTGGCATATCCTTTTATGCCATTCTTCCAACCAAATAGAATGGGCAAATGGATATAGGAGCATTTAGTTGATTCACATCAGTCAACTTATGTATCTTGGAGGTCTTTGTCCTATTTGCCTGATTTTCATTTGGATGTGCACTTGCTATACATTTACTGTTGTTTTATAATAGTTCATGTCTTATTTTCCTCAGTTTGATAAGATTATAAAATGTCTTTTGGACATTTACCATAAAATAAGTACATTCTATATGATGAGAAATATATTTATATCTGGCTTATGCTCTCAAAGATTTCTCATAATCACCAATTTAAACCTCATAATCATATGGCATTGTAATTTATGATACATTCATTTTACAGACAAAGGGAAATTTAGAGAAAGAGTTTATGCTGCTGGCACATAAGTTTCAAATGCAAGTCTTCTGACTTCTGTTCCAGTGTATCCTCAACTGTTACTTCACCTTCTGAGTAAGGCACTGAGCTAGACTTCAAGAAGCTTCTTGCTTCCTCAGAATGGATAGGATAAACACAGAATAACTACCTAATTGGAATGTGGTTAGTGCTCTGCAGAAGTGACACAGTGTAGTGGAAATTCAAAGGTGTGGTGTATAATTGTGTGTCTGAATCCTTGCTCAAAGTAAACATATAAGAATCCCACTGGTGGGCATACACACTGAGGAAACCAGAATGAAAGGCACATCGCAGCATTGTTTATAATAGCCAGGACATGGAAGCAACCTAGGTGTCCATCAGCAGATGAATGGAAAAGAAAGCTGTGGTACACATACACAATGGAGCATTACTCAGCCATTAAAAAGAATACACTTGAATCAGTTCTAATGAGGTGGATGAANAGCACTGTTTATAATAGCCAGGACATGGAAACAACCTAGATGTCCATCAGCAGATGAATGGATAAGAAAGCTGTGGTACACATACACAATGGAGCATTACTCAGCCATTAAAAAGAATACACTTGAATCAGTTCTAATGAGGTGGATGAAACTGGAGCCTATTAATACAGAGTGAAGTAAGCCAGAAAGAAAAACACCAATACAGTATACTAACGCATATATATGTAATTTAGAAAGATGGTAACGATAACCCTGTATGCGAGACAGCAAAAGAGACACAGATGTATAGAACAGTCTTTTGGACTCTGAGGGAGAGGGCGAGGGTGGGATGATATGGGAGGATGGCATTGAAACCTGTATAATATCATATATGAAATGAATCGCCAGTCCAGGTTCGATGCATGATACAAGATGCTTGGGGCTGGTGCACTGAGATGACCCAGAGGGATGGTACAGGGAGGGAGGATGGAGGGGGGGTTCAGGATGGGGAACACATGTATATTCATGTTGATGTATGGCAAAACCAATACAATATTATAAAGTAATTAGCCTCCAATTAAAATAAATAAATTTATTAAAAAAAGAGTCATTGATATTTATAAGGAAGAAGTATCCTAAGAAATAGGCCTTGGTATGTGCAATATTTGGAAGATAGATGCTGAATGGAATTTGATGGCAGACAAAGGCATAGACGGTGGAAACAAAGACTTGTACAGTTTGATACAAAGTACACATAGGGGATTTGTGAGGGATTAGTGGAGATTTATGATATATTTCTAGGAGAGTTGTGATGACTATGCTGAAGATAATGTCCTTAAAACTGTTTCCTGTTTATAGTGTATTTGATTTAATGGTGAGAGATAGCTCTAGGCATCATGTTATAATGAATTCATTTTTTCCTTGGTTGGAGAAATGGTGAGAGCCACATGTAAGCTTTTTGACTGAGGGGCGGATACTAATCAATTTGCTCTGGACTGTGATGTTCCAGGTAGCATTTGTTTATATGCTGGTGCATGGGGAGTTTGGAAGTTGTTTATGTAATCCAATATTCTTGTTTCCACTCCAGATATGATTCTTTAACAGTCACTAGAAAAGAGATCGTAGTGCTGTAAAGACCCCTAACTGGGATTCTAATTAAAGATAATATATTTATGCACCAAGAAGAAGGTTATTAGAAATTATTAACAGCACAATTTAAACTCCACAGGAATAAGTTCATATTTTTCAATAACTTGTTTTTAATATGGGTAAAATTTACATCATTTTCACTTTCATTTTAGCTAAAACTTTGGTAATGCTCTTGCTTTCCTAAAGGATTGTATTGACCAACTTCTTACTTTAAAAATTTGTCTCTTTAAGAAAAATCATTAAGATCAGTTACTTGACTATCTTCTTGGTTGATCTGTTAACTCAGGTAAAAGAAACTCTTTAGTCTTTGTAGAAAAAAGTCTACAATACCTGAAATATAGTAAGCTGTCTGTCTTCCTCTCCATTTCAGTGTGTGCACTAACTGTGCAAAGGTTTTTGCTTTGCCTTATCTTCCCATGAGACTTTAAGGATTAAACAATTCCTAGGAAAGAAACAAAGGCAAAGTCATGCTATTTCTCAAATAATTCAAGTGAAACCTGGAAATAAGATGAAGTATAATCCCAGGACACTGGGAAAAAACCAACTGAAATTGCCCAAATAGCCCAAAAGTTGGGGAACATTTTTGTTCTGTATTGAATTCAAGCTAGAGAGATACTCTGAAAATATTTTGACGCTTTTGTTTTTTTAAGAAAAATGTCAAGTACAGAAGATTAACTTTTATTCATGCATTCAATAAAAAGAATTAGAAATATATATGTGGACTGTGGGTTGTTTTGAACTAAGAATAAAATCTGAAACATTTTATTTGATGGAGCACTTTTATAATCAAGTTTCCAAATTAGAATAAACATTTTGAAGCTCAAATAATCCTTTGACTATGATTAGATTTAGTTCTATTGGTACCTAATATTTTTAGGCTTTAGTGGATAATATAAAAGAAACTTGATTTTCTCTATGAATCACTTTAAATTTTGAGCCATGGGTTTTAGTTTTTCTAAGAGCTAATATCAGAAAATACATCATGTGCCCAAAGAGTGCCATCTATCTCTATTTAAGATTTACGGAAAAACTATTGTATCTTACTCTTATAGCCAGAAGCACCATGTTTGCATTATTTGACAACAAAAAGTTATATCCATATCCTGATGTAAATTCATTGTATGATTCTATTAGGCTTCCCAGGTGGCTCTAGTGGTAAAGAACCCACCTGCCAGTGCAGGAGACATAAAAGATGCGGGTTTGATCCCTAGGTCTGGAAGATCCTCTGGAGGAGAGCATGCAACCTACTCCAGTATTCTGGCCTGGAGAATCCCCATAGACAGAGGAGCCTGGTGGACTACAGTCCATAGCGTTGCAAAGAGTCGGACATGACTGAAGCGACTTAGCGTGCATGTAAGCACACACACACGATTCTATTGTTGCTTTCCAGAATACAGCTCTCTGTAAAAGTAAAAAAAAATTATGTAAAATTTTTCATCTTTTATACGTAGTCACTGTAAGATATATTTGTGTTCAAACATTGTCTCTCTAGTTCCTTGCAAGAGTCAGACAATGACATTTCTGAATTTTGGATTCCATCTATTCACTGATAATCTCAAATCTGTATCTCTACACTGAGTTACTCTCCTGAATCCACAGCTACACATCCAGCATCTTATCTGACATCCTTATTTGGAGATCTAATTGGTATTTCAAACTTAATGTATCTAAATAAAAATAGAGACGCTCTCATCTCTCACCTCAATCCCAAATCTAATTCCTTACAAGCCATTTTATATCAGATTATACAAATTGCTCAATCAAAAGAAAAAAGAAGGAAAATCAAGAAATCATTCTTGGCTCTTTTTTTCTTTTATATTTGCATCCAGTATGTTGTTAATAAGCTATCCCCCCATTCTCTAAAATAACTATTTGACAACAAAAATTTATATCCATATCCTAATGGATATTCAAAATCTGACCTATATTCAAAATCTGACCTCTTCTGTTTTTAACCTTGCCACAGCCAGTCTGAAAAGCCATACATTTTGCACTGACTTCTGCAATAGCCTCCTGTAACCATTCTGCTGAAAACTTTCCAAAGACTTAAAATTGTATGTGAAAAAAGCCAGTGCCAAAGAATCCTAGCACTCACCAATATCCTAGTTTCTTTTTCAAAAANGAAGCAAGAGTCTGGGCTCACTGAAATCATTCCTTTAATATGCATCTCAGCTATCCTGGGGCCAGTATCGTGTGGTTTGTTTTTGTTTTGTTTTGTTTTTTTCCAAATCCTGAGTTCCTCAGTGCTCACCACAAGGAGTGACTTCAGCCTGAGGGATACCAGATTGAGCAGGTATTCTCCTTCCTGAATGCCCTGGAGGGCTGGAATCATGCATGACTGTGACATCCTTCTCACTCCAGTATTCTTGCCTGAGAAAAGACACAAGAGCAGAAGAGCCTGGTGGGCTACAAACAGCCTGGTGGGCTACAGAATAGCCTGGTGGGCTACAGTCCACAGGGTCACAAAAGAGCTGGANAATCATGCATGACTGTGACATCCTTCTCACTCCAGTATTCTTGCCTGAGAAAAGACACAAGAGCAGAAGAGCCTGGTGGGCTACAAACAGCCTGGTGGGCTACAGAATAGCCTGGTGGGCTACAGTCCACAGGGTCACAAAAGAGCTGGACATGACTTATCAACTAAAAAGCAACAGCAACAAACAGACCAAACAACAAGAGCCCAAGTGATGTCCAGTAAATAAAAAACTTATTTAAAAGTAACCACTAGTAGTATCAGTCCTGAAATTTTTCCTCAAGTCAATAAGATCACTCCTTTTCCTCTTTTTAATTGTTAACCAATACTCTCAGGACAAAAGGAGCTTTCAGTCACACTGATACATGTGTGTGCCTGCACACATGTGTGCATGTATCTGTGTTTGTCTATATTCTGCTATATTTAATATTGTATGTGAATTTTCCACTAAATTTAAATTTCTTTTTGTTTCTAAACCATGATAATTATAATCATATTCCCTTTTTCTTTTTCAGATGACTTGCAGAAAAACATTGGTAAATTTCTTTTATATCATTAATCTTCCAAACACACACTGAATTAACCTTTCTCAATGATTTGAATATTTTCTATCCTTTTCACCCTAAAACATATGTTGTTTTCCTTTTGCATGGGTGTCTACTTTAACTTCCCTTATTTGCCTGGAACTTTACCAATAATAAATTCTCTTCACATCTGTTACCCTGCATCTGATTCTTTCCTAATACTTCCTTTTTCTTTTTTTTTTTTTGTATCCCAGTTTTTTCCTTTGTTTAATTAATTTTTTAAAATTTATTTATTTCAATTGGAGCCTAATTACTTTACAATATTGTATTGGTTTTGCCAAACATCAACATGAATCTGCCATGGGTGTACATGTGTTCCCAATCCTGAACCCCCCTCCCACCTTCATCCCCATACCATCCCTCTGGTTCATCCCAGTGCACCAGCCCTAAGCATCCTGTATCCTGCATCGAACCTAGACTGGCAATTCATTTCTTATGGAGGCTTATTACTATACAATATTGTGGTGGTTTTTGCCATACATTGAACATGAACCAGCCATGGGTGTACATGATGTCCCTTCCCTATAAACTGTCCCAGTCTACCATTCAGAATTTTGCCTATTTCATTATAAGTTTTGTGAGGTGCAGGGGATGAGACTAATGGGAACATGGTTTACATTCTATATTTATTGTTTGGAGCACTTTCATTCACTTGAATCCTCTTTCATGTTTTCAAAGTTCAAGGGGCCATTAATATGCCATGGATGTCTCTGTGAACCTTACCTTGAGATAAAAACAGACTCCAAATTTGCTGAGTGAAATTTCTATTGCTCTGTACTTTTAAAGACGTGTGAATTCATTGATCCAGTGTGCACTTTAGGCTTACAATTCCAATGGCCTTGATTATTTACTAGAATCTTCTCTCATGTGTACATATATCTTATATACCATTTCCTGGGTGTATTTTCTCTTACACCATAGTAATTTTCTCTCTTTTTTGCATTTTACTGACATAATTTTTCACTTGGAAAATGTAATAATTTTGAGATCATTTATAACATATGTCTCCATTTTGAAATTTTAAGTTTTTAATTAATTAATTAATTTATTTTTAAATTTAACTTTACANTCATTTTCACTTTTCTCTAACATGCATTGGAGAAGGAAATTGCAACCCACTCCAGTGTTGTTGCCTGGAGAATCCCAGGGACGGGGGAGCCTGTTGGGCTGCCGTCTATGGGGTCACACAGAGTTGGACGTGACTGAAGCGACTTAGCAGCAGCAGCAGCAGCAGCAGCACTGGGATTTTAAGAAATTTCTCCTTAAGCGGAAATGAGTTTTAGGGCCACTTTTATTTCCAAAAATGGTGATATTATGAAAAAAGTTTCATTTTGGATTTGTTTTGGAAAAACAGATGTTTGGAAAAAATTGTATTCATAGGAAGTATTTGCATTTTAATCACTTGGAGGGTTGGCCTGTGAGAATCACCTTTTGTTCATAGTTAATTTTAGTGGGTTCTTTCATTTACTGTTACCTAGACAGGCATTTACACTTGGCTGGCTTCTGTCTCTTCTCTCATCTGGCCTTTGATGAAGCCTGGTTGCCCTGAATGGGCTCAGTTCTCTGTCTTTTATTTCGTAAATGCTCCCATGACTCGCTCTGACAGTTGGTGTTGGTGATGAGCATTTATTTTGTTTTTAACAGAATTCCTTGTGTGCAGTTGTGGTGCGGTGCTCATATCTTCTGATGACAATGCTGAATCTCCTCCTGAACCTATTCTGCTCCCCTTCAGCCAACCTTCACATCAGGCCAAACAAACTTTTATTCAGTGGCAACTGGGTCATTTTATAGCAGGAACTGTTTTAAAATATTTTTTGCTCTGAAAGTTAACTCTAGAGTTGAAATAAAATAAAGTAAAGATGCAACTAGTAAAATTTCCATATTTTCTGATTTTTTGGCATGAATAAAATTTAGTATTAGACCTAGTTTTGATGAAATAAAATGAAACTAAAAAATAACTCTTCTGGTGATAATATGTCTTCTAAATATCAGATATCTGTTTCTTCCCCCCAGTTTTATTACTGAGATATAATTGACAAATAGAAACTGTACATATTAAAAGCTTACAACTTGATTTTTTAAAGAAACTTTTTATTTTGTATTGGGGNCTAAAAAATAACTCTTCTGGTGATAATATGTCTTCTAAATATCAGATATCTGTTTCTTCCCCCCAGTTTTATTACTGAGATATAATTGACAAATAGAAACTGTACATATTAAAAGCTTACAACTTGATTTTTTAAAGAAACTTTTTATTTTGTATTGGGGTATAGCCAATTAACAATATACAACTGAGGTTTAATATATGTATGCATTGGGAAATTATCACCACACTTGAGTTATTCACATATCCATCAACTCACATAGTATTTTGTTTCCTTCTTGCTTCATTCCTTTCTTTTACTTTTTTTTTTTTTTTTGGTGATGACAATACGTAAGAGCTACCCTCTTAGCAAATTTCAAGTATCCAATACTGTATTGTTAACTATAATCCCCGCTCTTTAGGAATTATCTAATTATATAGATTTGTACAAGATACGAAAGATGAGGTATGCTAAAATATGGTAGAATTTTTAAGCTATAATATTAGTTGATTTTCATGTTATTATATGGTATAGAGTTGACACTAGGACAACATGGGATTGAAGACCACAGGTCCACTTATATGCAGATTTTTGTTAACAAATATATTGGGAAATTTTTTGAAGATTTGTGGCAATTTGAAAAAAACTTGCAGGTGAAACATATAGCTTCGAAATTAAAAATATTAAGAAAATGTATGTCAAGAATGTATAAAATGCATTATATAGTAGTCTAACCTTACATAGGTTTAAGGCAAGTGATATTGAATATAAAATTAATAATGTGTTAGTTTTTATTACTGTTTTATAATTTTGCTTTCAAAGAATTACATTACCAAACAATATGCCTCTTTTGCGCTCTCTCTATGGTTTAAGAAACTGTTTATCAGTCTGTCATCACAGGGAAGTTTTTTATTACTATAACAAGTTTTCAGTACTGTATTATGACTAGGGCTGTGTATTGTATGTCATAAAAATTCTATGACAATTTATTCACTAGTGTACAGGCTAGGCTACCATGAAGCAGTTGTATCAGTTATACTAGGTAAGCATAAAGCAATCATATGGCTACTTCTTTGAGAAAAAATGCTATATATATTAAAGGGTTACAACAAATGCATTAATTATTATACCTGTAAATAGATACAAATTTTTTCATATTAAATTTTCATCTTTGATGTCTAGTGTTAGTAATGGGAATAGCATCATAGCATTTTGTATCATATAAGATATATTGGCATAGGTACTGACAAGTAATCTTGTAGACAGACAACATAAACTTATGGTGTCAATAATTATAGTACAGACTGTAAGTGTGTTTTCTCTTCCTTATGATTTTCTTAATATCATACAGAAACCAACCCTTTGTATGAATATTTATACCAAGCTGTGTGAGAAGTTCTGCATAAAAGAAAACACCTTAATTGATATAAGCTGGAATTTTGCACACATTGGGCTATGGCATCTTTTAAAATGGAAACAATAATCCATGTGAGATGCTTTGTGAAGCAGTACATTAATGAATTAACTGTAAAACTCTGATAAATATGATCGTTAGTAATTCTGAGGGAATTTCATATTCTTAAGTAAATTTATTATATCAGTTGTAATATGGTCTCTGACCACCTCAAATCAAAATAATCTCTCTGGGTATTATTACTGTCAACCAGCAAATAATTTTTGCTCAGAGCCTTTGCATAAACCTTCCCAATCTTCTCAGACTGTTCTTTGCTAAACACATCATATGTCTAACAACCACTCATTTTTCATTTCTCTATTGAAATTTTATTTCCCCTCAAAATTCATTATTCTATTTTATAGAACTTTGTTAGTTTCCTTTATATAATTATAGTTGGTGGCTTTGTTTAATGTTTGTCTTCCTCATTAGACTCTATGCCAATATTGGTCATAAATATTTTGCTCACCATTTTCACCCAGCTCCTAGTCAAAACATGAGTTTAAGAAATACTTATTGAATGGGGATAAATTTATTTTTTAAAATGATAAATGTTTGTCTCCCCCTTTAGATAATAAAGTGCAGGAGTTTAGGGATTGTGATTGCCAAAATCACAATAGGAATATTAGGAATATTATTGCCAAAAATATGAGTGCATAAGTAGTGTTTGCTAAATACTTGTTAAATGAACTAGTTGTTTATTCTACCAGTTTGAATAAACTATTTAATAAGTTGAATGATGAACTTTTTCTCCAGCTTTACTCGAGAATACTTGACAGAATTGTAAGTTTTTTTAAAAGTACATGACACGAATCGATATATGTATATATTGTGAGATAACCCCCCCTCCATCAAGTTGATTAACACATGCCATAACCTTACACATTTATTTCCCTTTTTATTTGTGGTGAAGACATTTAGGTTCTGTTCTTAGCAAATTTCAATTATACAATAGAGTGTTAAGAGTATAGTTACCATGTTTATGTTAGAGTTTATTCATCTTATAACAGAGTTATTCATTGTATAACAAAAAGTTTGTACTCCTTTACCAATGTCTCCTCATTTCCCCCACCACATACTGCCTAGAAATGACTTTTTTACTCTGTTTTTATGATTTCAACTTTTTTTTCAGATTCCTCATATTAGTGATGCCATGTGGTATTTGCCTTTCTCTGTCTGGCTCACATCACTTAGCATAATGCCCTCCAGGTTCATCCATGTTGTTGCAAATGACAGAATTTCTTTCTTTCTTTTTTTTTGAGAAAGATGAATAATATTCCATTGTGTGCAACTTTCTGTAGCCATTCACCCATTGATGGACTCTTAGGTTATTTTCCTACCTGGCTATTGTGAATAATGCTGCTGTGAATATGAATATGGGAGTACAGATATCTCTTTATGATAATGATTTCATTTCCTTTGTATATATAATCAGAAGTGGAATTGCTGGATCCTATGATAGTTCTATTTGTAATTTTTGACGAACCTCTATATTGCTTTCCTCTGTGGCTGTACCAGTTTACATTCCTACCAACAGTGTAGGGTTTTTTTCTATATCTTCATCTCTAATGATGAACTTTAAATGGTGAACTTTGGGTGATTTTTTTATTCTTTAAAATATTTATTTAAAATTCTAACTGATTGAAGAGCGGAAAATAGAATTTTCATGGAATATGAGGATAGAAAAATGAAGCACTAGAAAATGAAGTTGTCTGATTTATAGCTTAATAGAATGGAATTTTGTCATTAGAACAGAATTTAAATAGAACCCCACAGTTTGGAAGNATTCTAACTGATTGAAGAGCGGAAAATAGAATTTTCATGGAATATGAGGATAGAAAAATGAAGCAGTAGAAAATGAAGTTGTCTGATTTATAGCTTAATAGAATGGAATTTTGTCATTAGAACAGAATTTAAATAGAACCCCACAGTTTGGAAGACTTGTTTTATGCTATTTTTGTACTAAGAAATGCCTATGTGAAGTTGAATGTGCAGGAAATAGAGAATTCAGAACTGTGAGAGCTTTATTATTTTATCAAATATTTGTTGAGACTACAAGGAATTTTACAGTGTGTTCAGATAGATTGGGTAGAGGGTGAGTATCCAGACTACAAAGGATCACAGTTTGTTTTTCATTATTAACAATGATAATATAAACACCAAAGTATCAAGAGACTGTAACAATTTTCTCAAATATAAGTGTCAGGAATTTCATTGTTCCTGAGGCAGGTTGGTATGAACAACAGATTAGCCCCTTTGAGGAAGAGGAAAGCTTGGGCCCAGAGGAATTATGACTTCATTCTTATCAGCAGTGCTTACGGGTACAATTGGAAATAGCCCTGTATTTGCTGATCTGTTCTTTTTCTGCTCTGCTGATGAGTTTCTCTCACTCTCCAGCCTCCCCATGCCCTAACCTTTCTTATCAGCTTGGTACTTCAGAAAATATTTTAGCCCAATATTTTAGTCAGGGTGGAAAGTTCAGGAGCTCTTATTTCAAGATTTATTTCCTGGGGAGAATAATGGAATTATTGTAGGAAAGTTCTCTTGAGACAGCAGACAGTTGGGAGTGAGGTGGATGCCAATTTGAGTGGTTTAAAGCAATTGTTGCAAGTGAGAGCACTTCCATAATCATATGTTAAGCAGCTTCTAATACCCAAGATGAGGAATTTGCAAAGAAAATATTAAAAGAGTATTTATGCAAGAGAGAGGTTAAAGTCAGTTTATTTTCAATTTCTGGGGAATTTTACACACACACACACACACACACACACACACACACACACTTTCTGGAGGTTTCTAGACGTCTGGCAGTCCTGAAAACCCTGAATGCCCCATGAAAGAAAATATGAGCTTTTCTCTAGGGATTTCTTTTGTCTAAAGTGTGAGGTGCAGAGAGCATATCACTATTTTGCTGTGAATCACACCTTATCTGGGTTGTTTTCATTTAACCAGTTTTGGTTTGGAATGTACTTAATGATGATGATCGTGACTGAGGTCTCATTATTGGTTCTTCGATGCTGACTTAAAGCTCTTTAGCAGGGTTTTTATTACTTGAAAACATCATTTGTTTATTTAGTAAACATTTCTTGAGCTCTGGTTCTGTGCAGGCACTCACAGTTTCATGAGTGGGGGCCCTGCACTTAATGAACAGGCAGAAAGGCCTGTCCTTGTGGAACCTAAGAAAGAAAAAAAAAAAAGGAAAGAATCTTCTCTGTTGGATAGCAACTGTTGCTGAGAGTCTAAGTCAGGGAATGGAGCTATAAAATGTCAGGGGTGGACATTATAGGGATCACTGAGGAGTAGACTTTTATGTAAAGACCTATAGAAGTAAAAAAACTAACTTTCTTGGAGAAAGCAACCCAGGAAGATGGAAGAGCCAATGTACTGGCCAGTATGGGAGTTTGTCCTTTGGCTTCAAGGAACAGAGAGACGCAGCTGGTGTGTCTGGAATGGTGAGTCAGGAAGCACAGCTAAGAGATGAAATCAGAGGGAATGTGGACCTCACATTGGGACTTAAGATCTGATCTTGGAACTCAGGGCACATCCTGGACCAATTAAATTAGATCTGTGGGGGCATGAACCCAGGCATTTAACTGAGTTTGAAGTCACTCAATGTGCAAACAAGACTAAGAAACATCACTAATGGGGTGAAATGACATGATCTTAATGGCATGATGGGATGTCCATTTAAAGATGTTCATTTTAGCTGCTAGAAACTAGTTGCTAGAAACTCACAGCTAATACATACATTTTTAAATGGACATCCCATCATGCCATTTGTATCATAGATATGATGGTTTAACATAGGAAGAAACTGGCATCAAAGGTTCTGATGACATCCTGATTCCTGATCTGGATAATGATCACAGGTGTATCAGCTTCTGAGAATCCATCAAATCATACATTTATAATTTCAGCACCTTTCTGTATGTATTTTATAATTTTATATCTCACAAAGTAGAAGATCCTATCCTAGATAAAAGAGAATAAAGATGTTTAAAATACACTGGTTTGCAGCAACATGGATGGACCTCAAGATTGTCATACTGAGTGAAGGAGGTCAGGCAGAGAAAGACAAATGTCATATGATATCAGTTATATTTGTAATTTTAAAAAGTAGTACAAATGAACTTATTTACAAAACAGAAATAGAGTCACAGATGTAGAAAACAAATTTATGGTTACAGGGGATAAGGGTAGGATAAATTGGGAAACTGGGATTGATATATACACACTGCTGCTGCTGCTAAGTTGCTTCAGTTGTGTCTGACTCTGTGTGACCCCATAGACAGCAGCCCAATAGGCTCCCCCGTCCCTGGGATACTCCAGGCAAGAACACTGGAGTGGATTGCCATTTCCTTATCCAATACATGAAAGTGAAAAGTGAAAGTGAAGTCGCTCAATCATGTCCAACTCTTAGCGACCCCATGGACTGCAGCCTACCAGGCTCCTCTGTCCATGGGATTTTCCAGGCAAGAGTACTGGAATGGGGTGCCATCACCTTCTCTGATATACACACTATATATAAAATAGAAAGTAGGGAAAAACTTCTAGAACATTTCAGGTCAGGTATGACTTAAATCAAGTCCCTTATGATGATACAGTGGAAGTGAGAAATAGATTCAGGGATTAGATCTGATAGACAGAGTATCTGAAGAACTATGGAAAGAGGTTTGTGACATTGTGCAGGAGGCAGTGATCAAGATCATCCCCAAGAAAAACAAATGCAAAAAGGGAAAATGGTTGTCTGAGGAGGCCTTACAAATAGCTGAGGAAAGAAGAGAAGCTAAGGCAAAGGAGAAAAGGAAAGATATACCTATTTGAATGCAGAGTTCCAAACAATAGCAAGGAGAGATAAGAAAGCTTCCTCAGTAATCAATGTAAAGAAATAGAGGAAAACAATAGAATGTGAAAGACTAGAGATCTCTTCAAGAAAATTAGAGATATGAAGGAAACATTTCAAGCAAAGATGGGCACAATAAAGGGCAGAAATGGTATGGACCTAACAGAAGCAGATGCTATTAAGAAGAGGTGGCAAGAATATACAAAAGAACTATACAAGTGAAGTGAAGTCGCTCAGTCATGTCCGACTCTTTGCGACCCCATGGACTGAAGCCTACCACGCTCCTCCATCCACGGAATTTTCCAGGCAAGAGTACTGGAGTNTGCTATTAAGAAGAGGTGGCAAGAATATACAAAAGAACTATACAAGTGAAGTGAAGTCGCTCAGTCATGTCCGACTCTTTGCGACCCCATGGACTGAAGCCTACCACGCTCCTCCATCCACGGAATTTTCCAGGCAAGAGTACTGGAGTGGGTTGCCATTACAAAGAAAGATCTTAATGACCCAGATAACCACGAAGGTGTGATCACTCACCTAGAGCCAGACATCCTGGAATGTGAAGTTAAGTGGGCCTTAGGATCATCACTACAAACAAAGCTAATGGAGGTGAGGGAATTCCAGTTGAGCTCTTTCAAATCCTAGCAGAGAATGCTGTGAAAGTGCTGCACTCAATATGCTGCACATTTGGAAAACTCAGCAGTGGCCACAGGACTGGAAAAGGTCAGTTTTCTTTCCAGTACCAAAGAAAGGCAATGCCAAAAAATGTCCAAACTACCACACAATTGCACTCACCTCACACACTTTCAAAGTAATGTTCAAAATTCTCCAAGCCAGGCTTCAATAGTACGTGAACTGTGAACTTCCAGCTGTTTAAGCTGGATTTAGAAAAGGCAGAGGAACCAGAAATCAAATTGCCAACATCTGTTGGATCATTCAAAAAGCAAGCGAGTTCCAGAAAAGCATCTACTTCTGCTTTATTGATTACACCAAAGCCTTTGACTGTGGATCACAGCAAACTGTGGAAAATTCTTAAAGATATGGGAATACTAGACCACCTTACATGCCTTCTGAGAAATCTGTATGCTGCTCAAGAAGCAACAGTTAGAACTGGACATGGAAGATTGGACTGGTTCCAAATTGGAAAGGATTACGTCAAGGCTGTATATTTTCACTCTGCTTATTTAGCTTATATGCAGATTATATCATGCGAAATGCTGGGCTAGATGAAGCAAAAGCTGGAATTAAGATTGCTGGAAGAAATATCAATAACCTCACATATGCAGGCGACACCACCCTATGACAGAAAGCAAAGAAGAACTAAAAAGCCTCTTGATGAGAGCGAAAATGTTGACTTAAAACTCAGCATTCAAAAAACTAAATCCTGGCATCTGGTCCCATCACTTCATGGCAAACAGATGGGGAAACAATGGAAACAGTGAGAGGCTTTATTTTTTTGGGCTCCAAAATCACTGCAGATGGTGACTGCAGCCATGAAATTAAAAAGATACTTGCTCCTTGAAAGAAAAGCTATGACCAACCTAGACAGCATACTAGAAAGCAGAGGCATCACTTTGCTGACAAAGGTTCATCTAGTCAAAGGTATGGCATTTTGTTGGACTATAAAGAAAGCTGAGCCCTGAAGAATTGATGCTTTTGAACTGTGGTGTTGGAGAAGACTCTTGAGAGTCCCTTGCACTGCAAGGAGATCAAACAATCAAGAGTAAAGGAAATCAGTCCTGAATATTCATTGGAAGGACTGATCCTGAAGCTGAGACTCCAANATGGCAACCCACTCCAGTGTTCTTGCCTGGAGAATCCCAGGGATGAGGGAGCCTGGTGGGTTGCTGTCTATGGGTCCCACAGAATCGGACATGACTGAAGCAACTTAGCAGCAGCAGCAGCAGCAGCAGCAAGAGGAACTAAAGAGCCTCTTAATGAGTGTGAAAGAGGAGAGTGAAAAATCTGGCTTAAACTCAACATTCAAAAAAGTAAGATCATGGCATCCGGTCCCATTAGTTCATGTCAAATAGACTGGAAACAATGGAAACAGTGACAGGTATTATTTTCTTGGGCTCCAAAATCACTATGAATGGTGACTGCAGCCTCAAAATTAAAAGATACTTGCTCCTTGGAAGATACACTATGCCAATCTTACAGCATACTAAAAAGCAGAGACATCACTTTGCTGACAAAGGTCTGTACAGTCAAAGCTATGGTTTTTCCAGTAGTCAGGTAGAATGTGAGTGTTGGACCATAAAGAAGGTTGAGCACCAAAGAATTGATGCTTTTGAACTGTGGGGCTGGAGAAGACTCTTGAGAATCCTTCGAACAGCAAGGAGATCAAACCAGTCTATCCATAAAGGAAATTAACCTTGAATATACTTTGGAAGGACTAATGCTGAAGCTGAAGCTCCAATACTTTGGCCACCTGATATGAAAAGCAGACTTACTGTAAAAGGCCTCAATGCTGGGAAAGACTGAGGGTAGGAGGAGAAGGGGATGACAGAGGATGAGAGGGTTGGATGACATCACTAAATTAATAGTCATGAGAAACTCTGGGAGACAGTGAAAGTCGGGAAAGCCTGATGTGCTGCAGTTCATGGGGTTGCAAAGGGTTAGACACGACTTAGTGACTGAGCAACAACAAATAACAGATTCACTTTACTTTTACACCTGAAACTAACACACTGTAAATCGACCATACTCCAATGAAAATGTAAATATACTGTTGATGTTTCTCTTGTTTAGTTATGAACATTTGGACATCCTTGTTTTACAACCCCCTGAATAGTGACACCTTTCTGTGTGTCAATTTTCCACAAAAACTTTTGCCATAATAACAAACGTGTAAGATGTCTGCTCCTTTGTAATGTGGTTACTGAAGTGAAGGCATCTCTCTCTGTGTTAGTGTTGGACCTGGTGATCCAACACTGTGGACCTGGACTGAGATCCTTGTCGAAGTGAGATGAATCTTGATGGGAGGGAAAAAGGAGCATGTCAAAGGTCAGCAGAAGGGCAGAGAAATCAGTTCATTTGAGAACGTTGCTGTTTTGACTGCTGACTTTGCCATACCTAGAGTGACCTTGAGCTTTACTAATATTGCAGTCTTAAAAAATAACTCTGTATTTTGAGCAAAAGTTAATGTTTAGAAACAAGCAATGGACCCCAAAGACTTAACTAGTGCAATTGGTACACCTTCTGGAATGTACTAATGTGCATTTAAAAAAAAAATAGATTTAAGCAGAGTTTGCATTTATAAGCAAAAATGAATAGACTGAAAGATTCTTCTTTTGTAGAAAGAAATTGGCATGCAAGACATAATTCACTGGGACATTCATTTGTTGGTGACTACAGTGAATTAAAAGTGATTACTTGCAAGGAGCCAAGTCACAGCAAATACCTTGGCACAATTTCATGACTTTATTACCTAGAAAGAGTAAGCTTGGAGGGACCTGCCAGCATTTGCTTGGCACTGTTAGTAGGGCCCTTGAAGGGGCAAGTTGGATGTTAGTGCTTTGTTTGATATTAAGGAGAGTATCATTTGGATAATGGCACTCAATTCTGTGGTGTTCTCTATTCAAGTACCTTGATGTTTGATTTTGAAGGTAGAGGTCTTTAGGGCCTAAAAGGAATGCCTGCTGTTGCTGCTAAGTCACTTCAGTCGTGTCCTACTCTGTGCGACCCCATAGATGGCCTCNTGGATAATGGCACTCAATTCTGTGGTGTTCTCTATTCAAGTACCTTGATGTTTGATTTTGAAGGTAGAGGTCTTTAGGGCCTAAAAGGAATGCCTGCTGTTGCTGCTAAGTCACTTCAGTCGTGTCCTACTCTGTGCGACCCCATAGATGGCCTCCCACCAGGCTCCTCCGTCCCTGGGATTCTCCAGGCAAGAATACTGAAGTGGGTTGCCATTTCCTTCTCCAATGAATGAAAGCGAAAAGTGAAAATGAAGTCACTCAGTGGTGTCCGACTCTTAGCGACCCCATGGACTGCAGCCTGCCAGGCTCCTCCGTCCATGGGATTTGAAAGGAATGCCTACGTATGCCTAATTACCTTCCACTGTAATATCTGATAATCATTACATGTCAGCTAATCACACCTTAAGAGCAGTCTCAAAGAGGATTTTTCTGCTCTTTTTTTAACCTTGCCTTTAAAACCTTCAGAGGGAGCAGAAAGGAGATCTTTTTTATATTGAAAGAGATACAAAGGTACCAATCATTGGCCTTTGCTGGGCTGACAGTGCACTAAACTTCTATTGCAAGTGCATTTTATTATAACAGGATGATGTGAAAAAAAGATGTTGTGCCACACACATGCAGGCAGATATTACACCACAGGGCTTGTATTAATTGCCATCCAGACCATGTGCTCTGCTTAATCAAATGCAGTGCCTTGTGAAAATTGCTTTCCCTGCTAAACCTGCTGTAGCCATCTTTCATTTATTTCCTTTTTAGGATTTAGTCTAGGCGCTCAAGCTAACTGGTAATACTAACATTTAATATATTGAAAACATTGTCATTTTCTAGACCTTTGTAGACTTGAAACATATAATAAAGAAAACATTTGAGGTTTTGAACATGGTTTATATTTTTGCTTAACTGCTTAATTGAGTGGGGTTTTGTAAATAACTTTGAAGTTTAAATTAATTTCCTATCTGTTTTTTTTTTAAATTTATTTATTTTTAAATTTAACTTTACAATACTCTATTGGGTTTGCCATACATCGACACGAATCTGTTTTTAACCCTCTAACTACTGAGTAAACTTTAGATTTTTCTGAACGAAATTCAAAATAGAAGCAGCATTTTTCCCTTCAGTTCTCACTCAGGGATATGAAATGTGGTCTGTGTTTCTGGATCTTCTGTAGTAGCAGAAACTTGAAGACAGGGTATCTGCACTGGTTCCGGATTGTCTGAAAGTATTTTTCTGATCTGATAAAATTCAACAGCATTAATGGCAGCATTGCCAGTGACAAAGGGGACACTCGTGGTCTGTGACATGCTATGGCAAGATGTTCATGCTCAGTGTTGGGAAAGGCAGTTTGGTGCCTAAGTCTTTTGACTCCCACTCAACCTCTGCACGGAGAAGGCAATGGCATCCCATTTGAATACTTTTGCCTAGAAAATCCCATGGACGAAGGAGCCTGGTGGGCCGCAGTCCATGTGGTTGCTAAGAGTCGGACACGACTGAACGACTTCACTTTCACTTTTCACTTTTACTTTTCACTTTCATGCAATAAGAGAAGGAAATGACAACCCACTCCAGTGTTTTTGCCTGGAGAATCCCAGGGACAGGGGAGCCTGGTGGGTTGCCGTCTATCGGGTCGCATAGAGTCGGACACGACTGAAGCGACTTAGCAGCAACAGCAGCAACCTCTACAAGATGGGCTTGGGCCAGGGACACTTTCATGCCAGAAGAAGGAGGTCACATAGCCTATTCCCAGCTTATCATTTTGTATGGGAATATCTTTCTCTGTTTTTAGCCCAATCACTTTCGTTCTGCTTGAGTGCAAGCATCATATAAAACCTGGCTGACCCCAGTGCTATGTCTGTTCTCTGAGAGTATTGGGATAGAACCCATTAGCGGAGGCATGAGAGGGTGCATGTGACTCCAATGCCTGCATCAGCTGACAGGAGAAACCCTTCGGCCATGAGTGACTGGTGTCCACTGTTGAAGCTTATCTTGTTCTGTCTCTTCTCTGTATGAATAAAACATTGTTCTGTCCAGTGCCTGACCCTGTTGTTTTCTCCCTAGTCACTTTGATACCAAGATGTAATGAGCAGAGTGTTTGGAGTCCTCCTGAGGACTGGTAACTGTTCTGCTAGACTCTAGGCTATTTCTATGTGTAGGAAAGAACTTGAAGAAAGAACATGGTGCTCTCAAGATTCAGAGAACAGACTAAAATGTGTCTATGACTGCCCTAAAATAAACTTTTATTTTCTGTAAGGATAGGGATGAGATTTCTGAAAATCAAACGTGAAGTCTAGTCTTGAAGTTGCCTGAATTTCAATGCAAATTGAATTCATAAACTTGCAGAATTTCTTTTTTTAAAAATTTATTGCAGTATTGTTGTTGTTCAGTCACTTAGTAATGTCTGACTCTTTGTGATCCCATAAACTGCAGCACACCAGTCCTCCCTGTTCTTCACTATCTCCCAGAGTTTGTTCAAACTCATGTCCATTGAGTTGATGATTCCATCCAGCCATCTCTTCCACTTTTGCCCCCTTCTCCTCCTGCCCTCAATCTTTCCCAGCATGAGTCAGCTATTAGCATCAGGTGGCCAAAGTATTGGAGCTTCAGCTTTAGCCTCAGTCCTTCCAATGAATAATCAGGGTTGATTTCCTTTAGGATGGACTAGTTTGATCTCCTTGCTGTCCAAGGGACTCTCAAGAGTCTTCTTAGCACTACAGTTCCAAAGCATCAATTCTTCAGTGCTCAGTCTTTTTTATGGTCCAACTCTCACATCTATACACGACTACTGGAAAAACCACAGCTTTGACTATACTGACCTTTGTTGGCAAAGTGATGTCTCTGCTTTTTAATATGCTGTCTAGGTTTGTCATAGCTTTTCTTCCAAGGAGCAAATGTTNATCTGTTTTTAACCCTCTAACTACTGAGTAAACTTTAGATTTTTCTGAACGAAATTCAAAATAGAAGCAGCATTTTTCCCTTCAGTTCTCACTCAGGGATATGAAATGTGGTCTGTGTTTCTGGATCTTCTGTAGTAGCAGAAACTTGAAGACAGGGTATCTGCACTGGTTCCGGATTGTCTGAAAGTATTTTTCTGATCTGATAAAATTCAACAGCATTAATGGCAGCATTGCCAGTGACAAAGGGGACACTCGTGGTCTGTGACATGCTATGGCAAGATGTTCATGCTCAGTGTTGGGAAAGGCAGTTTGGTGCCTAAGTCTTTTGACTCCCACTCAACCTCTGCACGGAGAAGGCAATGGCATCCCATTTGAATACTTTTGCCTAGAAAATCCCATGGACGAAGGAGCCTGGTGGGCCGCAGTCCATGTGGTTGCTAAGAGTCGGACACGACTGAACGACTTCACTTTCACTTTTCACTTTTACTTTTCACTTTCATGCAATAAGAGAAGGAAATGACAACCCACTCCAGTGTTTTTGCCTGGAGAATCCCAGGGACAGGGGAGCCTGGTGGGTTGCCGTCTATCGGGTCGCATAGAGTCGGACACGACTGAAGCGACTTAGCAGCAACAGCAGCAACCTCTACAAGATGGGCTTGGGCCAGGGACACTTTCATGCCAGAAGAAGGAGGTCACATAGCCTATTCCCAGCTTATCATTTTGTATGGGAATATCTTTCTCTGTTTTTAGCCCAATCACTTTCGTTCTGCTTGAGTGCAAGCATCATATAAAACCTGGCTGACCCCAGTGCTATGTCTGTTCTCTGAGAGTATTGGGATAGAACCCATTAGCGGAGGCATGAGAGGGTGCATGTGAATCCAATGCCTGCATCAGCTGACAGGAGAAACCCTTCGGCCATGAGTGACTGGTGTCCACTGTTGAAGCTTATCTTGTTCTGTCTCTTCTCTGTATGAATAAAACATTGTTCTGTCCAGTGCCTGACCCTGTTGTTTTCTCCCTAGTCACTTTGATACCAAGATGTAATGAGCAGAGTGTTTGGAGTCCTCCTGAGGACTGGTAACTGTTCTGCTAGACTCTAGGCTATTTCTATGTGTAGGAAAGAACTTGAAGAAAGAACATGGTGCTCTCAAGATTCAGAGAACAGACTAAAATGTGTCTATGACTGCCCTAAAATAAACAGTTATTTTCAGTAAGGATAGGGGTGAGATTTCTGAAAATCAAACGTGAAGTCTAGTCTTGAAGTTGCCTGAATTTCAATGCAAATTGAATTCATAAACTTGCAGAATTTCTTTTTTTAAAAATTTATTGCAGTATTGTTGTTGTTCAGTCACTTAGTAATGTCTGACTCTTTGTGATCCCATAAACTGCAGCACACCAGTCCTCCCTGTTCTTCACTATCTCCCAGAGTTTGTTCAAACTCATGTCCATTGAGTTGATGATTCCATCCAGCCATCTCTTCCACTTTTGCCTCCTTCTCCTCCTGCCCTCAATCTTTCCCAGCATCAGGGTCTTTTAAAATGAGTCAGCTATTAGCATCAGGTGGCCAAAGTATTGGAGCTTCAGCTTTAGCCTCAGTCCTTCCAATGAATAATCAGGGTTGATTTCCTTTAGGATGGACTAGTTTGATCTCCTTGCTGTCCAAGGGACTCTCAAGAGTCTTCTTAGCACTACAGTTCCAAAGCATCAATTCTTCAGTGCTCAGCCTTTTTTATGGTCCAACTCTCACATCTATACACGACTACTGGAAAAACCACAGCTTTGACTATACTGACCTTTGTTGGCAAAGTGATGTCTCTGCTTTTTAATATGCTGTCTAGGTTTGTCATAGCTTTTCTTCCAAGGAGCAAATGTTTTTTAATATCATGGCTGCAGTCACCATCCACAGTGATTTTCGAGCCCCTCAGTATTAAAGGCTATCACTGTTTACATTTTTTCCCCATCTATTTGCCATGAAGTAATGGGACCAAATGGCATTATCTTAGTTTCTTGAATGTTGAGTTTTAAGCCAGCTTTCTCACTGTCTTCTTTTATAGTCATCAAGAGGCTCTTCAGTTCCTCTTTGCTTTCTGCAATTAAAGTGGTATTATCTGCATGTCTGAGGTTGTTTATATTTCTCCTGGAAATCTTAATTCCAGCTTGAGCTTCATCCAGCCCAGCATTGTGCATGATATACTCTGCATGTAAATTAAATAAGAAGGATGGCAATATACAGACTTGATGTACTCCTTTCCTAATTTGGGACCAATCTGTCATCCAGTTCTGTTGTTTTTTGACATGTATACACATTTCTCAGGAGGCAGGTAAGGTGATTTGGTATTCCAGTCTCTTTCCGAATTTTCCATATTTTATTGTGATCCATACAGTCAAAGGTTTTAGTGTAATCAATGCATATATTTGATTCAAAATATTGTGTTAGTTTCTGCTATATAGCAAAATGAATCAGTTATACACATGTCCATTCTTTTTGTTTATTACTTTCCCATATAAGTCATTATAGAGTATTGAGTAGAGTTCCCTGCACTATACAGTAGGTCCTTGTTAGTTTTTTATTTTGTATATAGTAGTTTGTGTATGTCAGTCCCAGTCTTCCAATTTATCCCTTCACCCTTCATCCCTGGTAACCATAAGTTTGTTTGTTTGTTTTGGTTTTCTATGTCTGTGACTCTATTTCTGTTTTGTGAATAAGTTCATTTATACCATTTATTTTTAGATTCTGAATATAAGCAATATCATATGATATTTGTCTTTATCTGACCTTCTTCATTTAGAACAACAATCTCTAGGTTCATTCATCTTACAGAATTTTTTCATGTTGATTATATTGATTTGGAAGAAGTGAAAACCAAAAAATGTGAAATGAGGGCACATGGACAGATCCTAATAAAGTGGAAGACATTGGGCTCAAAATTCTGCTGAGCATCCTTTGCTAAAAGAAAATCTTTTCCCATTGTCTGTAGAGGATAGTCTCTATTTGTCTCAAGAAGCTGAAGTCTCCTTGGAGGTAAAAGCCTTACAAAGCTCTGCTGATTCTTCTTAGGACCTACCTCCATCCAATACCTTCTAGATCTGTAATCAGACTAGAATTCCTGGTGCCAGGTGAGAGGGTTAGATGTAAGAGATGACACATGAAATATTGACATACACACCAAGATAGTTGCAATTTTATTATCATATTGACAGAATCCTGGAGCACACATATGGGAATTAATTCTAAGGTAGTTGGAATAGCATGGGAGAAATATAATCTTTTTTTGGCTAAATTTTTTGATATGGAGGATCTAAGCAAGATTCTGGGTTTAATATTTTAGCCTAAATAGCTAGGATGGTTCTAAGAGTTTGCCTGATTTGTTTATTTATTTATTTTTGGCTGTGCTGAGTCTCTGTTGCTGCACATGGGCTTTCTCTCGTTGCAAAGCATGGGGGCCACTCTCTAGCTGTGGCACATGGGCTCCTCACTGAGGGGGCTTCTCTTGCTGTGAAGCACAGGCTCTAGGTGCATGGGATTCAGTAGTTGTGGCTTGCTGGCTCTAGAGTACACACACAGGCTTCAGTTGCTGTGGCACATGGACTCAGTAGCTGTGGCACATGGGCTTAGTTGCTCTGTGGCATGTGGAATCTTCCCAGACAAGGGATCGACCCCATGTCCCCTGAATTAGCAGGCAGATTCTTATCCACTGCACCACCAGGGAAGTCCTGCTTGGTTTGTTTACTGAAATATGGTCCCAAAGATGACCTTCACTAATTGGAGTTCGCATTTCAGTAGTTCCTTGATGTACTGTAGAGAAAGATATTCAAAGGCTTAGAATGAAATGCAAGAGTGGATCTGTTATGTAGGACCTGTTAACCCAACCTTGAACTATGTTCACAGGAGGGTCCAGAGGATACTCCCTTCGTCTAAGCTCTAAGAAATATATTTGTAAACGTGTTTAGTGTCTCTGGAGAGTTCTGTAGTGGCAATTCTTTATAGGTTAGGACTGACCGTGTGATGCTGTCATCAAACTGGACTCCCTGAATTCGAACAGAATATCGAACTTCTTGGGGGCAGTCCATGCATGCCAAATTACTTCAGTTGAACTCTGAAACTCTGTGGAACCTATGGACTGTAGCCCACCAAGTTCCTCTGTCCATGGGATTCTCCAGGCAAAAATACTGGAGTGGGTTGCCATTTCCTCCTCCAGGGGATCTTCCTAACCCAGGGATCAAACTTGTGTCTCTTATGTTTCCTGCATTAGCAGGCAGCTTCTTTACCAAGCGCCACTTGGGGGTAATAATCCTTGGGGTCGCAAAAGAGTTGGACAGGACTTAGCAACTAAACAACATGATCAATAAGA
This sequence comes from Neotragus pygmaeus, assembly GCA_006410875.1. Taxonomy (NCBI): domain Eukaryota; kingdom Metazoa; phylum Chordata; class Mammalia; order Artiodactyla; family Bovidae; genus Neotragus; species Neotragus pygmaeus. Next base: position 112,072 of record SJYV01007181.1, read on the forward strand.
AATGATAACTGCAATAGTTATATAATTCCTGCTTATCTTGGTATGAATTTATATGTATATTTTCTTATCAATTTTAATCTGCATATTAATCTATTTTTTTCCATTGCTTCCTTTTCCATTCCTTTACGATCTAACATAAGACACATTCACAAGAAGTTAACCCTTACTCCTGAGCATTAAATAGGGAGTATGATGCTGACCTCTTGGCTCATCTTGTTGGAGCTGTGCTTGCAGATTCTCCAGATCTCCTCTTTCACTGTCTCTGAGTCCTAGGCCAGACCTGTGTGTAGCTCTTTGGTGAGGGTGCCAGCTTCATATGTAGGTCACCAGTGTGATTGAGGTTAGAAACATTGAGAGACAAACATGCATTACACTGGGTTCATTGTTCTAAATTTGTTTTTGCATATTTTATTCTCTCTTTTTCGATCTAGCTTTTCTTCCCCACTGTGGGCCTTGCTGACCTACAGTGACTTTGGGCTCATCAACAAATGCAGCATCAACAGTCATCAGTAGATTTCTTCATTAGGTCCCCTTATTTCCTTAGGCTCCAAAATCACTTGGATGGTGATTGAAACCATGAAATTAAAAGATGCTTTCTCTTGGAAGAAAAACTATGACAAACCTAGATAGCATATTAAAAAGCAGAGAGATCCCTTTGCTGACAAAGGACCACATAGTCAAAATTATGGTTTTTCCAGTAGTCATGTATGGATGTGAGGATTGGACCATAAAGAATGTTGAGTGATGAATTGATGCTTTCAAACTGCTGTGATGAAGACTCTTGAGTCCCTTGAATAGCAAGGCAATCAAACTAGTCAATCTTTAAGGAAATCAGCCCTGAATATTCATTGGAAGGACTGACACTAAAGCTGAAACTCCAATCCTTTGGCCACTTGATGCGAACAACCAACTCGTTGGGAAGGATTGAGGCAGGAGGAGAAGGGGTTGACAGAAGATGAGATGGTTGGATGGTATCACTGACTCAATGGACACGAGTTTGAGCAAACTCTGGAAGGTAGTGAAGGACAGGGAAGCCTGGTGTGCTGCAGTCCACGGGGTTGTGAAGAGTTGGACACAACTTAATGACTGACCAACAACAACTGTTTGCGGAGCTCGTCCCAGCCTTTTCCTTCTGGACTTACATGCCCCTATCTTCTCCCACAGTTGGGTAAAGTCCCATATCTACAACCCCCTAATTAATAACACTCAGATTGCTGGAACCCTAACAGAGCAGTCATTCTGATTGTTAATATTAATGTTTATCATGCTACCGGTGCTGCTGCAGTTTTACTCTTTCTAGGGCTGAAATTTAAACTATAAAAAAATAGATGTTTTGAGTACTGTATTCAGATTTGGGTTTAATTAAAATATTGTTGGCTTTAAGAAAATGCTCTGCATTAATAACTGCGAGTCTCAAATTGGGTTTTATTAATTCTTCATCCCTCACCTGCTAAATCAAACAAAACTGAACACAATTCAAAGTAGAAACAGGATTTTTTTCTTTAATTCTTACTCCCTGGAACCAACACTGGATTGTCAATTTCTCTTTTAGTTATGTTGTTGACTTTTGGGTGAACCTGTATGTATTTTTTAAGGTTGTCATTGAGTGCAGTATTACAGGATCATGGGGAGAAAGTGTCAAGTTTGCTGTAGGGGCTTTTTGTACCTAAATTATTAGAGCATATTTAAATGTTAGTAGTTCTCCTAAGTACAGGCATTTCATTGTGCCCGGAGCATAGTATTTCTGCTAGGCCATGGACCACACATTATAAAAAGAGATGAAGAGAATTTCTTTATGCTTTCATCCACTATAGATTTAACATGTTACATTACATGCTTTAAAATTTAATAAAGTGTAATACTTCCCTCCTCTGTATCTTTCAACTAGGAAGAAATCTAAAAAAATAGGCTTCTTTGGGTACTGGAGAGAGAATCTCAGGTGGCTTCATCACAGCAGAATCTACTTTTGACTCAAAACTGATATATTCACATTACATTGTAATAACAGAATTGGGCTATATGGAAGTTGTTAAATAAATGTTATAATGTTGGGATCCTAATGGTGATCAGAATTGTATCAGATAAGCTTATGATACTTACTCATTTGCACAAAACTTCATATAGTTTATTTGCACAAAACTTCAATAGCCTCTGTATATCATTGTGAATCATACTTACTCAAATAAGAAATTAAAAAAAAATACATTCTATTGCATGGAGCTTTATGTAACATTTTATCTTGGACTACAAAAAAAGATAAAAGATTTATTATTTTTCTAAAAGGTAAAGTTTGGGACAGTTTTTAAGAGGTAAGGGAATGTATTATTTTTGCCATGCATATAGGAAAGAAAAATGTCTGCTTTGCACATTCAGAATGGAAGTCCTTCAAATGTCAGAAAAAGCATTTCTTGAGCATTGGCCTGATTAGATGCAACTCTCATTTGATGTAGCATTCAACCATTTACTGTGAGAACCTGGCTGGATGGAATTCAGATAAAAAACAATAAAACTATAAAAAAAAACCCCATAATAATAGTTGTCTGTAATGTTTATTAAATTGGTCAAGGACTTGAAAGTAATATCTTTGATAGGTCAGGTCATAAATTCCCTAAATTTGACAGTCCACTCAAAAGAAAAATGCAGGCTTTCAGACAGCTGCCTACTGTTCAAGAATTTTTATCAGTGACTAATCTTACCTTGTGATTTAGGAGATGCTAAGGATTACATGAGGCTTAAGTCAGGCCAGCTTCCATTACTTTATCTCCTGTATCCTCTTTTCAGTATCCTGCCATCAAGAAGTTACAGAAATATTCCCAGGGTATAATCAGTCAGGCAGCCCATCTTGTCCTTTCAGCTGGCTGTGAGGTCATTCTGGGGAAAATGAAGGCTTTAGAGGATAAGGCTATGCATTGCAGAAAGCATTGAAAAATGATGTCTCCTCATGTACTAAAATATATTTTACTAAAATGATAAAATTAATTTCCCAAATTGCAGATGTTGGACTTTATCCTTTTTGGGCTTACACAGATTGTGAAAACATGATTGCTTTTCTGGACAGATTCTTGCTTCCTGTTCATCTTTTCAAGCTCTGAGATGAGAAGAAAATGAAAATCTTATTCCATTTTCTTCCCATTTCAATACTAACAGTATATGAATCAGTTTCTGTTATGATCAACTTACTTTTATAACAACCATTTTATACCTGAATTCTCTCTGTTTTGCACACGTACATCCTGCTCTTTCTTTCTTTTTTCTCAAAAGGAAGCACTGGGAAATCATGTGTATTATCTTCTTGCAGATAAATCAAGTATACATGTGCTGAAAGATAGTCCTAGCCGTTTACTGCATCTGCTTTAAGACATGGGTTGCTTCATAGGAAGGGTCTTGTTTATCCCTTTTGTATACAGTAGTGTGTCTCTGCTAATCTCAAACTCTTAATTTACCCCTCCCCCATTTCCCTTTTGAGAAGCAGAAGTTTGTTTTCTATGTCTGTGTGTCTTTTTCTATTTTGTAAATAAGTTCATTGGTATGATACTTTGATTCCACATTTAAGCCGTATCATATGTATTTGTCTTTGTCTGACTTACTTTAGTATGATAATCTCGAGATCATCCACATTGCTGCAAATGGCATTATTTCATTCTTTTTTTATGGCTGAGTAGTAAGGAATTTGTTCCTATTTATTGTTGAATAGTCTCCTGTGGTATGGATTTGTCACTTTGTTTACTCATTCTACAGGTGAGGAATGTTTGGGTTGCTTCTGTGTTTAGATGATTATGAATAAAGCCACATAAAGTATTTGTGCAAGCTTCGGTGTGAACACAGGTTTTCATTTCTCTTGATCTAGAGTCTGTCATAGATAATACTTGTGATTTTAATAATATCACATAACTTTACATGTAATGCAAAGATCCTCTAGTAATGTATCACTAATCTTCCCTTCCATCTTTCATACTAGCTTTACCACACATAATACTTTTATCTCAGCTTCCCAAGTGGCTCAGTGGGAAAGAATCCCCTGCAATGCAGGAGACATAGCTTCGATCCCTGATTTGGGAAGATCCCCTGGAAAAGGAAATGGCATACTGCTCCAGTATTTTTTCCGGGAAATCCCATGGGTAGAAGAGCCTGGCGGGCTACAGTCCATGGGGTTGCAAAGAGTCACACACAACTTAGCGTCTGAGCACACATGCATAATTTTATTGTCTATACTGGGATTTCACAAGACATGGCTATCATTTTAGACAATCATTAGACTTGGGAAACATGTGAAATTTCATTTTTAGATAGACTTTGTTTATACCAATTTTATGGGCCTCCCTGGCAGCTCAGATGATAAAGATCTGCCTGCAATGTGGGAGACTGGGGTTCAAGCCATGGGTTGGGAAGATCTCCCAGAGAACAGAATGGCAACCCCTTCCAGCATTCTTGCTTGGAGAATTCCACAGACAGAGGAGCCTGGCGATCTACAGTCCATGGGGTCACAAATGGACATGACCAAGGACTGATATGCACACACATGCCAGTTTTAGTGCTTTTTATTTATTGTGTAGATCAAAGTTTCTTTCTGGCATTGTTACTTTTACCTGAAAAACTTTAATCTTTCTTATAGTGTAGGTCTGCTAGTAACAGACTTTGCTTATGTTTATTTGAAAAGTATTTCTCCTTCATTTTGTAAGATATTGGATTGGTCAAAAGGTTCCTTCTTCATAATGTCTGGCTTCCCAGATGGCTCAATGATGAAGGATCTACCTGTCAATTCAAGAGACTTAAGAGATATGGGTTCAATCCCTGGATCGGGAAGATCCCCCGGAGTAAGAAATGGCAACCCACTCCAATATTCCTGTCTGGAAAATCCCATGGACAGAGGAGCCTGGCTGGCTACAGTCCATGGAGTCACAGAGTCAGACATGACTTAGCAACTAAATAGCAGCAGCAGCAGCCGTAACATCCTGTGGAAAAAACCTGAACGAACTTTTCAGCCAACCCAATATATTCACACATCCATGATTCAGTGCTGAGTTTCTTTTCCCGTTCAGCACTTTAAAGCACTTTAATGTCACGCCATTAGCAGGTATATTTGATATGAACTTTGACTTGTAATAGCGTTTAATAGCTACAATGAGTAGAAAAGGGAATACAGGACTTGCTACAACTGTAGAGCCCAGGGAGCAAAGTCGAAGAAGGAACAAGGGACGGAAGCCGTTGCTTCCCACACAAGACATGCAGACATCACGGGAAAGGTGGGCTGTCGATCACTAGATAGTGGAGAAGTTCTGTCTGGTGATGAAGGATGAAGTGATCTTCAGAAAGCTGCTCTCTGAGGTGTCAGACAAACTGGCCAGAGAGCAAGCTCCCCTGGGGCCTGCTGCCATATCAGAGGAAGGGAAAAGATCACCCTAGAACTGGAAAAAGAAGCCCATTTCTCTGCTATTTTTTCCAATGTCTCTCTAACCCTCTTGGTTGACAGAGCCTAACACTGTGCCAGCTAACAGAGGAAAGATATTCATAGGGGTTTTGCATGCTAAGTTGCTTCAGTCGTGTCTGACTCTTTGTGACCGTATGGACTGTAGCCTGCCAGGCTCCTCTGTCCATGGAATTCTCCAGGCAAGAATACTGGAGTGGGTTGCCATTTCCTTCTCCAGGGTATCTCCCTGACCCAGGGATAAAACAGTGTTTCCTGCATCACAGGTGGGTTCCTTACCACTAGCGCCACCTGGGAAGCCCATAGGGGTTTTGCTTTACTATAAAAATGAAGGCGAGGAAAAAGATCCTTTCAGCTCCTTAGTAGAGTGTGGCTGGAGGTATATAGGATTCCAGTTTGGGTGATGTTGCAACACCCTTCTGTCTGCTGCGAAAGTCCATCCTGAGTACATAACAATGTGTGTTATGCTCCGTCTTTCCAGAATCTCTTTGCACATCACCTTGTAATTGTGTACATCTGTGTCCCTAACAGGCTGTAAAGAACTCTCTCATTTATCTCATATTGCAGGCACCTGAAGTGGTTGGCCCTAGTTCAACGTCTAGGTGAATTATTTCACAGTCCAGAAAGATCAGAGCTGAACATAGAATTCAAAATTAACAACTGCAGGACCTACTGGCTGTCATACCACTGTGTTCTCATAACAGGGCTTCTGGCAGAACATTCAGGTCAAGCTGAAATAAGAAAGAATCAGAGTAACAGAGGGTAAAGTGGTTTAAATCTCAAGCTGAGTTATTTTCAGTTCAGTTTAGAGCTCTAGGAGATGATGTTTATTAGTCCTTTGATATAATCTAAACTGGCCAATTCCATTTTGGGGAAAAATTGGCATTTAAGTTGCCAATTTTGCTGCAGTCAGCTTCACCTCTGATACCTCTTGATTAGAATATAGTAACAGGTTGCACCTAAGCTGGCAAACTGCTCAGAAGTAGAAGCTGCTAATATGCATTTGTTTTGTTGAGCTGTATTTCCCTTCTAACTCCGTGTTCTAGACTCTGCAGTGATTGCATATGCCTTCTGGGGAAGTTCAGAGTACTGACTTGAGTCTGTGCAGTTTCATTTGACTGAGGGTCTAGCCTCCTTGGAAAGCACATAAGCTAGTGCTTTATTATGCCAGCAGGGAGGTCATCCAGGAAGCTGCTGCTTAAAATTGTAAAGTTGAAATTCTGCATTACTTTGGGAGAAAAAGAGAAATTACTTTCCTCGAAACATCCAATTGAGCCAAACGTTTTGACCTCCGGTGTAAAAAGGATAGTTGTGGCAGACACTTTTCGTTGTCTGAAAGCATTCTCCCTTCTTCTTTGTTAACAATGCCCTGATTCTGTTCAGGCCTCAGTGAACCAGTGTCAGGTGGAGCTGGTTTGTCCGACCCAACGTGAAAAATCCCATGTTCTTTGCCACTGATTGGTCACAGTGTGAGCATATGATTTACTTCTAACCAATGAGAAATAACAGAGTCATCTGCTAGAGGTGGTACTTAAGGAAAATGTTTTTCTCCTTGATAAGAGAGATGGCTGTACAGGGGTACTTCTCCCCTCTTTTCCTCTTCCTTTGGACACCGGTGCCTGAAATGCATTCTCTGGCCCTGTGCTGCCCTGGGAAGAGAGATGAGGCATATCTCCTCTCTCAGTGGGATATCCTGCTTGAAAATGGAGGCCAGCACCTTGAGGCTGTAAGGAGAAGGGTAAGCAAATCAGTCTCTTGGACTCAGGGGCTTGGTGTCTTTGTACTGTTGTAACAGTCCTAGAATTGTGACTTCAAGCTTCTTGTTACATGACTTTATCATTTAAGCTTCAGATGATCAAGTATTTTGTTACTTGTGGTGGAAAGCATTCTGACCATGGTATCATTGCTTCATATAGATGTTTGGTTTCCTTCTGTCCTTCTGTTTGCTTGAATAGAATGGCAACCTCACTGTATAGCTTACAATTGAGTTTCAGTAAAAAGTTAAAGTTGCTACATCTTTCCCTTTTTGAAATTTTTAAAATTCTCTAGCATCTTTAGAAGATGGAGTGAGTACAAAGTAAATATCTAATTAAGCATTTCTGGAGTGTCTGTTATCATTCAGTGAAGATGTGTTCAAATGATGAGCCTGTAAGCCATTGTTTACTTTCCATGGTTACATTTAAACATTGCTATTCATGTCCTTAGAGTCTAAAGTGACAAGAAAGAAATAGAGAAATGAATAATTAGAACCTAGTATTTCACTTGATGTTAGCAAGAATGTGTGCGTGCTTAATTAAGGCAACTTTAATACTTTGAATATACCTTCACTTGGGCCCTGTTTCATTTAATACTTGTTCCAAGATTTCCTTTTATTTTTAAGGGAATGCACTAGTTTTCCAAAGCCTTTGGAGACCACTGTAAATAACTTACACCCTGACAAATGCCTGGCTGGTGTGCAGAGAGCAGAGTGTGGTGGGGGTGTGGTGGGGTCACACACTCATTATTATCACCTGCTGGCAGCCCAGGTGCACCTGGAGGTCCAGGAGAAAAGTCCTTTCCCTCCATTATGTATGCTTAAAATGGGACAAGTACCTTTTGAATACTTGAAAGATTTATTATTCTGCTAGATATAGATGGCCCCCATTGATATCTTAAACCCTGGCGAGAAAGCTGCATGGTCCTTGGTGTTGGTATTAAGGCAGAGTTATTTACATTGAAATGTGTTCTGTTTTATATCCACCCCCCCNATCTGCACACACATCTCCTTCTCAGAATCTGCTTCTAGAGCCCAAGCTAAGGCAGCTGCTTAGAAAAAAACAGCAGTAAATGCTGCCTCCTCTGTTCATTTCAGGGACATTTCTCTGTTGCAACCCAGGAATGATTTATCCGAACACTGACAGTATTTTCCTTTTAATGTTTGAGGTAAGGATTTTCCTCCATTAAGTAAAAGGTTATAATAATCATGCTGCAAGCATGAATTTAGCATCTTATTCATGCTAGGTCTTAGACTGGACATAAAGACGATAGGGTCTCTATTCCTCAGGAGTTCACAGTCTAGGGAGAAGACAGTAAAAACCTTTCCCCCTAAGCCTACAATGGACTGTGGAAAAGGCAGTGGCGAGTAGAGGACAGTGGAGGAATACACCCAGGGCCGAATCACATAATCCCAGCCCGTAACTGTCCTTCCCGGTCCCTCCTCCCTGTCCCTCTTTCCCATCCCTCCCCTTCCTTCTCCCCATTCCTCTTCTCTCTCTGTCACACCCCACCCCATCTCCAGTGTGCTTTGAGTTGTTGAGGATATCCCCATATTCTTATAATAATTGTTTTATTACTTAGAAATTAACTTTGTACTGGCTGGTTTTCACTTACTCTAGATTACAAAAATGCCATTATGTGTTCTACAGCTTGAGATTCTGCCCTATCCTGGAATGAGCATAGCGTTTCATTTCAATGCAAATGTTCCCTCTACTCTGGTCCTTTATTACAGTTTGCTAGAACAAAAATTTTTATTCCTTGTTGATTATGCACAATGCTTATGTCTTTATGAAAATAGTTGTCTAAATTTGTGTTTAAGTTTTAAATTGAAGTTTGGACATTTTGAAGATATAATGTTCTGCAGAATTCTCCTTGCTCTACTCACATATGTTTATCATCCATTTTATATCATTAACTTCAGAAAGTTTTCAGTGGGAATGAGACTTAATACTAAAGGCTATTTAGAATGAAAACTGAGTCTAGGAAGTTATAACTCCCCTCAGATTCTACTGCATTTTTCTTCTAAACTAGTTACATGAATACATTTGAAAGCAAATTGTGTATATTTAGGATTTTTAATATACGTAACACATACAGTCTAATGAATTTGGCAGTAAAGAAAAGTAGAAAGTATAAGTTTATCAGAGATTAGTGAGAAACAATGCAAATGATGTCCTTTCAGTTTTTTTTTTTTTTTTTTTTTTGGAGGGCCAGTATAACTTGTTGACCACACATTTTAAGTAAGAATCATTTCTGACTCCATATTGAAAGAGGTCAGGTGTGCAGAACTGATGGGGTAGATCAATCACCTTTTGAAATAGCAAAGGAAGAGAACATTTTTCATGCAAGTGCATACTCATAGCAGAGTCTGCATCATGATCTAAGGCACTCAGTTTTTATTTCAAAGTAAGCATAGCAGTGTGGATTCACAGTAAGTTAAGGCTTCTGTATTTTTTATTATCTCCCCCATGATTTTTCATCATGCTGTCACATTTTATGCCCCCTGCCTTGCTTCTGGCTTGTGACGACTAGGAACTGGTGAGAGCACATAGCCCTTTATGGCAGAAGACATTCTGCTGATCGGGACAGTGTGGTCAATTGTGAACAGCCCTCACAGGTAAGGGATCTGATGCCACACTTGTGATGTATTTCTTTACTATAGAGCATTAGGCACAGTAGAAGGATGGTAGGCTTGGGGTTGGGGACAGGGAAGAGAGGACAGAATGTTGGAGGAGAAAGAATGCTAGTTCCAGGCTCAAATTAATCAATCAGTTGATGTGTGTGTGTATTAGTTGCTCAGTCGTGTCTGACTCTTTGTGACTCCGTGGAATGTAGTCCATCAGGCTCCTCTGTCCATGGAATTTTTCAGGCAGGAATACTGGAGTGGGTTGCCATGGCCTTCTCCAGGGGATCGGGGTTGAACCCAGGTCTCCTGCATTACGGGCAGATTCTTTACTGTTCAAGCTACCTGGGAAGCCCAATCACTTGATAGGCAGTAGCAACTTAGCTTCACTCATTTCCTTTAGGGCTTCCTTGATGTCTCAGAAAGGTAAAGAATCTGCCTGCAGTGTAGGAGACCCAGGTTTGATCTGTGGATTGGGAAGATCCTTGGAGAAAGAAATGGATACCCACTTCAGTATTCTTGCCTGGAGAATTCTACAGACAGAAGAACCTGGTGGGCTGCAGTCCATGGAGTAGACTTTTCTGTAGTCTTGTTAGAAAAGTATTTTCACAAAGAAAGAACAGCTCTCAAGAGAGGAAGCACGTGCTGAAACTTCACAGGTTAATAGTGAAACATTTAATTGGATTAAATATAAACATTTAAAATTGTATTTAATTAACAAATTCCCAGCAGGTGCTAGTGGGAAGGCAGGAGACGTAAGAAATACAGGTTTGATCTCTGACTTGGGAAGATTCCCTGGAGGAGGCCCTTTGCAACCCATTCCAGTATTCTTGCCTGGAGAACCCCATAGAGAGAGGAGCGTGGTGGGCTACAGTCCATGGATTTGCATAGAGTCAGACATGACGGAATGACTTATCATGCAAGAATCCTGCACAGAGAAACAACAAAAAAATCTGTGTTTTTCAAACTTCAGTTATTTCAAGGACTTCAGGACTTCCAGCATGTTAGTATACCACCTGTATTATTGATTATTTAATAGTTCTTTTTGAACTGGCATGTTTTTTCACTTATTTTGAAACAAAACTTTATATTACTACTCTAAAAAGAAAATTATATTATTCAGCATAATAAATAGAACAAGACCATAAAATTAAATTGTAATGATGTGTCAATATAGGTTCATCAGTTGTAACAAGCTCACCACTGTGGTGGGGATGTTGATTGTGGGTGAGGTCATGCCTGCTGGGGAACAGGAGGCATGTGAAAAGTCTTTGTATATTCCTCTCAAATTTGCTGTGAACCCAAAACTAAAAAATGAAGTCTATGTGTGTGCTAAGTTGCTTCAGTTGTGTCTGGAAACTCTTTGTGACCGTATGGACTGTAGCCTGGCAGGCTCCTCTGTCTGTGGGATTCTCCAGGCAAGAATACATGGCAAGTGAGTTGCTGTGCCCTCCTCCAGGAGACCTTCCCGACCAAGGGACTGAACTTGTGTTTCTTATGTCTCCTGCATTGGCAGGCGGGTTCTTTCCCACTTGCACCACCTGGGAAGCCCAGGCATTCTTGAGTGAATCTCATTTGTCTCCATGGCTTAAAATGCTGCCATTGTATTGAGGTCTCTCAAATACACGTTTGTCTTCTGAGATTCAGGGTCATTATTATAGGACAGTGTTCATAGGCTCACCTGATAAAATGCGAAGACATTTTCTTAATTCTAAAATTCAGCCTCCCCTGATATTCCCAGTCACTATTGGCATCCCTCCTCCTTCCTCCACAAGTCGGCAACCTGAGAGACTTAACTCCCTCTCTACCATTCCCATGCTTCCCACATGGAATCATTTTCCAAATTCTATGGCTTCTTCCTCTTGAATCTCTTTTGAATCCATTCTCTTTCATTTATATCTATCAGCAGTGCCATAGCTCTGGCCCCTACAATCTGTTTCTTGGACCAAAACACTTGCTTCTTAACGGAATTCTCTGCCTCCTTTTATTGATTTCCCTCCCATCCACTCTGCTTACTGCCTCCTAAGTTATTTTTGTACTGTATAAATCAATACATGTCACTCCACTGTTAAAAACCCTTTGTTGGTTTGTACCTTCTTTCCTGAAAGTGGTATAAACTCCATTTCTTGGTAAATGAAGCCTTCATGGTTTGCGTTTTGACTACCCATCCATCTTCTCTCATTTCCTGATGTCTCTCTGACTTTGCAGCTCACACTATATATTATAGTAACACATGGCTTCCTTATGTACTGTTGTAGGTGATGCCTCTTTGCTTCTGTTACACATTACTTCATCTACTGAAGTGAATCCATAGTGTTTGAGAGCAAGCTATTTGGGTTGGATGCACATTGCTGTCATTTATACTTAGGCAGTCATGGTCAGATTACTTAACTGCTATAATTGCTTTATCTACAAAGTGAGGATTTATGCCAAGAATAATAGACATGCCATAGGTTTGTTTTGAGGAGGTAATGATTTAAAAGTCTGAAGTGCCTAAAACAGTGCTTGAAACAGGAAGTGATATATGTATATAAATATAACTTATTACTGTCACTCTGAATGATTTTCCCTCATGTCACCTGAGTGAACTGCTATAAATTCTTAAAGACAGATCTGTTATCACCTCCTCCGTGAACTCTTTACTCATGCCTCCCGGGGCACATTCTTCCCCTTACCCTGTGCCCTCACTGTAATTGCAATGTGCTTACTTGTGCAAATATCATACTTCATTGCAATTCCCCTCCCCATTTCTCTCAAGACTAGATTGTGAGACTCTTGGGAGAAAGACTGTTATACTTATTTTGGTCTGCAAAGTGTATGTGTTCAGCTTGTCAGATGAAGAAATAAATAGTTACATGGTTTTTTAAAAAAATTTTTAACTTGGAAAATTTCAAACACATTCAAAAGTAGAGATGCTCATAAAACGAGCCATCATATATCCTAAACCTAGCTCCAGCACACTGCCATTTTTGTAGAGCATTATAAAGCAAATCCCGAATATATTTTATACTCATAAATATGTCAATAGGTATCATGAGTAGATAAGAAAATAGTTATGTTTAAACTATTTTCTTAGGAGTGGCAAAATGTTGATTGCCTAATTCTACTATGTCTTTTGGGCTTCTCTGGTCACTTAATTGGTAAAGAATTTGCCTGCAATGCAGGGGACCAGGGTTTCATCCCTGGATTGGGAAGATGCTCTGGAGAAGGAAATGGCTACCCACTCAGGTATTTTTGCCTGGGAAATATGTACAGAGGAATCTGGAGGGTTACAGTCCAAGGAATTGTAAGAATTGGACACGGCTCATCAACTAAACCACCACCACTACTGTCTTTTACATTACTAACAGTGATACTTCTATAATCTTTCCTTTATTTATTATTATTATCCCATTCCTTTAAAATACAGTTCAGAAATGAAAGGAAGAGTCAATGCATAAACCTTCCTTTTGTAAATTTTCACAGTGATGGGATGGTGCTCTGATACCAGTGACGGCGTCTAAAGGTGATTAGTATAATTTTTAGACCATGGTTTTGATTTCAAGGAATTTTATATATTAGATATAGTTTGTTCAATTGCAACTGGTTTTATTAATGATGCTAAAGTTGTTCCAGCTTTGGCCTATGGGAGCTGTTCAAGGTATTCCTGAGTCCTTTGACATGTCTTCAGAAGTCTTTCTTAGCATACTTGTTTTCAGGTACAGCAAGATAACGTCTGTTCATTTCTTGCCCCAGACCTAAAATGATTCATTTATCTAAGAAGCTCTACTTTCCATAAGCAAGCTCCCATATTGCTCTTAGGTAAACTCTATTTGCTTTTTATAGTTGAGTTTTAAGTATTCTGTGTATTATAGATACTAGGCCTTTATGAGATGTGTTTTGTAGATGTCAATATTTTATCCCACTTTGTAGCTTGTCTTTTCATCTTTTTAAGAGTATTTTGCAGAGTAAAAGTTAATTTTGATGAAGTCAAATTTATCAATTTTTTCTTTGAATTATACATTTGATAACACATTGCCTAGCTCTTAACACCCAACTTTTCTCCTGTATCTTTCTACATATATCTATAGTTTTACATATTAGATTTAAGTCTATGGTCCATTTGGGGTTAATTTTTTTTTTTTAATAAGTTGTGCGACTTAAGCAAAGACATTTTTGTCTTTCATCTTTTTTTTTTTTTTTGCTAACCATGTTTTGGAAAAGACTATCTTTATTCTACTGAATTACTTTTGCATTTCTGTCGATCAGTTGTGCATATTTTTATGTACCCATTTCTGGGTTCTTTATTCTGTTCTATTGGTCCGTGTGTTTATTCTTTGGTTAATACCACATCACTTCAGTTCTTATAAGTCTTAAACCTGGGTAGACTGACTGACTCATCACTTTATTTCCTATCAAAATTGTTTCAGCTATTCTAGTTCTTTTATCTTGCTATATAACATTTAAGGTAATCTTGTCTGTATTTTCAAAATTCTTGCAGAGATTGTGATGCAAATTGCATTAGACCTGTATATAAATCTGAAGGAGAATTCACATTAATGCTATTTGTCTTCTAATCCATAAACACATATACTACTTTATTTAGCTCTTTTTATATTTTTTTCATTAATGTATTGTTTTCAGCATGTAAGTTCCCGATATGTTTTATATTTAAATCATTTTTAGGAGAGCAGTTATAAATGCTTTTATTTCAGTTGTTTACATGTTTATTGTTTACAATCCAACTGCTGGGCATACACACTGAGGAAACCAGAATTGAAAGAGACACATGTACCCCAATGTTCATTGCAGCACTGTTTATAATAGCCAGGACATGGAAACAACCTAGATGTCCATCAGCAGATGAATGGATAAGAAACCAGTGATACATATACACAATGGAGTATTACTCAGCCATTAAAAAGAATACATTTGAATCAGTTCTAAAGAGATGGATGAAACTGGAGCCTATTATACAGAGTGAAGTAAGAAAAACACCAATACAGTATACTGACACATATATATGGAATTTAGAAAGATAGTAATGATGACCCTGTATTTGAGACAACAAAAGAGACACAGACATATAGAACCGTCTTTTGGCCTTTGAGGGAGAGGGCGAGGGTGGGATGATTTGGGAGAAGGGCATTGAAGCATGTATACTATCATGTAAGAAACGAGGTGCCAGTCTATGTTTGATGCAGGATGCAGGATGCTTGGGGCTGGTGCACGGGAATGATCCAGAGAGACGTTGTGGGGTGGGAGGTGGGAGGAGGATTCAGGATTGGGAGCTCGTGTACACCTGTGGTGGATTCATGTCGATGTATGGCAAAGCCAATAGAGTATTGTAAAGAAAAGTATATAAAAAAAGAAACAATATTTTGTATGTTTATCTTGTATTCTTTGACCATGTTGAACTCTTATTAGTTCTGGAAGGGTTTTCTGTGCTGATCTCTTGAGATTTTCTATATAGACCATCATATATATTAAAAAAATTTTTTTCCTCTTTATTTCCACAATAGTTCATTCTGTGGTGTGTGTCTTGTAATTCTTTCTAGTTAAATCTTTTTTCTCTCTTTCTATCTACATTTGTTTCTAACTGTCCTTAAATGACTCAACATTTATGATGATTTAAAATTCAGATTTATGTTTTATTTGGTAGTTTCTATAATTTTCCTTAGTTTTGGGGGATAATATTAGGTTCTGCCTTTTGTTCTATACCCATATCTTTTTCTTGTGAGTTCATTTTCATAAGTATATAATTTAGATGTTATTTATCCTTGTTTATCTTATATCTTAAAATGAATTCGATTGCAATTCTCTTAATTGTTCATTTTAAGTGAGAAGGACTTTCATGTTTTTTAGGAGAAAGTGCTTGTGTAGCAGAGGTGAAGATTGAGATTGTTTTTTCCAGCTTCTTAACTAAGATTCCTCTTTTGTTTCACTGTGATATGTTAAAGATTTATCTGCATACCTATATCACTAATATATTGAGACTCCACTATTTTGCTTTTTCTTATCCCCTCTAGAATCTCTATATCTTCTGTTTTACACCCAAGATTGTTACCCCAAATGTGGTATTTTGTTAAGACAAGTTTCTCTTCTTTGTATGGTTTTAACTATTTTTGAGATCCCAGAAGGCCAATACCCCCAGTAAGTCTCCCAGTCATCACAGCTGTCCTGAGCTTGGCCATTTGAGTCCCCAGCTTTGAGTTGAGACCTCTTTTTGAAATGAATTCCTAAGTTTCTTGGCTTTCCAAACCCACTGGAATTCCCTTTGCTTATTCTTGCATAGCTGCTACTCTTCTAGGATCTTGCTGCTGTCTGTGTTTTAAATACACTTGCTCTCATACTAGGATTTATGGAATAATTTATCAACTTGTTTTGCACTCTATTCTGTTTATTGCTACATAACAAATCTGCCCAGAGCCTATTGCCTTAGAACAATAATTTATTATTGTATTTCATATTTTCGGGTCATGGAATGACGCGTGACACAGTATGGGTGTCTTGTCTCTGTTTCACAGTGTTGCAACCTCAGATGAGATAACTTGAATGGTTCCGAGTTGGAATATTTGGGGGCTTGCCAAGCATCTTTTTTCCCCCTCTCTCCCTGTATTGCTAACACAGGCTTTCTCAGACTAGAGTAGCCCCAGGGTATTTAAAGTTCTTATAAAGCTGCTAAATTTTCCAAGAGACCAAGGTGGAAGCATCCTGTTCTCTTAAAGGCTGGGCCTGGAAGTGACATGGTATCACTTTCACCTACTGTATTATTTAAAACTGTCACAGGTAAACCCAGACTCAAGGGCAAGGGAAACAGACCTGGCCTCTTGATGGCAGAACTAAGAACTGTGGCCTCTTTGAACATACATGATATGCAAGTTACTCTATTAGTTTTTTTGATAAGAGCTTTATTGAGGTACAGTTCACATCACATACAATTCATCCACTTAGAGTGTACAATTAAATGACTTTTAGTGTATGAACAGAGTTGTGTGACTTTTTTGAAATCAATTTCAGAGCATTTGTCACCCCCCAAATAAATCTTGAACCATTTAGCAGTAGTGCCCCATTTCTACTGTTTTTTAAACAAGATTTTAAAAAATATAACATTTTTTACATTTTTGTAAAAATGTATTGAAATTGAAAAAGTTGAAAAAAATATAACATCAAGTCTCGCCATCATTTTGCTCAAAATTGTATAAAGATTTTTTGAAAAGGGAATATTACTGGTTTCTGAGATATGTATTATTGAAACTAAGGCAAAGATACCGTTTTAAAAAATATATCCATAATATGAGTCAAGGTCAGGGGCAGCAGCCGAGAGGAGCTATGCCATGTCCAAGGTCAGGGGCGGTGGACAAGACTGCCAGGCTGCAACAGCGCAGGAGCAGCTGAGAGGAGCTACCCTAGCCTGAAGCCAGGGGCAGCGGCCGGGAGGAGCAAGTCCATATCCAAGGAGCAGTGGCTGCACGGGCTCAGGAGGGCCTAGAGGAGCTATTCCATGTTCAAGGTCAAGAGGGGCGGCAGTGAGGAGATACACCTCATCCATGGTAAGGAACAGTGGCTGTGCTTTGCTGGAGCAGCTGTGAAGAGATACCCCATGTCCAAGGTAAGAGAAACCCAAGTAGACGGTAGCTGTTGCAAGAGGGCATCAGAGGGGAGACACACTGAAACCATTCTCACAGAAAACTAGTCAATCTAAGCATACTAGGACCACAGCCTTGTCTACTCAATGAAACTAGGCAATGCCCTGTGGGGGCACCCAAGATGGGCGGGCATGGTGGAGAGGTCTGACAGAATGTGGTCCACTGGAGAAGGGAATGGCAAGCCACTTCAGTGTTCTTGCCTTGAAAACCCCATGAACAGTATGAAAAGGCAAAATGATCAGATACTGAAAGAGGAACTCCCTAGGTCAGTATGTGCCCAATATGCTGCTGGNAGCAGAATAGACATTTTCAATAACATTTATGAAGCACTGATTTTCCTTTCTAACCCAGGGATACTCCATTCACATTACAGATACCCCCCTAAATATGAACATGATTAACAATGATGATTTGATGTCAGGCAAATTTGTAGTAAAGCAGCTTCTTTGCCAACATTAATAAACATTTATTGAACACCTACTATGTATAAAGTATAAAATGAAAGAGAGGTTTGGAAAATATCTGGACACTATGCCATGGAAACCTGAAGATGACAGTATCTGAAAGAATGATCAAGTTGAGGCCTGGTGCAAATCTGGAGCGACTAGGAAGCATCCTCACTCAGTCTGATCAAAGAAATCATAAAAACACTGGAACACAAGTTTTCCTCAACTGCTTCATCAACAAGCAAGGTTTAGGAAGCAGGAACAGCCACCTCCAAGCAGCCCTCCCGGCTCTCCAGAGCACATGCGATTGTACCATTGTTCCTCAATCCAGTTGTGACTCCAGAAGATGGAGGGGAAAAAAATCCATGCATCTTCCATGTTATTTTTGTAGTATCTGTTAAGAAAATGAATACTGCTGAAAGGTAACACATTCAGTTTTATCTTAAAATAACTTGTATTTCATTAAGCCCAGCAGTATCTTCATTCTACATATATCTAACGAGCAGTTAAATCATGTGGTTGAGTCAGGCTACAGACCCCAGTTTTGGTGAACTGCAGAATCAGAAGTTGTCTTTAATAGTTTCAAGGGCCAGAAGCAGAGGCTCACGTGCCACAGGCTAAGATCTGTTATCCTAGCCTTTTATCTCAAGGGATTCCTCCCAGGCTCTTGTCCTTAGCTGGTCTGTGGAAAGAGAGCCTTAGCATCCAGTGAAAGCATGGAGGTCAGACCTGTTAGGAAATGGGAAGGCTGACAGCAGACGCTGGTTCCGCAGATGGTTTACAGCAGCATTTTCTAAAGATGCTAGGCTCTTCACCACCTTTAGTACCAGGGACTGAACCTCGGCTAGCTCTGAGCACCTACTTCATGCTCTGCAAAGATCTGATTTCACCCCAGACACCTTGACTAGCTCAAAGCATGGTGGGTAGTAAAAGAGTGAGGCAAAAAGTCATCGTCAGATAGCTCATAATCATCCAGTTCTCTCTACAGGAGGCAGTCATTGTCCTCAGGAGCAGTTACACTATAAAGCTGGAGGCAGAACAGAAGTGGGTTAAAGCAGAACGTTCTTGAGGTTTATTCCTCAAAAGTCAAACATGATTTCAGTTTGGGGTCATCCACCAAGCGTGAAGGTTGTGGATAACAGTATTATTAATATTCCATAAATTCTTTATATCGTACTCAGTGGAAAATCATCATTTGTAATATTTATCTGGTGCTTGAATGAGAACATGCGATAATACGACAATTCAATTTTCTACTTTGACATTTCAAATATGACCAAGTCATGATAATCAATCAGCAATGCATTTGTCATCTACATGAAGCCAATTATGCACCAATAATCAGTAAAATTTCAAACTTGTAACCTAGACCCGTGTGCAGTGGCANAGCAAGCTTATCCTTAAAATTACCTATGGAATTCAGAAAATTCAAACCACTTCCACTGCCACCATTGTGGTCCATGGTTTTTTTTCCAGCAACCTCCTAACTGATTTCCCTGTTCATATCCTTGACTTGGCAATCCTATTTGTGGTGAAGCTACCAGACTGAGCTTATAAACCATAAAGATCACTCTTCTGTACGGTGTTGGAGTGGTGAATATATGACTCTTATGTGTTTATTAAAATCCTTACAAAATATGTTTCACTCTATGCAAATTTAAAAAAAATCAGCAAAAATTAGTACAGATTTTTTACTTCTGTCTCAAGTGTGAGCTGAAGTCCTTCTAATGGCCCCCAGGTTTACTCTGCCTCCGTCACACTGAACGCTTCATGTTTTCGAACACACAAGATATTCTCTAGCTTCAGGATCTTTACACCATAGGCAAAGAATGTAGATCCTAATATTGTTAACTTTAAAAATTTATGTTTTTACGTTTAGTCTAATATGTGGCCAGATTTTATATATGGTCAAAGAACATGTAAAATGAATATTAATATTATTTCTTTGCAGGTCTGTGCATAAATCTCTAAAACCAAGTTTATTAGTTATGTTGTTACCAGTCATTATCTCCATAGGGTCATTTTACTTTTGACAGACCTCTCAAATACTGAGAAAGGAGTATTAATCTAACATGATGCCTGGAGCAAATCAGTTAATCCAAAATGCCTGTTACGACAGGGGATAAAGAAGAAAAACATGGAAGATGTATTATTTTGGTTTAAAACACAGATAGGTATTTAGTTGCAAATCTTTTGATCAAGAGTCAAAGTCTTTCCTAGGGTATGGGCTCTGTATTGGAATTCTATTTGTCTGGCTTAAACCACATGCATTTGAAAGGTCTGTCATTTTTAAATGTAGATTTTTTTTTTTAAGTGGAAAGAGATTTTAAAGGCACTTTTGTAAGTTATTCGGATATAGAATAATATCTAGGTTTTTACAATTAATATCTGATCTCCCAATAACTTACCTTTGTGTCCCCACATGTAATTTGAGAGGAATTTTTAGAGTCACGTTGATAGAAGCTTTACAAACTCTTTAAGTTGTAATGAAGTATAAACCCTATTTTCACATTTAATATGTGGTGTTTAATATACAATATCAGATCCAATGTCAATATCAAGTACAACAGACATAAGCATGTTTGGAAACAAATATGACTGACCCTTGGTAAGCATCCACCTCAATTTGTGGGGGTAGAAAGGTATGAGCATGCAGACAGGGCAATGCATTGGTGGTCAGTATTAAGACTGCTAACGATAAGTCAGCATATTTTGCAGAAGAATATAAATTATCAGTTAATTCATAGAGACGGTTAAGAGCTCTTACTGTATTACTGTGTCAATTTCTCTTTTCAACTCTTTTTTGCTTTATGTTTTAGTCTTTATCTGATGCATAAAACTGATGACAGTTATAGCCTTTGAGCATTGTTCTTTTGTTCATAAAAGTAACATTCTTTGTTTCTTTGAAGCTTTTAGCTTGAACTTGTCTCTTAGTGCTATTGCAACCTTTTTTTTTTTTTTTTTTGATGCTTCTTACCTCTTTGCTTTGTTTTCTTTTATGGCGGGAGTTCCTTTGATATTTTTCTCTTCTGTAATGTGGAAAGCCTCCAAATTGATAGAGATCGATATTAAGACTTGAAAAAACTTTTTGGATTCTGTATTACTCAAGATACCAACTTCAGTAACTGTTCAACTTCTTAAGATGAAGTGTTGGCAAACTTTCAGTCTCTTCAATCTCTTATTTGACTTGCTATATGTTTTCCATAATCATCATGATTTTGCACACATACACACGTGTGGGTTTATATATTTAATCCCCAACACCAAACTCCTCATTTTTATTGGCTGTTTGTTTTTATTCATTTTTAGTTTATTGGTATATATCTTCAAATAGTTGCCTTCCACACTCACCCACTGCAGTGGCACATAAATGATGTACTTTTCGCATCATGTTTTTATCTGAAAGCTTTTTTCTTTGCCTGTTTTCCAGAATGACAATTTATCAGACTATAGATCTCATGAGTCAGAACCCTTCTTCTTTGATATTTACAAATGTTGATAGAAGTTATATAACATTTACTGTGGTCATTGAGAAAAAACTATATGATCAAATTGCTTTCCTTTTTCTTTATAGATGAAATTTTTTTTCCCTTTAGATGCTTGCAGGCTTTTTTCTTTGCTCTTAAAATTGAATATTTTCACCAGGTTGAAATTAGGTGACAGTTTTCATTTAATAATTTCACCTAGAGCAGGGTGAATACTTTTTGGCTGTAGATTTGATCAGATATATGTTCTTTTAATACACTTGTGGTTATTATTTCTATCCCATCTGTTCTGTTTTCTTCTGCAGGAAATCATATTCCTTAATGTGTGGATTTCTTCTGTCTATTCTCAATGTCTCTCATATTTTTCCCTTACACCATATTCTGAGTGAATTTTAAAGCCTCTCATCCAAAGCAGTGATTGGATTTTTGACATGTTGACTCTACTTTTCTTTTCAATAGCTTCTAAGCTTATATAGCTTCTAATACCACTTAAAACTCCTTGGAGATTAAAAAAAATTTTTTTTTGGCTTAACTCTGTCATATTCTTTTTTTGACTTAACCCTGTCATATTCCATTTTATGTGGACTTGTTTATCACTCATTGAGCCTATTTAATTTTCTTGGTACTTTGGCCACCTCATGGGAAGAGTTGACTCATTGGAAAACACTTTGATGCTGGGAGGGATTGGGGGCAGGAGGATAAGGGGACGACCGAGGATGAGATGGCTGGATGGCATCACTGACTCGATGGACATGAATTTGAGTGAAGTCTGGGAGTTGGTGATAGACAGGGAGGCCTGGCGGGCTGAGATTCATGGGGTCGCAAAGAGTCGAACACGACTGAGTAACTGAACTGAACTGAATTTTCTTGGGAGAGCAAAGCAGTTTTTACTTAGTTTTCTTTTTTTTTTTTTAAATTTTATGTTATTGAAGTATAGTTGGTTTACAATGTTGTATTGGTTTTTGCTATAGACTAAAGTGACTCAGTTATAGAAAAAACTGACTCAGTTATACATATAGATACTTTTTCATATTCTTGTCCATTATAGTTTATTTTAGGGTATTGAATATAGTTCTCTGTGCTATACAGTAGGATCATTTTGCTTATCCATTATATATATATATATATATATGCTTAAAAGTTTTCTTTTGCTTCCTGTAATGTAGCTTCAAAAGTATAACTTTACATCTGTACTTTGCATGTTATGTTTACTTTTACTTTCATGTTGCAGTTTTTCTTCATAAGTTTTTGTCTGACTGACATTCTCTTGGGTAAATTCTTAATTAGATCTGCAATTTGCTTCAGAATAGTAGAAGTGAGGCGGATTCTCCTTTTTCTTTACCGAGGTCTTCAAAATTTAACATAATTACTGTAACTCTGTAGTATGGTCTGAAGTCAGGGAGCCTTATTCCTCCAGCTCTGTTTTTCTTTCTCAAGATTGCTTTGGCTATTTGTGATCTTTTGTTTTTCCATACAAATTGTCAATTTCTTTAATTCTAGTTCTGTGAAAAATGCCTTTGGTAATTTGATAGGGATTGCAATGAATCTGTAAACTGCTTTGAGTAGTATAGTCATTTTCACAATATTGATTCTTCCAATCCAAGAACATGGTATATTTTTCCATCTGTTTGTGTCATCTTTGATTTCTTTCATAAGCATCTAATAGTTTTCAGAGTACAGGTCTTTTGCCTCCTTAAGTAGTTTTATTCTTAGGTATTTCATTCTTTTTGAAAGGAGCTTCCCAGTAGTTCAGATGGTAAAGAATCTGCCTGCATTTCAGGAGACCTGGGTTTGATCCCTGGATCAGGCAGTTGTCCCCTGGAGAAGGAAATGGCAACCTACTTCAATATTTCAATGTGATGGTATATGTGATTATTTCCTTGATCAATCTTGTGATTGATTTCTTGATTTCTTAGTGTATAGGAATGCAAGAGATTTCTGTGTGTTAATTTTGCATCTTGCAACTTTACAAAATTCATTGAGCTCTAATAGTTTTCTGGTAGCATCTTTTGTGTTTTCTATGTATGGTATTGAAAGGTTGTTGCTGAACCATGAAAGACGCCAGGATTCTTGGCCTCTGGAGGAGAAGAATTCAATCCGGGGCCAGAGACGAGGCTTAATCACTCAGAGCTTTTGTGTAATCGAGTTTTATTAAAGTATAAAAGGGATAGAGAAAGCTTCTGACATAGACATCAGAAGGGGGCAGAACGAGTGCCCCATCACTAGTGTTAGCAATGGAGTTGTATACTTTTTAATTACTTATTACAGTGAATCAAAAGAATGTGTGGAGGTTGTAAAGAGCTCACTAGACCCACTTCCATAATTTACATTTTAAGATAACAGGATTAACCAGAAGGTTTTTTTTCCAGAGACTCCTCAAGCAGGATACATTATTGTTATATAATCCTAAGGAATGTAGAGAGAAAAAAAAAAAATTCTTTCTTCCTCCTTGAGAATTCCAGACCCCCCTCTCTTGGGGAACCCTGGACTTCTTACCAACCTGCCTAGGAATTGATTCTCTCAGTATCATGTCATATGCAAGTAATGGCAATTTTACTTTTCCAATTCAGATTTCTTTTATTTCTTTTTCTTCTCTGATTGTCATGACTAGGACTTTCAAAAATATATTGAATAATAGTAGTGAGGGTGGACATCCTTGTCTTGTTCCTGATCTTTAAAACAAGTGGTTTCAGCTTTTCATCATTGAGAATGAGGTTTGTTGTGGGTTTGTCATATATTGACTTTATTATGTTGAGGTAGTAGGAATGTAATCTAGTGTAGACGTTATGGAGAACAACATGACAGTTCCTTAAAAATGAATAATAAAGCTCTCATATGACCCAGATATCACACTCCTGGACATATATCCAAAGAAAACCCTATTATTCATTGCAGCACTATTTACAATAGCCAGTACATGGAAGTGGCCTAAATGCCCATCAGCAGAGGAGTGGGTAAAGAAAATATGGTATCTATATACAATGGAATATTACTCAGCCTATCATAAAAAAATGAATTAATGGCATTTGCAGCAACATGGATGGACCTAGAGATTGTCATACTGTGTAAAGTAATTCAGACAGAGAATGACAAATATCATGATATTGCTTACCTGTGGAATCTAAAAAAATGTACAGAAGAACTTATATACAAAACAAATAGTTACAGATGTAGAAAATAAACTTATGGTTGCATGGGTAGAGATGGGGAGGGATGAATTGGGAGATTGGGATTGACATATAGACACTACTATATATAAAATAGATAGCTAATAACTACTGTTTAGCATGGGGAACTCTATTCAGTACTCTGTAATGATCTATAGGGGAAAAGAATCTTAAAAGAGAGTGGCTATATGTATACGTATAACAGATTCACTTTGCTGTACACCTGAAACTAACACAACATTGTAAATCAACTATATTCCAATAAAAAATTCAAAGTAGCAAACATAACAGACATAATTAACCGAAATGCCAGATTTTATAGGTAAATGGCACACGTTTAGTTATTAACTAGCTGAGGAAGGGTGGGAATATCAGCATTTGTGGTAACTTTGTTTCTATAAATTTTAATCTCAATATCTGTTGAAATGACTTCAACTAAGGGCCAGTGTTCCTTACTTGTTTTCTCTTTAATCTGTCCAAAATTACAGAGTTTGGCTCTGGGGTTTAGCTCTTGATAATCACTCTACATGGTTTTTCAACTTGCTCAGATGCGGGCTGGTACATCCCTCATCCCTGCAGGGACGTGTCAGTCTCTGTAAATCCTCCTTCATGTCCCTGGAGTCCTGTGAGGAAGGGAACCATTGGTATGTCTCATGTCTTTGCCACGGCAGGGCAATTCCTCCAGCCTTTACTGCTTCAAATTAAAGCAGCTTGACAAAATTGCTTACTTCTTGCAGCACTACTCTGTTTTGGTTTGTTTAAAAGAATTGTGCATCAGCTCATACTTTCTTTTATTCAGCTTGGATTATATCTTATAGGTATTCCTATTTTAGAGTTTGTTACCATCCCTTGTTCTTGTATCTCTTTGGTACAAGATACAGCTTTGGTACAATCACAGCTGGTTTCTGGTTTGGGGAACTGGAATAGACTCATGGATTTCTAATGCATTATCTTTCCCAGAAGACACCCTCAGTAAGAATTTTGTTGCTCTCCATACATCATTTTTATTCACCATCCTTCTTCACCCATTTCAGAAACTAATTAGTCTAAATTCAATTTTCTCATTAACACTCAACTCCTCTAGATTTCTTGCAGAGAGTCACCTGAAGCTGGTGACATTCTTTACCTAGTTTTGAACATAATCATGATTACCAAACCCACTGAATAACCACTACTGAGGGAAATTGTTTTACAAGGAAAGCATAAAGCACAGTGCTTTCAATGGGACTTTCTCAATAAGGGTGAGTTCCAGTCCCTTCCCTTCCCAGGTCCTTTCGTTGTCTAGTTTCTCCCTGGTTCTCTACATCCTGAAGATAATTGCTGAATAGTTCTCTCTAAACATAGCTCTCTTGGTATAAAACCACTAACAAACTATGCAGTCAATTATTTCTGCTTCTTCATCCTTTACTTGTTTGCTTTGTACATTTCTAGGTGATATAGCCAGACCAGTTGTAAGAAGCAATAGATACTCAGGAATAGAATTCATTAATAAAGTAGAAATGATCTTTGCCTTTTTGATTATTATTCTGTATCACTATTTAATCCTCTATGGCATTTGTCTTTCTTCCACTCTTCATCATGTCTTGGGAGGGAGCAGTTGAGAAATAAGAAACACTGAAACTATTTTTTTGAGAAGAAAATCCCATGGAATACGAAAAGTAATATTTGCCTGACATGTTGGGGTTTCATCTGAGACTTTGTTTGAGTCTGAGTAAAATATTTTCTGCCATTTTTGAATTGTGTGGAAAGATATATTTCTTTTAAAAGTGTACTGAGTCTTAAAAATATTATGCAGAAGGCAGTTAACAGTTACATATTTCAAAATTGCTTTAGAAAAGAAAATTAATCTGGAATTAAAGAGAATTGTTGCATTATCTTTTAAAAGATTAACTAATGATGTCTATATTAGCCAAAAAAAGTATATCTTAACACAATCTCTGTGCCCTTGTTAATGTTAAAACTGTTGAAAGAACTCCTACATCTCAACTTAGAACAAATTAAATAATCAGAAAATGGATCTTGTTTTGCTAGTGAGAAATGTATGTACTCTGAAGTATTCTTCCTTTCAAAAGTTCTTTATCAGTTGAAGGATTATTTTTTCAATGATTTCTTTGTGATCTAAGCTAAACTCTTACTGCAATTTAAAACTTTTTCCTATACTATTGTACTTCTGTGGAATTGGAGAGTCATTTGACTCAAGTAGTTGCTGTCTTCCCAATCAATGGATGCATTTAAAGGAATGTGAGAAGAATACCTCACAGAATGCCTTGCCGTAGGACTTCTATTCTCTTTTCTGGTTACAACTGCAAATTATTTTTTCTTCCTTTCTCTACTCTCTCTTATTTTAGGATTTTCTTTCTTATGTAATTTAATACAATAACCACATAAATCACAGAAGAGTTCAAATTAACTGCAGAAAAATTTTTGTTGGCGTATGTACTTCATAAAGTCATTACTGCCTATTGATCATGATTTTCATTTATTTTGAAGTGTGCCTTTTAACTGTTTTCCAAAAAAAGCATCTGTATAGACATTCCAGTAAATTCTACATATTAATATTCTATATTAAAAAAAATAAACACAGAATTCAAATACTTGAAGCAAAACAGCTTCAGTTTTCAATAATGGGTATTATTGCCTCTGATTTTGGAAATTTCAGGCAGAAGATTTTATACTAACAGGGTCTGGTAGTAATAGAGAAGCAAATCTAATTTTCTATTCATTGTAGTTACATGATCATAGTGAAATTTAAGAATTGAAGTCTCTGGATTTTGTGTAAAATACATTTGAAAATGGAATCAATGTGTTTAGAAAATATTTGTATTTATATATTCTGTTGTATTTTTAAAAGTATTCTTGTAATGATAGGATAACTTAAAATAGCTTGTACATTTGAATATCAGTTGAAATGTTTTTAATGAATGAAACCTTTTACTCATGTCATGCAGTTTCTTCCTGCTCATCATTTTTTTCTATTCTTGCAATAATGGTGGGAGAAAATGCCTTAAGATTCAGGTTGAGGTCATTGACTGTCAGTAACCACAGCTGGTATATATGCCTTAGGTCTGGGCAACCAAAGCATTGTACTCTGTTCTCCTTACCAGCTATGGCAATTCATTTAGAGGCAGTAACGTGGTCCAAGCATGAGCTCTTCTGAGGACTTTTTGGAATTATAGATGAAGAACGGGGACACTTCTTGTCTGAGATTGCTAGTATAAATAAAACAGTGATTATGGAATTTGGGGGCCATTCTTATACCACCCATTGGAAAAGAGTGTGGTTGTTTCAGTGGCTTTGTGTGAAACCTGGATCAAATCTGCCAAAAATCCATGGACTTAATGGTTATATATAACAAGATCTTTTCTATTACTATTTAAATTTTTTTGAATTAGTTGTTTCTTTCACTTTTATTAATAAAGTCCTGAGACATGCAAAAAATGGTCAGCATAGCCTAGCAATTAAAGAATTCAGACTCTGGAGCAGTTGGTCTTAGGATGAATTCTAGCTCTGCACTCAAAGTCTGGCATGCTGTATTCTGTGTGGTACAGAGTTGGGCACAACTTAGTGACTGAACAACACAACTCAGAGCTGCGTGACCTTGACCAAGTCACTTAACCTCTTCCTTTGTTTCCTTACCTATAAAATAGACCTAGTTATAGTATCAACCTCAGAGGATTGTTATGATTTTGATAGTTTCTATTTATAAAGTGCTTACAAGAACTTCTGGCACATGTGTACTGTATAATATTTGTTAAATATGAACAGAAATTGAATAAGTCGATTCTTCATATTATAGAAAAAGAGTTGACATTCTTTGATTTTTGTGATCCCTTTGGAAAGGGCAGAGAATATGCACAGAATGCTGCATTTTTTTTTCTGTTGTTGTTGGTAGCCAATTTACTCTTTACCATGATAAATTTAGGCTTTGTTGTTGTTTAGTTGCTAAGTCATGTCTGACTCTTTGCGACCCCATGGACTGCAGCACACCAGGCTTCTGTGTCCCTCACTATCTCCCGGAGTTTGCTCAAACTCAGGTCAGTTGAGCTGGTAATGCCATTCAACCATATAGTTCTCTGTCACCCCCTTCACCTCCTGCCCTCAATCTTTCCTAGCATCAGGGCATTTTCCAATGAGCTGGCTCTTCAAATCAGATGGCCAAAGTGTTGGAGCTTCAGTATCAGTCCTTCCAATGAATATTCTGGGTTGATTTCTCTTAGGATTGACTGGTTTGATCTCCTTGCTGTCCAAGGGACTTTTAAGAGTCTTCTCCAGCACCACAATTCAAAAGCATCAATTCTTTGGCACTCAGCCTTCTTTATGGTCCAGCTCTCACATCCATACATGACTACTGGAAAAAACCATAGCTTTGACTAGACGGACCTATGTTGGCAGAGTGATGTCTCTGCTTTTGAATACACTGTTTAGTTTTGTCATAGCTTCCCTTCCAAGGAGCAAGTGTCTTTTAATTTTATGGCTGCAGGCACCATCCTCAGTGATTTTGGAGCCCAAGAAAATAAAATCTGTCACTGCTTCCATTTTCCCCCCTTTTATTTGCCACGAAGTGATGGGATCAGATACTATGATCTTAGTTTTTTTAAATTTAGGCTCAGTACAATCTATAATGACTCTTTTGAATCATTAAATATTTCATTTTTAAAGTATCATTTTTATATTACTTTACTGGACCATTTGGGTGTAAGACTTTGGGCACCAGCTAAAAAGACTGTTTCATTTCATGAACATTAGTTTTCTCAATCCTTTTAATTAAAGCAAATTTCTTATAGCTCTAAAATCAGGTACAGATATGTTTAAAAAATTAAAAGTCAGGTCCTCCAACATATACCATGTGTTAGTACAAATAGTCTCTGCCTCTGTTGTTGGTCCACTGTGGTTCATCCAATTTCTGTAAAGAATTTATGCAAACATTTTGAAGAGAAGCATATTGTGGCAAAGACACTTTGAATGGCAAAGTCCCTCTTTCTGTGTTTGAACTTTCTTGTTACACCTGTGTGTTCTTTGTATCTACATATCTTTTGATTTAACATTTTTAATAAATAAGAAAAATGTGATTGTAAATATATATATTTTGAAACTGAGAGAACATAGTTCAGTTCATTTTTTAGCCTGCTATACCTTTTTCATGGCTTCTGTTGAAGTTATTAAATTTTAGTTAATATAGCCTGGGAGTCACATTCTATACTTTTAAAAACATTAATCATTTTATGTCCACAGGTAGGAAGCAATGTAGCTTTGCAAGTTATTAATCATTGCATTTCATGTTATGAATAATATATTTATGTTCTTTGCTGTTCTTTATCAGATAATATATGTATGCAGCTTGTTTACCCTTTGCATGCATATTGTGGCTTTTATGATGTATTATGTATATGTAGTTAGTTCTACTTATTCTTTTAGAGCTTATGATAAAAATGATGCTGCAGTGAAATGAAAAACTGGTAATCATGCTCAGGGATATTGGAGTCTTTATTAAAAGACAAGTCTGTTCCTAGTCTTAACTTCTGCTGGGCTAGAGGTGCAATTAAAAATAAAGACTGATATACCATATATCTAAAGATTTGAAAGTTACAGATGAAGCAAGTGGATTCATGTCGATGTATGGCAAAGCCAATAGAGTATTGTAAAGTAAAATAAAGTAAAAAAAAATGTGCTATCTTCCTACTTTGAATATGCCTTCACAATAAATTGTAAGATCAGTTAGAACTTGAAATTCTTGCAACACTTGGAGCTTCTTATGAAGAGCCAGACATGTGGCCCATAGGTGCTTACTTATTCACCAAGTTCTCCACCTTGCATCACAAGGTGCTGGGTCCCTTGTCCAGACCCTGTAGGCAAGCTTCATCTATAGCTGCTTTCTTGCACATCTTCTGGCCACTTTCTGGCTTTGCAATGGTGGCTTTGCTTACCTTCTGGAGGATGTAGCAGGTAAGAGGCCTGTTCAAGTCCTGGAAACATGCTAGATTGTTTCAGTAGCTGTTTCCAGCTACTGGCCCCAGAGTCTTGCCCGGTAGGGCCCTTATCTGTGTTGAGGGATGAAGGGGGATTAGAGCAAGTTGCAAATGCAGTGCTCAGGCCAGTGGGTGTCTTATCTAAGTGGTGCTTCTGAGAGTCCAACCTAGAAACTTAGTCTTCATTTATTTGATGGTTGCATTATTATGAAGGCTGAACTCGTGTAATCCAAACCGAAAAGAGAGCTTTGTTCTTTTACTCACATAAAGATATTTTAGAACTAGTAAAAGTGGGTTACTGAAGAAAATATGAGTGGTATTAATACACATAATAAATCATGATATTTAAGATAACTTTCATCATGACAGTAAATATAAATCTATTTTTTTGTACAGTGTGGGTTTAAAATTGAAACAGCAAAATTCAGCATGATTTTCTGTTACTTGTAAGTCATTTGACATTTGTAGTCCTCACAATATGCAAGTTTGTATACATAAGCATATATATTTTTTTTCACTTAGAAAATTTTTTCTAGAGGTTTACTTATTAATCTGCTGAGAAAGTTCCCTTTGATATGTAATACAAAAGTCAATTCCATTGATGTGAATAAGTAACCAAAATAATTCAATAACTACATTTAATAAGGTATTTGATTCAGTTGTCTTCACATCTAAACATGTAATTAACTAAAAATAATCAATTTTTAATAGAAATAATTTTGCAGTAGAAAGAATAAAAATACCCCTTCTCAGATTACACCATGGGAAGAAACCACATCCTTTTTTAACTTTGCTAGAATAGTCTATCATCACTGTTGCCTACTTAGTCTAAGAGAAATATTTGCCCAGATCAGCTATAAAGATTACCGTATTCCTTCTCAAACTGAAAATTTTATTTCAAGTAGATAATCAAGGATTTAGTCTTCCTTCACTCTGAGTATTTTATGAAACCATGTTTAATATGCTTACATGAAAGCATATCTCTTGTTAAATTACAAAGATGCTTCTTGCTTTATGCTTTACAAATGACAGAGAAAAAAATGTCAACTTTCTATCAGGTCAGTCAAAGGCTCTTCATATAGCTGTGCTTAGACAGAAGGCAGAAAGGCAAGTTCCTCAAGCAAAGGCAGATTGTGGTTTCACCTGTGCAAGATACATAGGCAAATGTAAGAAGTGAGATCCTAAGGCACAGAACCCTTCACAAAAATTATTTGGTGAGATGCTGGCTCAGTATTCCTGTGTCGGTTTTGCTGTCTTTTGGTGCCTACTAACTACAAGTCATAGAAGCATCTGCTCTTTGTATGCAAAAAATTGCTTCCAAAAAGGGCACTATGTGCTACTGCAGTCTTGATTTTAAAAGAACCACTTGTATCATTTGTGAAAATATTCCAGAAATCCTGTTAAAGCAAGAACTTGGCCCCAATGAAGTCCTGGCCTCATCTCTGTGATCAAAGAATCTCGTGGGGGAATTTCTTACTAATAATATACACAGATCGGTGCTTCAGTCCACATGTGTGTAGAAAGAGAGAAATTTTATTATATTTGGAAAGTAAAATCCCCGCTGACAAACCCTCAAAGGATATACGCAGCTGCCATTAAGTGAATTGACAGTGTGGTGACATTTATGTGCACACATTTCCATTACGGAAAGTAAAATAAATTACATGAAGTAATTTCAATTACTCTATCAAACACATTTGCAAGATTTCACAACATTTAAATAATTACACGTGGGCTATAGTAGGGAACATGGGTCTGAAATGAGATTCAGCATTAAGGGAGTAGCGCAATTTTTTCTCTGAAGTTTTTGTATTGAGAATGAAGATAAGTGTTTGGTCTTTGGGAATCTTGTTAGGTGCCATTACTTTTCAGCAATAGGCCAGATATCATGGATTATGAGTCTTTTCATAGGACCTACCATAATTTGAGCATTAGCAGATCAAATGACAGTCACTGAGTGCAAGTTCCTCTTACGGAATTTTTCATCTTCCATTAAAATGATTTAAGAAATAACTATGGAAACTATGCATCAAGATTTTTGATTTACAGGACAGGAATTGGACAAATTTTTTGGTTGGTTGTGGTAGGATGAATCTGAGTCAACCTTGAGTTTGGGGCCTTTTTCAATTCTTTTTTTTTTTCCTTCTCTGTTGAATCTAAGCTGCAGCAGATGCAGAAGGTATTTTGGAGTGGGTAAAGTCAGTTGGAGAGTAGTTTGGAGAGAAATGGTAATAGTGGTGACGTAGCATCACGAGCAACTTTGACCTTTTTGAGCCTCAGCAGAGAGATGCTGTATTATCTCTCTTAACTCCAGGAGCTGGAATCAGAGTCCAGCTCCAGGCCTCACACTACCGCCTGCATCTGAAAGACTGCTTGGCTGACGACTTTCACTCTTTTCTCTTTGATTATTTCCTCAGGATGTTCTTTTATCTAGATTTCAGTTTTTATAACAGCCTCTGAAAGAGACCCCAGTAGACATTAACAGAGCTCTTAACTTCAAACCAGTGCTTTTAGAATATCAGAAAGAAAAAAATGAAGTAGTGATATTGTACAGAGGAGTAGTATTTCAATAAATAGCCCATTAGAAGAAGTAATGGTGAGCAAAATGATTTCAAAGGCAACTTTAGAAGACGACTTGGCTAATTTATTCATGAAAGGTTGTGTTATGGGCTTTGGATTAAAAAAAGGTCAAATTCATGATTAGTCTTCATCGTGATTGCATGGACTCTTGGGTGCTATTTGATACTTTTCTTTTTTTGCTCTTTCAGGCATAGTAGTAAGGAAGGTTGTTCTATAAGTATGAAAAAATTCACCAAAAGGTTTTTTAGTTTGAACGTAAAAAGTTGTGACAGACCTTCAGTCTCAACAACCAAATTACAAACCAGTTAAACTATAAACATTATAGTTAAAAAAAAAAATCCTATCATAAAGCTGAGCACATAAAGATATCCAAACAAATAAAACATCAGATTGTGAGGATCCCTTTACAGGATAAGAGAGTATTACCACTGCTCTTATCACTGGAAAAAATGTCTACTAAATAAAGGAGACGGGAAAACCAGCTGAACTGCTAACATGTTTAATAGGCATGGATGGCCTCTTGTAATAGGTTAAAACTACAAGGGATCATCATTGTAGAGCATGTCTCCACTCTCCACCAATTGAAAAATAACACTTTAAAAATGTATGGCAAAACCAATACAATATTGTAAAGTAATTAGCCTCCAATTAAAATAAATTTATATTAAAAAACAAAAACAAAAAAATGTACTATA
Source organism: Neotragus pygmaeus (assembly GCA_006410875.1). Lineage (NCBI taxonomy): Eukaryota > Metazoa > Chordata > Mammalia > Artiodactyla > Bovidae > Neotragus > Neotragus pygmaeus. The sequence continues at coordinate 145,842 of SJYV01007181.1, forward strand.
GCATATGAAAATAAGAAAAATCAGTCTAATGAAAAATATTTAAGATCTCTATACTAAAATATTACTGATAAGTTAAATAAGACCTAAAAAAAAGGTAGAGATAGTCCATGTTTCTAGATTGGAAAGTAAAATATTGCTGTCACATATCTTTACCTTCTAAATAGATACATACATTCAATGCAATCTTTATCAAAAAGTCAACAAACTATTCTGAAGAAGTAGATGAGATAGTTCTAAATATATACAGGAATGCAAAGAAAATAGGATAGCTAAAACCACCCTGAAAAAGAACAAAAGTTGGAAAACTTTACCTGGTTTCAAAATTTATTATAAATACAGAGCAACCAAGGCAGTGGTATTGGTCTAGGCATAGACAAATAGAATAATGGAACAGAATAAAGTCTAGAAATAGACCCATATATATTCCATTTACTGATTTTTTTTTTTTTAACAAAAGTGCCAAAGCTATTTTGGGGACAGTCTTTCCACAGACATTGCAGGAACAACTTGGGTGTCTTCATGGAAGAAAATGTATTTTGATTCTCATCTCATGCCATACACAAAGTTAATTCTAGATTGGTCATAGATCTAAACATAAAACCAGATTCAAAANAGTGCCAAAGCTATTTTGGGGACAGTCTTTCCACAGACATTGCAGGAACAACTTGGGTGTCTTCATGGAAGAAAATGTATTTTGATTCTCATCTCATGCCATACACAAAGTTAATTCTAGATTGGTCATAGATCTAAATATAAAACCAAATTCAAAAAGTTCTAGAAAAAAAGAAATACTTTCATGACCACAGTTTAGATAGATATTTCCTGTACAGGACACAAAAATCATAAAATATAAGTTGATTATTAGACTTAGACAAAATTTTAAAATTCTGCCCATCAAAAGAACTCCACTAAAAATTAATACATACATGTGAACTGAAAAGATTAAGAGTATCTTACAAAGAATTTTTATATAGAATACATAAAGAATTCCTACAAATTAACTATAAAACACAAATAACCAAATAGAAATATGTGTGATAGAGCTGAATAGATACTTCACAGAAGTAGTATGTTTTAAAAATGTTCAATGTCTTTAGTTAGAGGCTTCCNAAAATGAATATAATCCTGTTGGGGTCCTCTCTTTCATTATATCCTCTAGTTGGTTTTGGGTTGTGTTTATATACTATATTGCTTCATAGATTTAACATCATATAATGACTAATATTTTATGAATTAATGCATAAATGCAGTCTCAGTAGAATTATCACTTACTGTTTTTCTCTCTGGGGATAAATATGTTCATTAGCCATTTCATTTGGAAAAACAAATAAGCAAGTACAGCCATGAATGTCCTGATACAGAATCATGATATGTGGAGTGAAATGTCTCTATCTGATATTAAAACACATAACAATCAAAATAGTGTATTATGACTTTTAGACAAAGAAAAGGAAATAAGAAAATCTACAAATAGATCCTAATCCTTATGAAAATTTATTATAAAGTCAGCATATCAATCATTGGTGAAAAGATAGATATTTTTGCATAAGTGATGAGATAACTGACTAGACTTATAAAAAGTATTCCTTCTTAAATTCCTTCTTACACCATACTTAAAGGAAAATTTCAAATGGATGAGAAATGCAAATTTAAAAACCAAATTATACAAATGCTAGAAGGAAACCTGAGTATATTTCTCTGTAGCCTAAGAGTAGAGACATTTCTTAACTTGATTAAGAGAAAGAAGTACCAAAGACTGGTATATTTGACCACTTAAAAAAAATTGGGTGGCTTGAATACTTTAATAAAGAACTGCAAACAAAAAAAAGATAAATGAGAAATGAGAGAAGTACTTAATTTATTTAAAAAATACTATAGTTATGATGCAGAGGTTTTAAAAATAGAGAAATTACTTACAACTATAGAAAGATAGCAGTTCATAAAGAAGAGAGGTGAAATAATCCTTAAACATAGGAAAAGTTTCTCAACTTTGTTCCCAACAAGTAGAAGGCAAATTGAAACTAGGAGATTCCATTTTATTAGACTGACAAAAGTTCCAATTTGATAGCATGTTCTTTGATCAACAAGCTTGTGGGGAAATAGGTGTTCTCACATGCTGTTAGTGGGAACACAAAATGACACAGCTATTATGAAGAAAATCTTTGCAAGATTGACTCAGCAATTCCTCTGGTTGAAATCTATTGCAAAGATACTCAAGCAAAAATGCAAAAAGATAACTTGTTAAGATCCTTCACTGAAGGAATCTTAATATTTCCAATCCCCTTTGAAATATATTTGGGTTTGATACTATGTGAAAAAGCCACACAATGAAGTTTTATTCAGTTGAAAAGAATGAAAAATATCTCTGTATACTGCTATGGAGTAATTAATGGAGAAAAATGTGTTATACATTGCCATGGGCGGACTTCCTTACGCTGGCCCTGAGGAACGAAGCTTGGCATATGCAAAGGCGTGATCAAGCCTCAATACATATCACTGCTTATACCTATATATTTAGATATATAAATATGCATACATATATTGACATGCACATGTATATTTATACACATATGAAATGTATCTATAAATATGTAATTTTTATATATTGTATAATGTATATTACATAAAATAGGTATATATATATATAAATTTGGCTATAAAGAATCTGCCTACAATGCAGGAGACCTGGGTTTGATCCCTGGGTCAGGAAGAACACCTGGAGAAGAGAATGCAACCCACTCCAGTATTCTTGCCTGGAGAATTCCATGGATAGAGGAGCCTGGCAGGCTACACTCCATGGGGTCACAAAGAGTTGGACACGAGTGACTAATACACACAGTAAAACAGTTGTTGAATAAATAAGAATACTTTTTAAAAGGTGAACAATATATGGAGGGCACATAAATCGAAGCGAAACTAAATATATCACATTATATGGATTTGACTTTGAAACCAGGTAAATGTGTTTATTTTTATGTAAATTAGAAAATTTATACGAAGAAGTATGTGTAAATATCTCCTGCCATAACAGAAATGTCACAGCCGTCAACGATATCTGGCCTCCAAATGTGAATAAGTTCCCCCAAAACTGTGATCCAGCAGGTGCCAGCACCCCTCATGGTGATTGCTGAAGAGATGGGGGATGTAAGAAGCAGCCGTCTGCCACTCCTTAAGGTGAACAAGCAAACAGGACTGGGCCCCAGATAGTTGAGGTTCACATGAAGGAATGAATTCTTGCCCAGAGGCTTGCATCTTCCCATCCAGAGAATGCTAAATTTGTTAACCTGATACCTGATCTTTGATGTTCAGACTGCCTGCTCCCTTTGTTGCAAACTTGTTTATATCTTGACTTCCCCTCCTTCCTCCTTGGAGGAGTTTTCTCAGAGCTACTGAGGTGCTGTTTCCCAGGCTCAGAGTTCTAACCATTCCCACCAAATAAAATAACTTCTACTTTCAGGTTGTGACTATATTTTTTAGATGACATGTAATAGCTCAGTTGGTAAAGAATCCACCTCCAGTGCAGGAGACCCCTCTTTGATTCCTGGGTAGGGAAGATCCGCTGGAGAAGGGATAGGGTACCCACGCTAGTATTCTTGGGCTTCCTTTGTGGCTCAGCTGGTAAAGCATCTGCCCGGNATAGCTCAGTTGGTAAAGAATCCACCTCCAGTGCAGGAGACCCCTCTTTGATTCCTGGGTAGGGAAGATCCGCTGGAGAAGGGATAGGGTACCCACGCTAGTATTCTTGGGCTTCCTTTGTGGCTCAGCTGGTAAAGCATCTGCCCGGCAATGCGGGAGACCTGGGTTCAATCCCTGGGTTGGGAAGATCCTCTGGAGAAGGGAAAGGCTACCCACTCCAGTATTCTGCCCTGGAGAATTCTAGGGACTATTCAGTCCATGGGGTCGCAAAGAGTTGGACATGACTGAGCGACTTTCACTTTCAAAGTTAAAAAAAAAAATGAATGAATGAACCTGTTGCATTATGATTATACACGTCATATAGGAAGGAATTATTATCAGTGGTTTTAAATTCTGGCAAATTTACTGTGGATCTGTAGTGGATTATATTCTAAACCTTTAAACGTGTGGGGTTGGGGCACCATCACTTAAGCTGTGGATATTTCAGTTTAACTTTAGTTGGTTCTCCATGTCCACAGTTCTGTATCCTCAGATTCAACCAACTTTGGATCCTGTAGTATGTATTTACTATTAAAAAAATTCTGCATGTAGGTGGACCCCAGTACAGTTCAAACTCATGTTGCTCAAAGGTCAATTGTACTTAAAAACTGCATTTTTTAAAGTAGTTGTGCTATTTGTTATAGTACTCAGATTATTATTCTCTTACTGGTAGACTAAAAGAACTAAGGAATGTGTTAATACTACCAAGAACCAAAGTTTTTCTGAATGAGGGAAAGGAGATAAAGATAATTTAAATTCAAAAAGAAGCAACATGAACTTGCTCTTCATGCTGCATTTTCTCCTTTAAGAAATGCTCATTTCCTTGTTTTTTTTTTTTTTTTTCTACTGAAAGGCCTAAATGTAATGAGCTCTGTAGCAATAAACACCCATAGTACTCAGATTACTCCTTCTAAATACCATTCTCTATCTTTTTAAAAAACGTAGACATTTGGGAAAAATGAGAGACTTGAGTACAGAGCAAAGAAAGCTATCAAAGACTTCTGTTTCAGTTTTCTGCTTAGGATACTCTGTGCTCCTTTGATGTCTTGATTTATACTTTTCTTACTTTCTAGAATAGACTCAGGCTTTATTTAACTCTTAAATACCGTCTCTTCTGCATTTACATTTTGTGATTCCAGCATTCTGGAACATTTGATTCCTTGTTCGTCCTCCATCTCTTTCACATTTTTCATCTCTTTCTCTTGTTTCATTCTGAATAAATTATTTGTGTATGTCTTTAAGTTCACAAATTCTGTTTTGCACTATATCTTTCCTGCAGTTTTAAACATTTATGGCATTATTTATTTCAAATTCACTTCTTCAAATTCTATTTTTTTGAATTTTATGTATTTATCTCTGAGAATTTCTTGATTCACGCTTATCTTTGCCATTGCCCAGATGTTCATTTAAACATTTCATGCATGGTTCTTTTGAATGCTGGGAACGACAATTTCCAAATCTTCAAGGATCACAAGTATGAAATCTTTATTAATCTGTGGCTTCTTGTTTTTGCTGGATTTGACTTTTAGTGGCTTACTTTCCTACATGTGTGCAATCATTTTATAGTTAGGAATGTTTTATCACTGGAAACTTTGCAAGCCTACTCAATAGGATTTTTGTGCTTTTTAAGAGTTTTGGATTCAGAGGAGATGAGCGCAGACTCAGCTTCTCTTCCAACATCCCCAAAACTGTGTTACTGGAAGGCTTGTCCTCAGGGCATCTAGGCCAGCTCACTCTTGCTCTCTGGCTCTGAAGTATTGATTCCGCTCCTCCCACATGATCCTCTGGGGCCATAACTGCTCTAGTTCCCAGCCCTCTAAAGTCTTTGCTTTAGCATTTTAGGACATTAGAGCACTTTATCTTTGTCTCATTATTTACATACTGGTTTTAGCCAGTACTCACAATTTTGTTTTTAACTTCATAAATGAGACAGTATAATCATTGTTATCTTATCTAGACTCTTTAACACTTTTTACACTCAGTATTTCTTCTTGTGTTGGTCCTGATGGGAAGACTGGCTAATTTGGGATGTGTACAACATCTAAAAGGTTTTAAAAGACCTTGAGTCCTCATGGAAATCATTGCTGCCTTAAATATTAACAGGTGTTTTCCCCGTGTATTTCAATAAGTAAACACAGTAAAATCTTCTTGTGGTGGGTCTGCAGGGGATAGAAAAATTGTACACTAGATAGAGGATTTTGCTTCATGCTAGGGGCCTCTTCCATAGAATATATTTTAATGAGAAAATCTTGGCCTGTAGCTTGAGCCAGCAATTTACAGATTAGTAGACAAGATTTATTGAACTAAACAATAAAAAGGAAAAGCCATTTTATATTTGTGATATAGAACAGTCTAATCAAAAAAATTGTTTTCTCCCCTAGTCTACACATAAATCAGTGCCTTTTCATATCTGTGCAGTCATGCTTAACATTTTCTACTCTGGAATTATGAGCAAAATCTTTGTAATACAGACTCTAGAATACATTTTTAAAAATATTATACGTAATCATTTAAAAAATCCCATTCTCCAATTTTTTTTTCTCATTTTCATTTTGACTCTTGCAAGGCAGGTGCAGAGAAAAAGAGAACAAGTCAGGCCAAAGGCAAACTTACTAGAGGGAAACAGGAGAGTGACTGGCCCTTAAGGAGAACCGGTTTCCTCCCTTTCTGACAGGGTCGTTCTTATACCCCACCAATGAAAAATTCTCTGAAGGGATGGTTAATTTTTAGCCTGCAATTGAGTCCTGCGGTCATGTAGCCGAAGGTCTGGAATCTGGTGGTCTCGTAGCTTTGAGAAGGTAGGTGAGAAAATAGAATGTCATTTGAGCAATTTGGTCAGTCTCAAGGATCACTGAGATTTTATTCTTTGTGAGGTCAGCATAATGAGCCTTCTTAACAATGAGCCCTCATGTAGACCCTATCAACTCTCTGTCAGACACTTTCAATTCAGGAACTTACTCTGTGTATCATGAACAGAACCTGAGCAGCCTTGTGTGGGTGGCTCGTCCTCAAATGTGACACGTGACTCTATGTGGAAAAAACAGGAAATTCAGGACCAGTACCCCAGCCTTAATGTTGCCAGAGCCTTGTTTTCTGTTGCAAGAAGTACAATTTTAGTGATGGTTCTTATTAAGGATGGGTAAGATCTGTTTGAGGCTGGTTTCGTTTTGTTCTCAAATTGACCCTTCAGGGGTGAAACTTTTTCTATGATTCATAATTCCATTCTTCAGCTCCATCTTCTTCTTTTCCCAGTTTCTCATGCTGCTCCAGCCTCATTTCAGAAATTGCAGTTGACAGGAAACTGTGTGTGTAATGTGAATTATCTGTCTGTGTCAGATTGCATCCCCATCAACAGTAAGATGGCTTAGAATCAGTTTTAATGTTGTTTTAAAATTGTGGAAAACAGTGGAAACTGGAGTCAGAAACTAGGCAGTGCTCTAATATATTAGTTTCTGGATGTGGAAAAAAATTCTGTGTTTGGGACAGTATTTCTAAAGAAAGGAATGAGAGAGGAAGTAATTTTCTCTTCAGTAAAGCAAGTGATAAGTAAAGCAATTAATATAAAAGCAAAGAAGACATATTTACACCCCAAATTTGTGATGTATTTCATATAAAAAAAACTTTTGTAAATGTAGAAGATATAAAATAGTGAGAGATATATGTACAGCTTGAAGCCTAAATGCATTTCTATTTTCTCATGATCCAGGTTAAGAAATAGAACATTATTAGCATCATAGAAATAACCTGGATGACTTTCCTTCCTTCCCTCTTCCTCATAGCTTCCAGGAAGGTATCACCATCCTGAGATTCTGAATTTGTGATAATTAATCCCTCACATTTCTTTCTAACTTTATAAAAAAAAGATACATCTTCTTCAACAATGTACCATCTTAACCTTAAGAAACTTGCATGTATGGAATCATATTGTATGTATTTTGTGAGTTACTTGTTTTTTTTTCTGTTAATGAGACAGTCAATTTAATTTTACTGTCATAAAGTGGTGTATTATGTTTATATAGAGTATAACTGGAAATATACATGTTTGTACATGCATATATTCATACATATATTTGCCATGATGGCTTATTTATTCCATTAGTATACAAATTTGCTTTGTTCCCAGTTTTTGGGTTGTGATTAATAATCCTGCTGTGAATAATAACAGCTTTAAGCTATAATGCTTCTCATGTGCCAGGTATTTTTCTACTTTATGTATTGTTCAGTTCAGTTGCTCAGTCGTGTCCAACTCGTTGCGACCCCATGAATTGCAGCACGCCAGGCCTCCCTGTCCATCACCAACTCCCGGATTTCACTCAGACTCACAGCCATCAAGTCGGTGATGCCATCCAGCCATTTCATCCTCTGTTGTCTCCTTCTCCTCCTGCCCCCAATCCCTCCCGGCATCAGAGTCTTTTCCAATGAGTCAGCTTTTCTCATGAGGTGGCCAAAGTACTGGAGTTTCAGCTT
>SJYV01007181.1:164551-278664 GCA_006410875.1 Neotragus pygmaeus
CTAGCCTACATTCTCTTCCTGTTTCTCTCTGTCCTTTTCCCACTCTCAGTCTTCTCCCTTTCTTTCTCACTTCTTCCTCTCCCATCCCCTCCCTTTTCCTCTCTTTTTCTTCCCTTCCTAAACAATTCGATCCAAAATCCACTATTTGAGGCTGAGCAAGATATGTGTCCACACTACGAGATGGGGTGGGGGGCGGGGGTGGGCAGTAGAATAAGAAGAAGGAAGCAAATCCACAATGGCCCAGGGTGGAGTGTGGCCCCCAGGACTGGAGCCCTGGCACCAAGGAAACTGAAAACACCACCGGTGAGGAGGCAGCAGAAGGCAGTAGCAAAGTTAGGATTGTCTCCACACAGGGAAATTGCTCACTAACTATATTAAAGTGCGGGATCCAGGTTTCTCACTGTCAGAGAAGGGAGTCACAAATATAGACAAGAAGACTAGATTACACCCTGTGCTGTTGGACTGAAATTGGAAGTATAGAGATGAAATCATGGCTTTGAAGCTGTATAGGTAGATAGATATAGAAATATAGATGTGAACAAGTGTATGTGTGAGTGTGTGTGTGTTCTCTAGCTCTGGCCATTGAGAGGGTCTAGGAGTTGAAATACTCAAATAAAGATGTAGACATTTAGCGGACTAAAGACCTAAACATAAGGCCAGAAACTATAAAACTCTTAGAGGAGAAATGGCAGGTCACTCTTTGACATAAATCACAGCAAGATCCTCTATGACCCACCTTCTAGAGTAATGGAAATAAAAATAAACAAATGGGACCTAATTAAACTTAAAAGCTTTTGCACAGCAGAGGAAACTATAAACAAGGTAAAAAGACAATCCTCCGAATGGGAGAAAATAATAGCAAATGAAATAACTGACAAAGGATTAATCTCCAAAATATACAAGTAGCTCAGAAAGTTCAAAAAAAAAAATCAAAAAAATAGGCAGATGACATAAACAGACATTTCTCCAAGGACATATAGATGGCTAATAAATACAGGAAAAGATGCTCAACATTGCTCATTATTAGAGAAATGCAAATCAAAACTACAATGAGGTATCATCTCACATTGGTCAGAATGGCCATCATCAAAAAATCTATAAATAATAAATGCTAGAGAGGATGGGAAGGAAAGGGAACCCTCTGGCACTGTTGGTGGGAATGTAAATTGATATAGCTTCTATGGAGAACAGTATAGAGATTTCTTAAAAAACTATGAATAAAATTACCATATGACCCAACAATCCCACTACTGGGCATAAAGCCTGAGAAAACTATAATTGAAAAAGACAGATGTATCCCAATGTTCACTGTAGCATTATTTACAATAGCTAGGACATGGAATCAACCCAGGTGTCCATTGTCAGATGAATGGATAAAGAAGCTGTGGTACATATACACGATGGAATATTACTCAACCATAAAAAGGAACCATTTGAGTCAGTTCTGATAAGGTGGATAAACCTAGAGTCTACTATACAGATGGAGGTTAATCAGAAAAACAAACATCCTATATTAATGCAAAATATGGAATCTAGAAAGATGGTACTGACGAACCTATTTGCAGGGAAGCAATGGAGACATAGACTTAGAGAACAGATTTGTGGACACAGTTCAGGAAGGAGAGGGTGGGGTGAACTGAGAGAGCAGCATGGAGACATATACATCACCATATGTAAAATAGATAGCCAGTGGGAATTTGCTGTATGACTCAGGGAACTCAAACCGGGACTCTGTGATGACCTAGAGGAGTGGGATGGGGTAGGTAGGAGGGAGGCTAAAGGGGGAGGGACATATGTATACCTATGGCTGATTCATGTTGATGTATGGTGAAATCAATGCAATATTGTAAAGCAATTATCCTCCAATTAAAATTAAATAAACTTAAAAATAACACTGCTTTTTAAATATCATTCTTTACTGTAAGGAAGCAGCCCTCTTTAGAAGAATGCCTGGTTTCAAGACTGAGGCAGAAAAGAAGTGAGATGAACCTAGAGCATCCTATTCTGCCAAAAAGTGAGAAAGTTCTTAAAAGTGGTGATGTTTCACCAAGTTACAAGAGCCAGGGTGAAGGCACACAGCACAGGCCAAATCTGGCACAATTTTAGCAATGAAATAAATAACAGTAATGAATTATAACCCACGGGACAAAACACATTCATGAGTCCATTATGACACAGTATATCAATGAAACATTTTCAACTTGATGAGAAACATTATCTTAAAATAAATATTTATTAATTACAGAGTAAAAAGTAGAGAATGTGGTCCACTGGAAAAGGGAATGGCAAACCACTTCAGTATTCTTACCCTGAGAACCCCATGAACAGTATGAAAAGGCAAAAAGATAGGATACTGAAAGAGGAATTCTCCAGGTCAGTAGGTGCCCAATATGCTACTGGAGACCAGTGGAGAAATAACTCCAGAAAGAATGAAGGGATGGAGCCAAAGCAAAAAAAAAACAAAAAAACAAACAAACAAAACCAAACACCCAGTTGTGGACGTGACTGGTGATAGAAGCAAGGTCCGATGCTGTAAAGAGCAATATTGCATAGCAATTTGAAATGTTAGGTCCATGAATCAAGGCAAATTGGAAGTGGTCAAAAAGGAGATGGCAAGAGTGAACGTTGACATTCTAGAAACCAGCGAACTAAAATGGACTGGAATGGGTGAATTTAACTCAGATGACCATATATCTACTACTGTGGGCAGGAATCCCTTAGAAGAAATGGAGTAGCCATCATAGTCAACAAAGAGTCCAAAATCGAGCACTTGGATGCAATCTCCGAAATGATAGAATTATCTCTGTTCATTTCCAAGGCAAACCATTCAATATCACGCTAATCCAAGTCTATGCCCCAACCAGTAACACTGCAGAAGCTGAAGTTGAACGGTTCTAAGACCTACAAGACCTTTTAGAACTAACACCCCCAAAAGATGTCCTTTTCATTATAGGGGACTGGAATGCAAAAGTAGGAAGTCAACACCTGGAGAAACAGGCAAATTTGGCCTTGAAATATAGAATGAAGCAGGGCAAAGGCTAATAGAGTTTCTGCAAGAGAACGCACTGGTCATAGCAAACACCTGCTTCCAACAACACAAGAGAAGACTCTACACATGGACATCACCCGATGGCCAACACCAAAATCAGACTGATTATATTCTTTGCAGCCAAAGATGGAGAAGCTCTATACAGGTAGCAAAAACAAGATCGGGAGCTGACGTCCACTCAGATCATGAACTCCTTATTGCCAAATTCAGACTTAAATTGAAGAAAGTGGAGAAAACCACTAGAACATTCATGTATGACCTAAATCAAATCCCTTATGATTATACAGTGGAAGTGAGAAATAGATTTAAGGGACTAGACCTGATAGAGTGCCTGATGAACTATGGACAGAGGTTTGTGACATTGTACAGGAGACAGGGATCAAGACAATCCCCAAGAAAAATAAATGCAAAAAGGCAAAATGGCTGTNGACATGAGTGCGTAAACTCGGGAGCTGGTGATGGACAGGGAGGCCTGGCTTGCTGCAATTCGTGGGGTCGCAAAGAGTCGGACATGACTGAGCAACTGAATGAACACAGTCAAAGCTTTGGCATGGTTAATAAGGCAGATGTTTTATTGAAATATATGTTTTTCTGGAACTCTCTTGTTTTTTTGATGATCTCTTGGATGTTGGCAATTTGATCTCTGGTTCCTCTGACTTCTAAAACCAGCTTGAACATCTGGAAGTTCACGGTTCATGTACTGCTGAAGCCTGGCTTGGAGAACTTTAATCGTTACTTTACTAGATTGTGAGATGAGTGCAATTGTGTGATGGTTTTAGTATTCTTTGGCATTGCCTTTCTTTGGGATTGGGATGAAAACTGACCTTTTCCAGTCCTGTGGCCACTGGTGAGTTTTCCAAATTTGCTGACATTGAATGCAGCACTTTTGCAGCATTTAGCATTTAGTGAAATCATTAGTAATCTCTGGAATTAAGAGTAAAATGTGGATTTTAAAGGCTCCCTCCAAGGCTTGTTTATATATATATACATATTTATATTTATGAATAAAATTTTCCAACTCATTTTATTAAATATGTATACTTTTGCCTTGAAATAAATAACTATTGGCACTGTGACACTGTTGTAAGGAGAAACTAGTGGTGCTCTTACATGTTTTTTTCTGAGAAGAACAGATGAATGTAGTTATAGGACAATGATTGGAGAAAATAGACATCTGAGGCAGAAATGTTTTAGCCTTTTAAAACGCTCGGTCTAAATGTTTATGCATGCTTTATGGATTGTACCTATGGTGTGGGGTCTGTTTTATAATTATAGAGGAAAATTAAGTTCTGGAAAGAGAGAATACCCAATGTAGGTTTTCTTTATGGGCCCCTTTATTGGGGGTTGCCATGAATTTTCTCTTAGTATTGGACAGGAAGGAGGAAGAAAGTATAGATTTTTTGATTTAGTAAAATCTTTTTAATCAAAGAGAAATACTTCCCTTGACAGATTGTTCTATTTTCCCTTAACTCAAAAAGAGAATAGTATTTCTTATATTAGGTAAATTGAGGCACAAAAGACAATGTTGCTATTTTAAAGTGAGAACTGTGTACAGTAAACTATGTAACGTGATTTCTTTTTCCTTCATTTGTTGGAGAATAATTGATTTATAGTGTTTTTTTCCTGCTGTATGGTGAAGAGAATCACGATAGAGATTCATGTAGAGATTCATAGAGATTCATGTATACATATATCTCCTCCCTCTTGGACCTCCCTTACAAGCCTGCCTCCTCTATCCCCCCTCTCTAGGTCATCACAGAGCACGGAGTGAGCTCCCTGTGCTACACAGCAGATTTCTCCTAGTCATCTACTTTACATATGGTAGTGTATATGTGTAAATCCTCATCTCCCATTTCTTTGTGACTTTCACAGCTAACCATGTTTTTCATGTATGTAATTATGTTAGTAGGATATTAATTCATTTGTACTGCAAAAGATTCTACCTTCTGTTAGAGAGTTGACAGGTTCTTTATATGTGGTGGGGGTGAAGTGTGTGCCATTTGTTACATTTTCTCATTTTACTTCCTTGAGTTGGTGAGAAGCACTATCTGGTTTTATCTAGGAAAAATGGATTCTTAATACACATAAGGAAAAGAAAATATCTTAAAACTGTTATGCTGAAGGGGAAATAGAGTCTGGAAGAAATCCCAACCCCTCTCTACTGCTGACAGAAAGAAAGTTATCACTGATATTTTTTCCTTTGTGAAAGAAATAGGAAACAAATTGCTTTTAAAATATGACATAACATAAATATGGCTCTGCTTTGTCTTATCACATTATTCTCGGCAAACATTTTACTACATCACAAGAATTGTCAACAGAACCTGTAAAGACTAGACAAACAGAGAGCAGGAATAACTAAGAGGGAGAAATACATAGTAAAAATCCTGCAGAGTGAATGTATTAAATTTATTACTATTTTTTTCCTCCATCAAACTTCTTAAGGTGAATGGTTTTGTGTGTTTACTTGGATCTAGAATAAATCTAGTTTAGATTTTGGAATAAAACCAAACTAAAGACTGAATTAGACTCAGGAGTCAAAAGAAGTTTGCGGGGAGAAAATGTTCTAGAAAGAAGTGGCAAAATGTAGAATTTTTTTTAAGGGCATCAAAATGGCGATGTGTGGCTTTGGCTAGTTGCTTGTATTGTCTGAGTCTCCAACATTTTTTTCTGTTTAAAGAGCAGTGGTGATCAGAAAGTTCAGTGAGGCTATAAGGGAGTGTATCAATTGTAGAGAATTTAAACTAAAATTCATTTTTTTTTTAATCACCATGCCCAGGTAATTCTAAATGATATTACTGATAAAATACCCCTTAACACAGGGAAGGGCCACTCTTGCTGGCTGCCCCTCATTTTGCTGTGTCATTTGTTTCTCTGCATCTCATTTACATTGGTCTTGGTAGTGGAAGCAGTATTGAATATTCACAATTTTATTGCTAAATCTAAAGAAATGGGAGCCAATGGCTTTCTATATTAATGGTAAAGCCACAACATGACAGAAACAACAGGGAGTGTTTATTGAACAATTTTGACATCTTAGGCATTATACAGAAATAATTGCATTTCTCTTTACTATAATTATAAAATGATTATTTTTACATTTTTTCAGTTGAGAAATTTTGGAACTTAAAAAAATTGCCCAATATACTTTATTGGTATAGGAGCTGATACTCATATCTAGGTCTGTCTGATTTGAAATCTTCCTCAGTTTTCCATTATAAATACATGATTTCCTACTAACTCAGTCATCTTTGCAGAATGCTTTTTTAAAAAAGAATTTTACTTTAATATTTTGGAATATAGTTTACTGACAATGTTATGTAAATTTCATGTGTATAACAGTGTTTCAGTTCTGCATATATGTATTATTTTTCAAATTCTTTTCCCATTTAGATTATTATACAATATTAAGGAGCGTTTCCTGTGCTATGTGTTAGGTTCTTGTTCCTTATCTATTTTGATTATAGCAGTGTGTACTTATCAACCCAATCTCCTAATTTATTCTCTCCCTTTCACCGTTGGTAACCATAAGTCTCAAAATCTGTTTGTTTTATAAGTAAGTTCATTTGTATCATTTTTTTGAAGATTCTACATGTAAGTGATATGTTATTTGTCTTTCTCTGACTGATTTTACTTAGTATGATAATCTCTGTGTCCATCCATGTTGCTGCAAATGTCATTATTTCTTTTTAATGACTGAGTAATATTCCATTATATACATGTACCACTCTTTTTTATCCATTCATCTATCAGTGAACATTGAGATTGCTTTTATCTCTTGGCTAAACAGTGCTGCAATGATCATTGGGGTGCATGTATCCTTTCAAACCATATTTTTCTGCAGATAGATGCCTAGGAGTGGGATTGCCTTCGGATCATATGGCCGAGAAGGCAATGGCACCCCACTCCAGTACTCTTGCCTGGAAAATCCCATGAATGGAGGAGCCTGGTAGGCTGCAGTCCATGGGGTCACTGAGAGTTGGACATGACTCTGTGACTTCACTTTCACTTTTTATTTTCATGCATTGGAGAAGGAAATGGCAACCCACTACAGTGTTCTTGCTTGGAGAATCCCAGGGATGGCGGAGCCTGGTGGGCTGCTATCTATGGGGTCACACAGAGTCAGACATGACTGAAGCAACTTAGCAGCATGGTGGTTGTATTATTAGTTTGTTAAGGACCCACCGTACTATTTTCCATAGTGGCTGTACCAGTTTACATTCCCACCCACAATGTAGGAGGGTTTCCTTTTTTGGAGAATACATTTTAATGAGACTTTAATAACTTTGTTCTTTTTCTTCTAGTTCCTATTCCTCATTCATTTTTTCCATTCTCTTAAGAAGGGCTTTAATACTCTCTTCTTGACTTCTTTGGCAAGTTCCTAAGCTTGATCTAAATCAGATGTGGCTTTCTTAACAAATCTTGTAAAGCACTTGTGGCAGTTTGGGAAATAGACATGCAATGCACAACTTTCAAACCTGTGTACCTGAGTGAGAAGCCAATGATGAAAATGGGTCTATGGATAGGATATAACCTACTTTCTTCTGGTTCATTGTGGTTGGTCTGGTGTTACTTGTCATCAAGAGAATCTTCTTGCTGAATCCCAATTCCATGTGTATGGACTGCATTGTTTGTATTCTCCCAAAATTCATATGTTGAAAACCTAATTTCCTATGGTATAGTATTTGGAGATGGGACCTACTGGGAGGTAACAGGCATGAAGGTGGAGCCCTTACTGTGAGATCTGTGACTGTATAAGAAGATTCATGTGAGAGCTGGCTTCTCTCTCTGCTATGTGAGGACGTACTGAGAAGACCACCATCTGCAAACCAGGAAGAGGGTTCTCATCAGAACTTGACCACACTGGCACCCTGACTACAGTCTTTCCAGTCTTTAGAACTGTGGGAAATAAATTGCTGTAAGCCAGTTGGTCTATATTCTATTACGGCAGCCTGAACTTACCAGTGTATCACCCAAAGGAATTCTACCTGAATGGAGAATAAACATCAAGGAGGATGGAGGAAGGCTGTCATTACTTTTTTAAGACTACACTTTTTAGAGAAGTTTTAAGTTACAACAGAATTGAGAAGGAGGCACAGAGATTTCCCATATAACCTCCTGCTCCTACACATGTATAGTCTCTTCCAGTATTAATATCACTCTCCAAAATGGTACTTTTTTTTTTAACCAAGAATGAACCTACATGTCATAATCACCTACAGTTCATAGGTTTCCTTAGGGTTCACTCTTGGTGTTGTACATTCTATGGGTTTGGACAAATGTACTGACATGTTCTTCATAATATACAGAGTATTTTCACTGCCCTAAAAATCCTTTGTGCTCTGCCTACTCATTACCCCAGCCCCATCCCAATTCTTGATAAGTACTGACCTTCGTACTGTTTCCAGTTTTATCTTTTCTAGCATGTCATATAGTTGGGATCATACAGTAGTGTAGCCTTTCCAGATTGGCTATTTACACTTAGTAACATGCATCTACTGTCCCTCCCTGTCTTTTCATGGCAAGATAGCTCATTTACTTTAAGCTCTAAATAATATTCCATTGTCTGAATGTATCACAGTTATGTATCTATTCACCTTTTGAAGAATATCTTGGTTACTTCCAAGTTCTGGCAGCTATGAATAAAGCCACTATAAACATCCATGTGCAGGTTTTTGTGTGGACATAAGTTTTCAACTCCTTTGGGTAAATATCAAGCAGTAGGATTGCTGTGTAGTGCAAAACTGCCAAACTGTTTTCCTTAGAGTCTCTACCATTGCATTAATACCAGCAATGAATGAGAATTCCTGTTGCTTCACATGTTCATCAGCATTTGGTGTTGCAACTAGCTTTTGGAATTTCTAATCTATGTGTGGTCTCTGGTCCTATCACTTCATGGGAAATAGATGGGGAAACAGTGGAAACAGTGTCAGACTTTATTTTCTTGGGCTCCAAAATCACTGCAGATGGTGACTGCAGCCATGAAATTANATTTCCCTTAAGCTGTAATTTTAAAAACATTTTGGTTCCATTTATGAATCCCAGTGTTTCCTAAGCCAGAGCACCCTAATTCATGTACCATGAATGGGTAACACATGCATTGAGATAGTGACTTCTTAGCCCTGGATGGGGGCCCTGGTAGGACCAGGGGCAGCTATACCTGGATGGCCAGTCTCTGTGGCCCCTGAGAACTAGTGCAGACATATCATGTGCTATGAATCTCATGACCTGAGATAGGAGAGCAATTTCAGGATAGTTTTCCTCTCTCCATCTGCCTTTGCTATATTGGATGATGAAAATATATTCACCTCTCTGCAGAAAATTTACTTCACTTGTCTATAGACAGACATTCTTCAGAAAACCTATACCAAGTAGAGTAGAAAATTAAAGGCAGAAGTGATTTTTATTCCCCATTAGATGTTCTGCTGTCTTCTCATTGCAGATGCTATTTTATTTAGGTGTTAAGGATTTAAAATTGTTATTTTCATCCCTGATGTTGCTGTCTACACATAGATATGCATGACCCATAAACTTGTGGTGTCTTTTGTTTAATCAAGTCAGGATTCAGCTTTATAGTTGCAGCAGGTTGAATTATGGTACAATTGCAAGTTGGCAAGCAGTAATGTAGTACTGTGTAGAACTGAATGTACTGTAAGATATCTTCTCATATGTAGTATTTATTTTGTGTGTAGACTGGAAAATATTACTACACTGTAGTGAAGAAATGTTTGCCTTTCCAAAATATAATTTGGTTGATAATAACAATTTCTGTTAAACAAATATTCAGACAATCCTGCATCCATCACCTTAAATCCATTTAAAAAGCTTTCTGCAGTTCAAGAATGTATGAATAACTTTTGTGTTTAATATAGAAACTAATGTTGATGTCTCCCATGATATGAAAATGAGAAGTCTAATTTTAACTAATAATTCTGTCAGTGTTATAAAGTGACTAAAAGAAGCCTAGTGCTGCTGGTTTGTAGTGAATGTATTACTTAGGACTGCTTCTAAGTGGAAAAGTTATAAAGTAAGGAATCTTTTCCTCATAACGTAAATGTCATCTTTTTATCCCCTGAATTTTCTGGTAAAGCACTATATCTGAGAAGGGCAAGCCAACTTTAAAAGGGTTGTATTACAGAGCTAGAAGACAAATACACTAGCAGTTTAATGCAAACATTGAGTAAAGTATTTTTATTGATGACTTGTATGATCATGAATCACTTGCTTCAATTTCTCGCCAAAAAAAAATTCCTTTCAAGGAGATAGGAAGTGGGGGTTAAACTCAAACAGATGGAGTCAATACTTCTGTTCAAAGACAGCAGCTAACTCCTCAAAAAGAATAAATTGTGGAGAAAAAAATGTAAATGAATAGAGACTAAGAAAGTTAGAGATCATGTTGAATTTGTTTCCGAAGTACTCCAGGTTAGAGAAATATGCCATTTTGGAGTTTCTTTCCTCTACAGAGGCTGTGTCTTTGTGATCTCAAGTGTGAAAAGAAAGAAATCAATTGCCTGATTCATTTGTGAAATACTGTCCTAGCCCCAAGTATGAGTCAGGTGCTGGGAAGGAATTGTAAACAGGACAGCCACAGCCCCTATGCCCTAATATGCTCAGGTAAGCTGAAGATTGGTAGAAGATAGAGACATATTATCAGACAGCTGATAACAGGGAGATAAATGCTAGGCCAGAAAGAGCACAAGGATCCCTGGGGAGCAGCCTGATAGAAGTATTCATCATTGAATGGCAGTGTTGCAGGTGTCTGGTTAGGAGGTCACAGAAATCCTTCCTTGGAAAATGATGGCTGAGTTGAGTCTTAATGTATAAATAGGAATTAGATGAAAAGAGAAAGCAGCATATAGTGGCCTGCAGGCAAGAAAAAGCACAGCATTTTTAGGAAATTAAACTAGTTTTGTCCAGCTGATTTTCCATGTTTTGAGCACTCTCTACCTGTCTATATTTCTTTATGCCATAGGTTTATTTATTTTTTTTTGAATTTATGCTCTAGACCTTTTATTCCCATGGAAGATACCTGAAAAGATTTCATGGCTTTGAAATGTAGCTCTGGTGTGCAGAGATCAGGTTGACCTTCATTTGGATGAAAGTTTTGCATTTTTGATTGGCCGGTATGGATCAGGATCCTTGAAATGGCCATAGGATACGCAGAACTCATACCTTGATGCTGGATGATGGAATACTCTGGAATAGCTCATGCTTTCTCCTTCTCTGTCCCTATGATAACCATAGTGTTTATTATAGGGTATGTGTTGTTAAGATGATGGGAGGAAGATGAACTGCAAAGAATATTGAAAAGAAACAAACAATGTGTATGATGGTGGGACTCTTTTCACCCCAAGGACTGTAGCCCACTAGGCTCCTCTTCCCATGGGATTTTCCAGGCAAGGATACCAGGGTAGGTTGCCATTTCCTTCTCCAGGGGATCTTCCTGACCCAGGGATTTAACTCACATCTCCAGAAATTTACATAAACTTCAAATAAAGTGTGATTCTCTGACCTGAACTTGAGCTGAGACATTTTTTCTAGTGTTCAGTGAGTAGGCTTTCAGCATGGTGCTTTAAGAGACTGTGTCTTTCAAGACTGGTGGCAGTTGCATTTCAGTATCCTGTAATTGTTGCCCAAACAAATCTGGGGATCTTCAGAGAAGAGAAGGGCCTCAACTTCCTCAGAGTCCTATTAGTTTCTATACGTATTGGTACCTTCCTGTGTTCTGTTCGATTTCTTAGTTTCAGTATTGCTTGAGTCTGTTTTGATTATGTCAACAGTACTATAAATGTTAGCTGGAGACATCATTCTCGCTTCCAGTGTCCACTGATATCTGTGCTAAAGATGCAGATATCCAATTATGCTATTACTTATTAGAGTCAAACTTGCAAGAATGTTCTGTCACTACATTAGGTTTCGGGGTTTGCCTACATCTAATTCTTGACTTAGAGTTGACAAATGGTTTGTTTAAAATTTACTTTCCGTCATTGAGGTGTTGCTAATCAACACCTCTATGATCTTTTGTGGTAATGCTCTATCTATAGATGCAGGGTTTTCTATTTAGTCTGTTATCTTATTCTACTTGGGTCAGTATTCCAAGCTGTACTGATCTTCTTGAATTCTGAAAGTGAACAATCAGGGTCTTCGGTATTCTAGCATTTCATATCACCTGAAAATTTGGACATACATTCTTTGCCTTTATCGAATTTACTACCTAATAAATTGAGGAGTCCAGGGCCATGGATGAAGCCCTGACCATGGCAGCAGCCCAGCCACATTGGTCTAGTGCAGCTATATTTGACATCTTGAATCCAGTGCCCACTTACAGTCAAACAGCTAAGGGATGAAATGAAGTTGGAGTTGGGTTTCTGACTTTGGGCAGTGCTTATTGAGCAGTGATCTGTTCTGTATCCACCACTCTGAAGATCTCAAAGCACCCTCCCTCCTAGTCCTTCCCTTGACTTTATTATTATTTATCACTATTGTTAATGTTATTAATATAATGATTCTCACTCTACCTCTGTAAATGTTTTATGTGTTGGGTTGTTGCATAATGCTGTCTCAGACCCTGGCCTGTTCTAAAGTAGAAACAGAGTCAGTAAGGAGATTATTACAGGAAAGAGAAGCCAATCATTAAATTTATTTTCACTTGAGCAGGATATAAATACAGATCTCCACAGGTGAAAGGATTGTTTCTACTGATTTATCAGTCCCCATTTATTGTGCCAGTTAATAAATCTCAAAATAAGTTCATTCTCAAGCTTGTGATTTTAGATACCTATCTCCAGTGGGCACCTTTTGGAACACTCATTTTCTAGAGCTTGGGACAGGTATCTGCTGGAAGATGCAGGATCGAGTGCTGACTTTTCAGTAGCTGTGTTACCTATGCATTTTATCTTCTCCATTTAAAAGTCATACCATAGGCCCCAAATTCATCTTAACATCAGATTTGCTTTCTTAAAGCCTTAATTACTAGACACGCTGACAGATTTTTTGTTTTCAGTATTGGTTGTCAATAAAATCTTTATGGTGGTTGGAACACAGAGTGTTTTGGAACTTTATGATGTATTTGATCAAAAGAAAATATTCCACATAAAATAATTACTCTTTCCTTTTTAAGAAGAACACCATAATTATAAAATACTCTATTTTGGTTCACAATACACACTAGTAGAATACACACACTACTAGAATACACACAAAGTATTCTCATATTAAAATATAGACTAGTTTAATATCAGATAATCATCAGATAAAAGTAATAGTGCAGCAGATGACTCCTAATAGCCCAGAAGTTAATACAAAATGATAAAACAGCACTACTTCTGTTAGGAAATTCAGTCAACATTTATATCATATTAACCCTATGGTTAAATATAATTGTCTTTGGGCCAGTAAAGAATTTCATAACAGCTTTGAAAAGTAATATAGATTGCCCCAAACAGTTTTAGCAAAAGATTTTCTATCCCATGATGACATTTAGTACATTTTGAACTGTCCTCAAAAGATCAGTACAAAGCTTCCTAGAAATGATGTTTTTTCATTCTCTTTGTACTGTCTTTAGGGGCATATAATACTATTCCTGTGTTCAACAGTCAGCTGTATTTNAGCAAAAGATTTTCTATCCCATGATGACATTTAGTACATTTTGAACTGTCCTCAAAAGATCAGTACAAAGCTTCCTAGAAATGATGTTTTTTCATTCTCTTTGTACTGTCTTTAGGGGCATATAATACTATTCCTGTGTTCAACAGTCAGCTGTATTTTTTGTTTGGAGAAATAATTCCTTCCTGTTCCCACCCATCAAGTTAGTCTGTGGCAAGGCCCCTTTAAGTTGTCTTTGAACATATTACTTGCCTATAACATTTGAATATTTCTAGTTTATATTAATATACTAGGACAAGAAAACAAATTTACTGAGACAAATATTATAATGTAAAGAGAGAGATGCAACCTTATAGTTCAGACCAGTGACACTGACTACTTCAAATTATCTCCCTATTGCCTCCCTATAGTTTGTATAGAAAACTATATGGATATGTCTTAAACTTTTATACAGTACACTGAAAGTAGTGAATTAAAACAGATAATTTTGTATTTGGCAATTTTTTTATTTGTTTGACACTTAAAAAGACTAAAGTACCCTCGTACCTCATTAACTCAAAAATGACAAAATTGACTCTAATCATCTTTGCTTCTGTGGGCTCGATGATAATAGTAAATAAATGCTGTACCGTTATTTACACTGCATTGACTTCCAAATTAGAGTGGAAGGGATGAAAAATGCCATTATCCAAGTGGAAAAAATTGATCTAGTAGTATAATGTAATTTTCTATTAAAATTTATAATCTTTGCATCACCATAAATGGATTTATAAAAGTCCATTTCAAAGGTGCCATTATCTTTGAATCACCTGCCCAGTGCCATCAGAGATGATAACAGAGCCAGCCTAATTGTCATGTTTTTTGAGCAGTGAGTTTATAAAACAGTAGACCACAGCTCTTTCCATTGCTCTTGCTGCGGGAGGCTCTGGCGTTGGGCAGCAAAGCTTTCACGCTGAGAGAGTTGGTAAGTTGATGTACTGCATCCACCAGATGTAATGCTCATTGTGTTTGACTTTTCAGCCAAATTTGAAAGATTATTCATAGGAAATTAGATTGTAAATGCAGATAGGCTTTTTGATATTCCTGCTGTCCACATTTTTCCAATTGCATAACTGGATGATAACTAAGCTTGGGAAGGCTGAGACTTTACTCATCATCATATAGACAATCTTGAAAATAAGAGCAGAAGAAATTTCTGCCCTGTGTGCATCCCTGAGGAGAGCAAGGCGAGTGCAAATGGATCTGTAAAATGGCTCCCACTACCCCATGCTGGCTGCGAAATTGCTTTGGTCATACTCTGGCAGACCTGTGTATTGGCTGCAAGCATGCCATTTAGGAATTGTGCCCGATCTTCTCTGATTCCTACTGTAATTTTGAACTGTGTCACAATCCAGGGAGAAGTAATGCAAAAGCATGATGGTGGTTGCAGGATTGACCTCCATCTTTGTTTTACATTCTGCCAATCCTTTCCAGCTTCAATTCTGCGTTAGACCCCCATCATACCTTAGCTGTCTTAGCACTTGTGGCATCCTAACATATTTTATGAAATAAATGGTTAATTAAAATTTTTATTTGGAATAATTCTGTTTATTCCATTTTTCTTGATGACATTCTTCTTGAAATGACCTCTGCCATTTTAATTGCTTTTTAGATTGGCTGCACAACTGTAATCTGATATATTTTTTGAATGTACTACTGAATTTTCACTGTTTTTATTTTTCAGGTATCCCATGTCATTTCCCCCTCATTTTTTCTTGTTTTATTGGGGTACTTTCTTGAATAATAAAGAGCACCTGGAGGTAATTTTTTTTTTTTTTGATATCTGAAGATATCTTCATTTTCTCGTTATACTAGATTCGTAGTTTGACTAAATATAGAATGTTTAATTATCAGTGTATGTCCAAAATAATTTTTCCTGAAAATTCTGGTACTAACTCACCCTTTTGTAGTGTTCAATAAAGTTGAAAAGAAGGTTGTGCTATTCTCATCATTTTTTTACAAATCATCTCTGTTCCCTTCCCTTTCTGTGAAGTTTTATTATTTTCTTATCCTGACTATCCTTACATTTTATGCTGAACTCTTATTTGGATTCATTTTTCATTTATACTCAGGACTCAGTGTAATAGTTTTTATTGCTTTATTATGTATTTATTTGGAATTCTTTTATTCATTGAAGTATAGCCAATCTGTAATAAAAGTTTCTCATGTAAAGCATAGTGATTCAGGATTTTTGTAATTTATCTTCCATTAAAAGTTCTTACAAGGTAATGGCTGTAATTTCCTGTGTTACGCAATATATCCTTGTTGTTTATCTACTTTATAATAATGCTTTGTATCTCTTAATCCCCTACCCCTTTCATTTTTCTATCTGTATTATTTTTCAGATTCCACAGATAAGTGATATCATACAGTATTTGTCTTTGACTTATTTCACCAAGCATACTATTCTCTAGGTTCATCCACTTTGATGCAAATGGCAGAATGTCATTCTTTTTTATGGCTAAGCAATATTCCACCGTGTGTGGGTGAATGGGTAGGGGAGGTGGTAGTGGTGTTAGAGAGAACACTATTTTCTTATGACTTTCTGCCTGGATTATCTATCCATTGATGTAAATGGTTTGTTAAAATCCCCTATGATTATGGTATTATAAATTTCTCTTTTTATGTCTATGAGCCTTTGCTTTATTTAGGTGCTCCACTTTTCGGTGCATATGTATTAATGAGTGTAAGAAACCTCTCTTGTTTTGATGCTGTTATCATTATATAATGCCCTTGCTAGTCTCTTCTTGTAGCCTTCAGTTTAAAGTCTGATATGAATAATGTTGCCTTCATTTTCTTGTTTTCAGTTCCATGAAATAGACTTTTCTATTCCCTTACTTTCAGTCCGTGTGTGTCTTCGTCTATAAATTGAGTCTCTTGTGCTTGTGTGTTCAGCTTCTCTGTTGTGTCTTACTCTTTGCAACCCTATGGACTGTAGCCCAGCAGGCTCCTCTGTCCATGGGATTTCCCAGGCAAGAATATTGGAGTGGGTGGCTATTTCCTCCTCTAGGGGATCTTCCTGATCCAGAGATTGAACTTGCATTTCCTGCATTGGCAGGTAGGTTCTTTACTACTGAGCCACCTGTGAAGCCCCGAGTCTCTTGTAGGAAGCCTGTATAAGTGTCTGTTTTTTTTTAATCCAGTTTTTAATCAAAATCGTCTTGTTACATGTCACCTCTAAGAAAATTTCTTGTGTTTTTTCTATGGATTCTTTTTTAAAAATTAATTTTAATTGGAGGATAATTACTTTATAATATTGCAGTGGGTTTTGCCATACATTGACCTGAATCAGCCATGGGGTACATGTGTTCCCCATCCTGAACCCCCTCCCATCTCCCTCCTCATCCCATCCCTCTGGGTTGTCCCAGTGCACTGGCTTGACGTGCCCTGTTTCATGCATCCAACTTGGACTGGTGATCTATTTCACATACATGTTTCAATGCTGTTCTCTCAAATCATTCCACCCTTGCCTTCTCCCACAGAGTCCAAAAGTCTGTTCTTTATATCTGTGTCTCTTTTGCTGTCTCATATATAGGGTCATCATTACCATCTTTCTAAATTCCATATATATATGTGTTAATATACTGTATTGGTGTTTTTCTTTCTGACTTACTTTACTCTGTATAATAGGCTCCAGTTTCATCCACCTCATTAGAACTGATTCAAATGTGTTCTTTATAATAGCTGAGTTATATTCCATTCCAGTGGTCATGTATGGATGTGACAGTTGGACTGTGAAGAAAGCTGAGCACCGAACAATTGATGTTTTTGAACTGTGGTGTTGGAGAAGACTCTTGAGAGTCCCTTGGACTACAAGGAGATCCAACCAGTCCATTCTACAGGAGATGAGTCCTGGGTGTTCTTTGGAAGGAATGATGCTAAAGCTGAAACTCCAGTACTTTGGCCATGTCATGTGAAGAGTTTACTCATTGGAAAAGACTCTGATGCTGGGAGGGATTGGGGGCAGGAGGATAAGGGAATGACAGAGGATGAGATGGCTGGATGGCATCACCGGCTCGATGGACGTGAGTTTGAGTGAACTCCGGGAGTNTATAAACAGTGCTGCGATGAACATTGGGGTACACCTGTCTCTCAATTCTAGTTTCCTCGGTGTGTATGCCCAGCAGTGGGATCGCTGGGTCATAAGGCAGTTCTATTTGCAGTTTTTTAAGGAATCTCCACACCATTCTCCATAGTGGTTGAACTAGTTTGCATTCCCACTAAGAGTGTAAGAGGGTTCCCTTTTCTCCACACCCTCTCCAGCATTTATTGCTGGTAGACTTTTGGATCGCAGCCATTCTGACGGGAGTGAAATAGTACCTCATTGTGGTTTTGATTTGCATTTCTCTGATAATGAGTGATGTTGAGCATCTTTTCATGTGTTTGTTAGCCATCTGTATGTGTTCTTTGGAGAAGTGTCTATTTAGTTCTTTGGCCCATTTTTTGATTGGGTCGTTTATTTTTCTGAAATTGAGCTGCAGGAGTTGCTTGTATATTTTTGAGATTAGTTGTTTGTCAGTTGCTTCATTTGCTATTGTTTTCTCCCATTCTGAAGGCTGCCTTTTCACCTTGCTTATAGTTTCCTTTGTTGTGCGGAAGCTTTTAATTTTATTCTAATGATAATGTTGTGTAATGGTAAGATAATAAACAAGAAAATATTTGATCTTACATGAGCTGACTCAATGTTGTATGTACGTCAATTTTTATTATCTATTTTTAGCTGTGGTTGGGTCTTGGTTGCTGTGTGTGAACGTTCTCTAGCTGCAGCAAGCAGAGGCCACTCTCCAGTTGCTATGCAGTGGCTTCTCGTATTTCAGAGCATAGCACCTAGGCATGCTGACTTCAGTAGTTGCAGCATGGGGCTCAGAAGTTGCAGCTCGAGGGCTCTAGAGCACAGGCTCAGTAGTTTCGGCACTCAGGCTTAGTTGCATCTGGAATCTTCGCAGACCAAGGATCAAAGCTGTATCTTCTTGTTAGCAGGTGACTTCTCCACTGAACCATTGGGGAAGTACAATTATTTTTTATATATACTTATATAGTTCATGAAATTCTAAACCAAATCTTGAAGGTATTTTCCTACCTTAATTTTTAAAATTTATATGTGATTCTACAACTTCTACCATTATCAACATACTGATCAATGAAAAAATAGAAAGGGCATAAACATAATAAATATTCTAGGTTATTATAAGATAAATATTTTAGATCAGTGACACAAAGATAATTTTTTCTCTGTACTACCATTTGTGCCATCCTATAAATTGGATAACCTTGGTACAGTTCTTAAAGACGTCCAGTGCTCACATGGGACTCATGCATTTTAATTTGTAAGCATTCTAAATCTTTGGTGATACCCTTACAACTGAATTTGATTGTCTGGATGTACTTCCTTCTTGGGTTTCACAGCATTTTCACTTACCTTCCTAACAGACATTTTTTTACATTGCATGGCAGCTTATTATAGGCTTCTAGAGGTAGCTAAGTGCTTTATTTACCATTAAATGATTAGCCTATATGGGAAGCCCACTGGCATGAACTGTAGAGAGTCAGCAGTTTTGAACCTGGTAAGTCAGGCTGTGTTTGAGAGCTTTGAGGAGGCTAAATATTTTATTCACAGAGTAATTCAGTGTATGTCTGAGGTTTATTCCAAAAGGATGCCTATCAGGAAAATGCTGAGTATATGGTATTAGCAAGAGGAAAGTAATTTTAGCTGCATGTATCTCTGCCAAAGTGACTTGGCCAGCACCTTGAAAGATGATGCACTTTTAAAAAGGGAACAATGTAACTGTTCACCTAAAGCTAAAGTCTGTGAATTCTTTATCTTGAAGTACTCACTTTTTTTTTCCAAATTATAGGATGATGAATGTTTAATCATCTCAGAGATTGGATAGACTAGTTATCTAAGACAATTTTGTGTGCTTTGCAATCGCTGTGCCTTTCAGGGAAAATCATATTGATGTTGAAGTTTAAAAAAATCTCTCTTTGCACCCACGTGAAAACTTTAGGTTGAACAGTTAAATTGTGTTATCTCTGTTATTAAAAAAAATTGCCTGTAATTTCTAAGAGTATATTAAATAAGAAAATAATTATTCTGTTCTCAAGTTCACGTTATACATTTGGAGACAAGTATTCAATACCTGTACTTTACAGAGGAGGAAAAAAGGCATAAAAACTTTCCTAAAATAAATATTAACTCCTAGGTTTTATTCATGGGGTAGTTAAGTTTTTATCTGTAGGTTTAAACAAAGCTCAGTCTTTACTTGGTTATACTTTGGAATCCCTGGGGAGCTTTAAAATGTCCTGCCATCTGGATCCTAGACCCAGAGTTTCTAAATTAACTATTCTGAGGTATGTTCTTGCCATTCAATGAGTGCTTAGAAAAGGAAGCTAAGTTGCAGATGCTAGATGACCCCTTCAATCTCATGGTATGCTCCTACTGTTTGTCATGATGCGCACAGTTCTAAGTTGTCAATAGAGATGGGAATCCAAGAAAAATGTTCTTAACTGTTAAAATGGGAAGGAGATGTGTTACTCATGAACTTTTTCCAAATAGCTTATATAAGCTGTGCTACAGAATCATTGCCTTATATCCATGACTAAATAGGAAGCATGACATCAGTAAGATCTCTGAGGATTCTGTGTACCAAAAAAAGGTTGATTGGCAGGATACAAATTAATGTAATATTGTGACATAATTCTCTATGGATCTTTCATTGTCCGCTTTTAAGCAGAGACACTGTCTTTTTTCTCCCAGACTATATTTTCCAGGACTTTTTATAGTGAACAGCCTTGGAAGTTAGAATATCTCTCTGTGGAGCAAAAAGCAGTCATGCTTACCATTCACTGTAGAAGATATAGGTTCCCCAAGCTCAAAATTTCTTTTCTGTAATGCAGTATAATACAATAAGGTATACACAAGCCACTTTGTGCTCACTCATTTCTTTGGGGACTATCTGCATCATCCTTTGTAGGACTTGGGACAGAAGGAAGTGATACAGATATGCTGATGCTCATGTTTCTTGCTGTGCCATGAGTAATAAAGTCCTTTGTCTCTGGCCAAGGAGTTTCATTTCTTCTTCAAACATCCATGAAAGGTAGCTGTCTAGCTTATTCATTTCCTAGTGGGTAAAATCCCAGACCCTTCACAGTTCTTGATAGATAACACTGGTGCAATATTTTTTATTAACTTATTTGAGTCAGGAATTATGTCCAGTCATATTGTCCTTAACATATTGAGGCTTTTAAAAATGTTAACCATGTAAAATCAGGGAATACTCTACATCCATTTTGAGGCATCTAGAGGCAAAGAGCTTCATTTAACTAAGATATGACTGGGGAACTTGGTGGGAATCATTCAGTTTATTTAGGTGCAGTTCTAAGAATAAAAGTAAGACAAGCTGCTGCTGCTGCGTCCAATTCTGTGTGATCCCATAGATGGCAGCCCACCAGGCTCCCTTGTCCCTGGGATTCTCCAGGCAAGAACACTGGAGTGGTTGCCATTTCCTTCTCCAATGCATGAACGTGAAAAGTGAAAGTAAAGTTGCTCAGTCGTGTCCGACTCCTAGTGACCCCATGGACTGCAGCCTACCAGGCTCCTCCATCCATGGGATTTTCCAGGCAAGAGTACTGGAGTGGGGTGCCATTGCCTTCTCCGAGTAAGATAAGCATAAGTGTTAAAGACCAGTACCTCAATGCTATAGTTGTAATCAGTTGAAACACAGAAGTAAATTTTTTGAGGTAAATAAAAGAAAAAGGGACATCCAGAAAGGGCTTATTGATTACTGCATAGTAAAGAGTTGTTGTTTTTCTGTCGCTGAGTCATGTCTGGCTCTCTGCAACCCCGTGGAATGCAGCATGCTAGGCTCTTCTGTCTTTTGATATATCCCGGAGTTTGCTCAGATTCATGTCCACTGAGTTGGTGATGCTATCTAAAAATCCCATCCTCTGCTGCCCCCTTCTCCTTTGGCTTTCAGTCTTTTCCAGCATCAGGGAAAGTTTTCCAGTGAGTTGGCTCTTCACAACAAGTGGCCAAAGTATTGGAACTTCAGCTTCAGCAATAGTCCTTCCA
The DNA here is from genome assembly GCA_006410875.1 of Neotragus pygmaeus. Taxonomy (NCBI): domain Eukaryota; kingdom Metazoa; phylum Chordata; class Mammalia; order Artiodactyla; family Bovidae; genus Neotragus; species Neotragus pygmaeus. The sequence goes on from SJYV01007181.1 coordinate 186,313, forward strand.
ATGAATATTCAGGATCAATTTCCTTTAGGATTGACTGGTTTGATTTCCTTGTTGTTCAAGGGACTCTCCAGAGTCTTCTCCAGTACGATGATTTGAAAGCATTTTTGTTTCTTTGGCACTCGGCCTTCTTTATGGTCCAGCCCTCATATCTGCACACAACTACTGGAAAAGCCATAGCTTTAAGTATACACATGTTTGTGGGCAAAGTGATATTTCTGCTTTTGAATATACTGTTTAGGTTTGTCATAGTTTTCCTTCCAAGAAGCAAGTGTCTTTATATTTCATGGCTAGTGTCACCTTCTGCAGTGATTTGGGAGTCTAAGAAAATATCAGTCATTGCTTCCACTTTTCCCCCTTCTATTTACCATAAAGTGGTGGGACCAGTTGCCATGATCTTGGTTTTTTGAATGTTGAGTTTCAAGCCAGCTTTTTCACTCTCCCCTTTCACCTTCATCAAGAGGCTCTTTTGTTCCTCTTCACTTCAGCTGTTAAAGTGGTATCCTCTACATATCAGAGGTTGTTGATATTTCTGAGCAAGCTTGACAGTAAATAGTAGTAAAATGGGATAACTTAAAGTGAACTCCAGCATTAAATGCCTAATTAGAAAAAATGAGGACCTCAGGCATTATAAAATGTACAAGTATAGAGAGCGTGATACTAGAGCAGTAGCACAAACTTTACTGTTTCTGTTTTGTAAATAAATTCATTTGTATCATTTTTTAGGTTCCACATGTGTGATATCTTATTTTTCTTTGTCTGACTGACTTCACTTAGTATGATAAGCTCTCAGTCCATCCTTGTTGCTGCAAATGGCATTATTTCATTCTTTTTCATGGCTGAGTAACATTCCATTGAACATAGGTACCACATCTTCTTAAACCATTCCTCTGCTGATGGACATTTAGGTTGCTTCCTTGTCTTGGCTATTGTAAATACTGTGGCTATGAACATTGGGGTGCATGTATCTCTTCAATGTATGGTTTTCTCTGGATATGTGTCCAGGAGTGGGATTGCTGGATCATATGGTAGCTCTGTTTTTAGCTTTTTAAGGAACCTCCATACTGTTCTCCATAGTGACTATACTGTTTACATTCTCACCAACATTTTAGGATGGTTCCCTAAAAGATAATTTTTATATTGACTCACAAATCACAATTAAACTAAAAGTGATACAGGGTGACTAAAAAGTAATGGACAAGGCTTTGGGAAATAAAGAAACAATAAGGAAGCAGGGATTGTAATATTGCTATCAATAGAATGGAAAGCAGGCCAAGAGTTGCAAATGGGAAATAGAAGGACACTTTATAAAGTGAGAGCTAAAAATCACACTGATGATCAAAGTATGGATCTCTTTACACCAAATAGACAGCAAAAAGTTTATAATACAGGGAAAACTAGACTAGTATAAGACAATAGTAGATTTTAATGTTTTTGTTTGAACACAGTTCAAGTAGATAAAAATGGGTAAATATATAGACGATTAAAACAAGGTAAATGGTAGACATATTTGCATCAAATATCTTATGAGCACATAGAAGTTTTTAAAAAATCANAGTATAAAACAATAGTAGATTTTAATGTTTTTGTTTGAACATAGTTCAAGTAGATAAAAATGGGTAAATATATAGACAATTAAAACAAGGTAAATGGTAGACATATTTGCATCAAATATCTTATGAGCACATAGAAGTTTTTAAAAAATCAACCATAGCAAACTGTATTACAGAAAGAATATAGATAACATTTTCATATCATACTACAATAACTAGAAATTAATAACAAAACCAAAGACAAAAGTACTTTAACTTGAAAATTTAAAAATTTTCTGTTAGTGTTAATCACTCAGTCATGTCCAACTCTTTGAAACCTCATAGCATGTAACCAAGCAGCTCCTCTGTCCATGGGATTCTGCAGACAAGATGCTGGAGTGGGTTGCCATTTCCTTCTCCAGGGGATCCTCCCAACCCAGGGATTGAACTCGGGTCTCTTGCATTGCAGGCAGATTCTTTACCATCTGAGCCACTAGGGAAGCCTAAGTAGCTAAGCCAACCTAAGTGGCTTCCCTAGCATAGATAGAAGGAAATAAAAGTGTAGATAAGAAGAAATAAACTTTCTCTAAGTGAAGATAAAAGGAAATGAAAGCTGAATTTTCAGAATNAGCCTAAGTAGCTAAGCCAACCTAAGTGGCTTCCCTAGCATAGATAGAAGGAAATAAAAGTGTAGATAATAAGAAATAAACTTTCTCTAAGTGAAGATAAAAGGAAATGAAAGCTGAATTTTCAGAATTTCTGATGACGGATGCTAAAGCTCCAATACTTTGGCCGCCTGATTTGAAGAGCTGATTCAGTGGAAAAGATGTTGATGCTGGGAAAGACTGAGGCCGGAAGAGAAGTGGGTGACAGAAGATGAGATGGTTGGATGGCATCACTGACTCAATGGACATGAGTGTGAGCAAACTTCAGGAGATAGTAAAGGACAGGGCATGCTTCAGTCCATGGGGTCTCAAAGTCGGACACAACTTAGCAATTGAACAAAACAACAAAATGAAAGGATGGCATATGTAAGGTGTGAAAGTGAAAGTTGCTCAGTCGTGTCAGACTCTGCAATTCCATGGACCAGTTCAGAATGTTAGACTGGGTAGTGTTTCCACTTTTCAGGGGATCTTCCCAATCCTGGGATCAAACCCAGGTCTCCTGCATTGCAGGTGGATTCTTTATTGCTGAGCCACAAGGGAAGCCCAAGAATACTGGAGTGGGTAGCCTATCCCTTCTCCAGTGGATTTTCCCAACTCAGGAGAACCACAGTCTCTTGCATTGCAGGTGGATTCTTTACCAACTGAGCTATCAAGAAACCCCTTATGTAAAGTATATTTCCAACTAAAACAGCTTGAAAACAAAAAAAGTAAAGAACAGGATAAATATAAAAATACAATGAGATAAAAACATAAACATTAGAACAATAAAATACTGACTTTTCGAGATAAAGTCTGTAATATAGACAAAACCCGAACTAGTCTAATAAAAATTGGGGGAGAGTAAGGAGGTAATTGAAATATGCAAAAACAAAGTATGAGAGGAAACATCTCTGAAAAAGAAATTTCAAACACCTTTTCCAAAATATATTTGAGATTTTATACAAATAGTACCATTTATTAGGAAAATATAATCTCCAAAATTGACTTCAATTGAGATTGCAGGTTTAAACAAACCAAATTTCTATGGAATAAAGAAAATAATAAACTATCATATTTAGGACTTCATGGAATTCGACTTGTTCAAAATTGGGAAAGGAGTATATCAAGGCTGTATATTAACATCCTGCTTATTTAACTTATATGTAGAGTACATCATGTGAAATGCCAGGTTGGATGAAGCTAAAGCTGAAATCAAGATTGTTGGAAGAAGTGTCGATAACCTCAGATATGCAAATGACACCACCCTAAATGGCAGAAAATGAAGAGGAGCTAAGGAGCCTCTTGAAGGTGAAAGAGGAGAGTGAAAAGGCTGGCTTAAAACTCAACATTCAAAAAACTAAGATTGTGGCATCTGGTGCCATCATTTCAAGACAAATAGATGGAGAAAAAATGGAAACAGTGACAGACTTTTCTTAGGCTCCAAATCACTGCAGATTCACCCAAAATCACAGTGACTGCAGCCATGAAATTAAAAGGTGCTTACTCCTGAGAAGAAAAGCTATGACAAACCTAGACAACATATTAAAAAGCAGAAACAACACTTTGCTAACAGAGGTCTGTGTAGTGAAAGCTATGATTTTTCCAGTAGCCATCTACAGATATGAGAGTTGGCCCATAATGAAGGCTAAGTGCCAAAAAATTGATGCTTTAGAACTGTGGTTCTGGATAAGACTCTTGAGAGGCTCTTGGACTTGCAAGGAGATCAAACCAGCCAATCTTAGAGGAAATCAACCCTGAATATTCATTGGAAGGACTGATACTGATGGCTTCCTGATGCAAAAAGCCAACTCATTCGAAAATAACCTGGTGCTGAGAAAGACCAGGGCAGGAGGAGAAAGGGATGACTGAAGATGAGATGGTTGGATGGCATCTTTGACTCAATGGACATGAGTTTGAGCAAGCTCTGGGAGATAGTGAAGGACAGGGAAGCCTGGCGTGCTGCAGTCCAAAGAGTGTTAAAACATGGCTGAGCAACTGAACAACAACAAATCTATCCCACAAAAAGTTTTATACTAAAATGTTTTCATGGGAGAATTCAAGAAACCATAAAAATATAGATGCAATTCTATTACGTTATTTCAGTAAATAGAAAAAAGAAAACTTTCATGTTATATTTGAGACAAGTGTAATACTGTTCCTAAAAACTGAGCAACTAGACAGTCTAATGATACATCTTGATTTTTTAAAATACTATTCACTACTAACAGAAATTTGGACTCCTTGGAAAAATAAAGGATTTACTATCCAGGCAAAAGAAACTACAAGTTGTAATGATATAGAATCCAACTTAAAGCAGCTTGTGAAGTGAAGTGAAATTCTCTCAGTTGTGTCTGACTCTTTGTGACCCCATGGACTGGCCATGGAATTCTCCAGGCCAGAACACTGGAGTGGATAGCCTTTCCCTTCTCCAGGGGATCTTCCCAACCCAGGAATAGAACCTAGGTCTCCCATATTACAAGCAGATTCTTTACTAGCTGAGCCACAAGGGAAGCCCAAATTTGGCAATACTGAGCAGCTTCAAGAAGAAGAATAATGATTATGGGTTATAACATATTGAGTACATAAAAAAGAAACATGGACCCATAGAGTTACTGAAGACAAAATAAAACAGGATATATAATCTGAGAAAAGAGAGAAGTTGGAAAACTTTTCTTACAGGAGAATGTCAGCTAATATAAAAGTAAGGATGACAAAATTAGGTCGCTATGGTTTGTAACTCCCAATTTGTTTCAAATGTAAGTAATCAATTCACTCTCCCCACAAATTACTCCTTGATCACAAAGGGTAAATTTGTCTTTATGATAGAAACCATAAGTAATCAAGCTCTCCATTGCCTGTGGTGGGACAGCTTGATAGGGGTCTTCTGATCTGTTAAGTGGTCACCATAAGGTGTTCTGCCTGGAAAACTTTTAACCTGAATCTTAATATAAGATGAATCAATAATGTGAACTCCTCTGCAGGATAATTGGCCTGAATTCTTAAAAGGATTCAGTGGTATCAAGAATAAAGAGAGGAAGGGTAATTGCTCTAGATTCAAGAAGTCAAAGGTGATTCAATAACCCAATCCAAATTGTAAATGTTGATTGGGTCCCAGATTGGAAAAGATAAAGTATATTTTGAAACAACAGGAACATTTTCATATAGTTTTTTCTTAGATGTTATTATATTCATGTTGATTTTCTTAGGTGTGATAATAGTATTATGATTACACAGGAGAATGTCATTATTCTTGAATTTATGCTAAAGTGTTTTGAAAGAACAACGTCATGATGTATGGCAAACCCAATAGAGTATTGTAAAGTTAAATTAAAAAATAAATAAATTAATTAATTAAAAAAAAATAAAATAGTTTGGATGCCAGTCCAGTCCAGGTTTGATGCACGATACGGGATGCTTGGGGCTGGTGCACTGGGACGACCCAGAGGGATGGTACGGGGAGGGAGGGAGCAGGGTTCATGACGCGGAACACGTGTTGTGGATTCATGTTGCTGTATGGCAAAACCAATACAATATGGTAAAGTAATTAACCTCCGATTGAAATAAATAAATTTATATTAAAAAAAATAAAAAGAGAAATGGAAAAAAAATGGAGGAATCTTACTTTATCTCTCTCTCTGCTCGTGTACATCTGTGTCTGTAGGTTTGTATGTGTATGTGGGTGTGTATATCCTGTGTAGGTGTGTGTGTGTGCGTGTGTGTGTGTAGATAGGGAGGAGAGTGGAGTGAGACAGGAACTGTGGTATGATGTCAACGGCTGGTCAAAAGTATAATATATAGGAATTCATCATGCTGTCTTTGAACTTGTAAGTTTGAAATCTTTCAAAATAAAGTAGCAAATTTAAATAAGAGATTCTCTAACCAACTTCCATATCTTATTTTCTATTTTATTGAAGTTTGCACTGAAAGACCATAACCCTTGCCTTTGATCATTTAGAATCTTATGCTCATGGAAACCTTTGCCCTGTTAATAGCTCTTATAATATTAGCTTGTAGTGAATTTTTCATTTTATCCTCGAAAGGAAATAAGGTAATTGCCAGATGGGAACCCATTGAAATGGTTCCTCACTGCAACATTTAACATACTCTGTAAAGTGATAACAGATCAGTAAAGTATGGTTTGTCATTCTCTGCATTTCTTCCAATCTGGATGTTACCTGGGAACACTGGAGAATTCATGTAATTACTTATGGTAATTAGGGTTAGGGTTAGATCAGAGTAGTATCAGACCAGTACTCTGATAGGGTTGTATCAGAGTCTAGAGTTGACATGTCTGCTATGTCTTCATTTTACCTCCTAATATACATTGAGAAGTTTTTCAAATACTCTTAAGTCAGAGCCTGGGATATTTTAATTTGTAATGTCATGTTCCTGTGAAATCAGAATATTCTTAATACCCCAAAGTAGTATTAAATTTTCAAATGGAGAATTTATTATGGATAACACTTTTTCTTATTTCCTCAATTGTATAAAGTTACATTTAGATAAATTTAAGGAAATTTAATTTCTTAAAACAATAAAAATAGGCAAGATTTTTGGTATTATATAAAAGCACATGTATACAAACTACTAGATGATAAGGTCAGTGTGTTTTACAAAGAATTCATAACAGATAATGTAATGATAGTTGATCTCAGCTAGTCCTGAGACTTTAGAGTCACTTAAATAGAAAAGAATAAAATCCTCAATATTTTGCTTCTTGAGATCTGAAATGATTTACTTTTGTTGGCATTTTACCTGATTTATATCCATAATACTTCTTAATGTCATACTCTGCTCTCTAAGAGGCAGAAATGTAGCTTTTGAAGACAATTTGGAAGATGGTAACCATAGATTCAGTGGTCACAATGCCTATTTCATTTCTTTGAGGTTTTGCCTCCAGCGCCAAGTACGGGAACATGCTTGGCCTTTCAGAGAAACCTCTAAGGAGCTCGCTCCTAGGGATGAGACAGATGAGCTTGTTCTCTGAGAGTTGTGTGATGAATCTTATGACTCATGATAGAAATGTCTAGAATGTATGTCACACTTTTTGTGACAGACATTCCATGATTTTGTATGCCTGTGAAACATTAGCCGCCTTATCAAAAAATACACTTGAGATCATGCAGTTGTAATAAGACAGACTTAAGCATTTTAAATGCTTTAAGTTAATCATTCAGTCTCTTTCTCTTGAAGTTTGGAAGACACCATGCAAAGTTAGACTTTAGTGGAAGAGGTGTACAACTTACTGCTGAGTAAGCTTTTTATGATCAAATCTTCCTGCATGTCCAGTGCATGTTTAACAAAACTAGTGCAAATTTAGTAATGAACTATCCTGCTAATTAAAGAAATATCATGTACTTGATGGATCCACTATACATCACAACCAGATAGACGAAAGGATAGAGAAAGTGTACTAAATTAAAAGCCAGAACTCTCTTTTCCAATGTAGCATCCTTGGAAGTGTGAAGATGATGTAACTTTGGGCCATTATGTACTTTGTGAGTGCAAAATTCATAATTTGTTTGCTACCGAGCACAGTAGCAAAATGTTTTCCTCACACATTGCTGGTCCCCTGTGGTACATTCATATTGGGTTTCAGATCATCTTGTCCTTTAAAATGGCGTTCATATTAAATTGTGGTTTTAGAAAAAGGCTAAAAATAGAGTTGTTATGTTGTGATCATCCTCTTACATTAAACTGATAAAAATAATTATGTTGCATGGCATTCTATTCTAGCCAGTGAAAATAGGATATAATCAGAATCATGAAGATTTAATTTCTTAAAAGGCTGAGTTTCATCAGTCAGTGAAATTTTATGGTTTCCAGTGTGAAGTGAAGTGAAGTGAATTGAAGTCGCTCAGTCGTGTCCAACTCTTTGCGACCCCACGGACTGTAGCCTACCAGGCTTCTCAGTCCATGGGATTTTCCAGGCAAGAGTACTGGAGTGGGTTGCCATNGTGTGTGTGTGTGTGTGTGTGTGTGTGTGTGTGTGTATGTGTGAGATGTCTATGTACTAGTAAGGAATGGGTAAATAATTTTGCTGTGATGACTCATCCACCAAAAATATATTAAGCTAGGTAGTTCTGTTAAAAAGAGAGAAGTAAGATGTTTTCATGGCCAAAAATATAATTAAAGAATTGATCACAATTTTGTGCTTCTAGAATTCCATTTACTTCTTTTTAATATTTGCACTACTACTGAAATCAATATCCAATAAGATTTTAGATTTTAAGAAAAATGATTCTCCTTAAGGCAGAGAAAGAATAGTCTCCGGAATGAACAAAATTCTGAATCAAAAAGAAAAAATGGTCTTCTTGAAGGACAGGCATAGAAGTGTGTTGCCCTGTAGCTTCCTGTTCAAAGGAGTAGAGGGTGCTCCTAATTTAGAGTTAATCCCCACTTCTCGTGCTAGTGGTTCCTGAGGCCCCTGGGATCCATCATTGCTCTGCATGGACTTTATTCTCCTTTCCAGCCTTCTTAGGAAAAATGGCTTCCTCCGAAGTTTTCGTGAAGCCCACAGAAGTACTCAAAAACTTAAAACATAGTCATCTAATTAGTTTCTCTGATTACTTATATCTACTCGGATGTGAGAGCTGGACTATAAAGAAAGCTGAGTACTGAAGAATTGATAGTTTTGAACTATGGTGTTGGAGAAGACTCTTGAGAGTTCCTTGGACTGCAAGGAGATCCAACCAGTCAATCCTAGAGGAAATCAGTCTGGAATATCCATTGGAAGGACTGACGCTGAAACTGAAGCTCCAATATTTTGGTTACCTGATGTGAAGAACTGACTCCTTGGAAGAGATCCTAATGNCCTTGGACTGCAAGGAGATCCAACCAGTCAATCCTAGAGGAAATCAGTCTGGAATATCCATTGGAAGGACTGACGCTGAAACTGAAGCTCCAATATTTTGGTTACCTGATGTGAAGAACTGACTCCTTGGAAGAGATCCTAATGCTGGGAAAGATGGAAGACAGGAGGAGAAGGGGACGACAGAGGATTAGATGGTTGGATGGCATCACCAGCTTGACGGACATGAGTTTGAACAAGTTCCAGGAGTTGGTAACGGACAGGGAGGCCTGGCATGCTGCAGTCCATGGGGTTGAAAAGAGTTGGACGTGACTGAGTGACTGAACTGACATGCAGCTCTAGTAAGTTACATCTGCATGCATGCATGTTCAGTCATGTCTGACTCTTGCAGCCCCATGGACTTTAGTCCCCAGGCTCCTCTGCCCATGGGGTTTTCCCAGCAATACTGAGTGGTTTGCCATTTCCCCCTATGTGGGATCTTCTCCTGCATCCCAGGCAGATTCTTCATTACTGAGCCACTGGGGAAGTTACATCTAATGTTACTCTAATTTAGCCTTCCTAGGTCCTAAGTGACAGTATGTTGTGGAGGTTAAAGCTTATTTTTAACTATTTAATTTTATTAGTTTATATTTTGATGTGTGAAGTTCAAGAACTTTTAGTATACTTGTGTAACTATCGTTACAATCTAGTTCTAGAATATTTTCATCACCCCAAACAGGAATCCCATACCCTTGAACAGTTGCTCCCCATTCTTCCCTTGCTCTAGTCTCTAGTAACCACTAATTTTCTTTTTCCCTATTCTGGGATTTCATTAAATGAAATAATATACTATGGACTCTGTGTCTGGCTCTTTTTACTTCACATATTGTTTTCAAGGTTCTCCTATTTTTTAGTGTGTACCAGTACGTCATTGCTTGTCATGGCCAAATGATATTCCATTCTATAGATATGTTGCATTTTGCATTCATCGACTGACGGACAAAACCTGCTTGCCCAATGCAAGAGATGATGATTTGGGTCTTGGGTCGGGAAGATCCTCTGGAGAAGGGAATGGCAACCTATTCCAGTATTCTTGCCTGGAGAATTTATTGGACAGAGGAGACTGGCAGGCTATGGTCCATGGGGTCACAATGAGTTGGACAGGACTGAGTGACTAACTTTCATTTTTATTTTCACAGATGAATTACTGTAACTTGTAACTTTATAGTAAAATTTGAAACTGGGAAATGTGAATCCTCCAAATTTGTTCTTTAAAAAAAATAAAAAACCACCTTATTTTTCTTATGCTGGGTGTTCTCAAACTCCATATGAATTTTAGGATAAGCTTTTGATTTCTGCAAAAAAGGCAGGTAAAAATTTGATAGAGGAATTAAATTGAATCTGTAGCTCAATATGGGGAATACTGCCATCTTAACAAGATTAAGTCTTCCAATCCATCAATACTAAATAGATGCCTTTACATTACTTTGAATTTTTCCAATGATATTTTGAAATTTTTATTGTAAAAGTTTTGTACTTCCTTAAACTTATTCTGAAATATTTTAGTCTCTTGTAAAAGGATTTGTTTCTTGACCTTAGATTGTTCCTTGCTAGGGTATCAAAATAAGAGTGATTTTCGTGTGTTGAGCTTGTGTCCTTCAACCCTGCTGAACTTGTTTATTCTAAGAAGTTTTGTGGAAGTCTAAAGCTTTGAATGTTATAATAGTACCACCCTTTTTCTTATTCCTGCCTCTGTGTGTGTGTGTTTGTGTAAACTCAATCTACTTGATTCAGTTTTAGCTTTCTACATGTAAGGGTTAGGTTGAAAAACTTATTCTGCTCCATATTGTCGTCTTCTGACTTACAATCTCATTCCCACAGACGAGAGGAGTGACTATCTCTGCATGTCCTTTCTCAAGGGCACCGCTGGCAGTATTGTAGGGCCCTGGTAGCGGGCAGGTAGTTGCAGCTTCAGTTACACAGCATGCTGCCTGATGGTGGTTTCCAGATAAGATGTCTTAATAGAGTTGTTAAGTCAATCATGACTAGAATGATCATATAATTTATCATCACCCTGGGACACTTTTGTGACTTAGTGGTGGGGCAGGGATGAAACACGTGCTATTAATTACTATGCAGTGAAACAGTATAAAATTTGAATATCCTGAACAAAAAAGGAGGTGTGATCATCTTGTTATAACAGATTGTCAACAGATGGGTTTTAAAGTGTAAATTGGGCAAAATGAAAAGGGTAAGCCAGGAACAGAAGATTTGGTGCCAAAAGATGCCTGTGGGTTCAGTGGTAGGAAATAAGGATTAGAGAGGCCAGATCAGGAAGCAGGCTGCACACTGATAAAAGCATGGGCCTTGAAGCCGTTGCCTGAGTTAAAATCCTTTCTCTGCTACCTACTACCTGTGTGAATTTGAGTAAGTTGCTTAATCTCTTAGTGCTTTGTGCATGTTGGGCTTCTCTAGGCAACAATACTGAAGTGGATTGCCATGCCCTTCTTCAGGGGGTCTTCCTGACCCGAGGATCAAACCCGCGTCTTTTGTAAGTCTCCTGCATTTCACAGGCGAGTTCTTTACCACTAGCACCACCTGGGAAGCCCAGGTGATGCTTTAGTCCACTCAAATACAGAATGCGTTTAACAGTAACCTTCCTTCACAGGGGGCTTCCCTGGTGGCTTAGAGGTTAAAGCGTCTGCTTGCAATGCGGAAGACCTGGGTTCGATACTTGGGTCAGGAAGATCCCGTGGAGAAGAAAATGGCAACCCACTCCAGTATTTGTGCCTGGAGAATCCCATGGACAGAGGAGCCTGACAGAGGAGCCTGGTGGGCTATAGTCCATGGGGTCGCAGAGAGTCGGACACAACTGAGCGACTTATCTGTAATCTCTGTATCTATTCCTTCATAGAGTTGTTATGAGGATCATATAAATAAATATATGTGCTTGTCATATAGTGTGTGCTTTGAAAATGTTATATGTAATTATTAGCTAAATACTGTAGCGATCTGTTTTGTTTCTTGGGTAGGGATATGGGCTGAGCCATCGTCCGGGAGCCCACTGGTTCCTGGGACTTTGACAAATCCACTTTGTCAACTGTATTACCGCTGAGATGGACCTGTAGTGGCTTTGCTATAAACCTGCCTCTTTAGTCCTCATGTGAATGGATCCTCTGCATTCTTTTATTTTTAAAAATATTTTAGAAGCTACTTCACATTTCCCTTTCAAAACACGGCTGTGAGAGAGAGGATCTGAAAATGCTTGAAAGAGATATGATTTTAGTAGGGTTCAGCATGGATTTTGTAGTGTGAAGTTATTAACTATCTGCAAACCAGTACCAGGGAATGACACTTTATTTGATATTCTGAGGCCTAATTTCTAACTATTAAACTCTGAGAAACACTAGGTAATTTTTCTCCTTTTTCAATAGTGTATAATGAAACAAATTCTTTTCCAGGTAGGATAACTCTTAGGTAATATTCTGGAAAATTCAAATATAGTATTTTCTTTTTTATTTGAATACTTTCTTCTCTTCCTTATATAAGGAATACTAAAGGTTTTAGGTAATTATTTGTCTACTTTTAGCTTATCTTTTGAAGGTATAGAAAATTAAATACTNTAGGTAATATTCTGGAAAATTCAAATATAGTATTTTCTTTTTTATTTGAATACTTTCTTCTCTTCCTTATATAAGGAATACTAAAGGTTTTAGGTAATTATTTGTCTACTTTTAGCTTATCTTTTGAAGGTATAGAAAATTAAATACTTATATCTAGAGCCTATAAATTTAATCAAATTTTCTTCAGAATATTAAAGCCAAAAAATAAAACTCCAAACAAAAAAAGGATATTAGGGGTGCTAGCCACAGGAAGAACTTCATTTAAAGTGTATCTTTAGTTTACACTCAAATAAATTCACTTTTCGTTTTTATCAGTTTATTTAAGGTAATGGTCAGAAGTTTGCGTTATTTATTATTAATCTTTTTAGACATGATGTGCTATAAACCTGTTTGTAATTGTTGAGAGTTAGATAGGGATTCAAAATTTAATATGGAATATTCATCATATTCCAGTTGGTGGTATATCTGACTTTGGGGGCTTGTGTATTGATCTAGAAAACAGACTAGTTACTATGCTTCCATTCAGTTCAGTTCAATCGCCCAGTCGTGTCCAACTCTTTGTGACCCTATGAATTGCAGCACACCAGGCCTCCCTGTCATCACCAACTCCCAAAGTCTACTCAAACTCATGTCCATCAAGTTAGTGATGCCATCCAGTCATCTCATCTTCTTTCGTTCCCTTTTCCTCCTGCTCCCAATCCCTCCCAGTATCAGAGTCTTTTCCAGTGAGTCAACTCTTCGCATCAGGTGGCCAAAGTATTGGAGTTTCAGCTTCAACATCAGTCCTTCCAATGTACACCCAGGACTGATCTCCTTTAGGATGGACTGGTTGGATCTCCTTGCAGTCCCTTGGACTCTCAAGAGTTTTCTCCAACACCNCCCCAAATCCAAGTCTGACACTGTTTCCACTGTTTCCCCATCTATTTGCCATGAAGTCATGGGTCCAGATGCCATGATTTTAGTTTCCTGAATGTTGAGCTTTAAGCCAACTTTATACTCTCCTCTTTGACTTTCATCAAGAGGCTTTTTAGTTCCTCTTCACTTTCTGCCATAAGGGTGGTGTCATCTGCATATCTGAGGTTATTGATATTTCTCATGACAATCTTGATTCCAGCTTGTGCTTTTTCCAGCCCAGCGTTTCTCATGATGCATGTAAGTTAAATGAGCAGGGTGACAATATATGCCTCTATAATAGAAGGTAATTTTATTTACTGGTAAGATTTTGCATTTTGTTTTTTGCTTTTAGATGGCTACTGGTATGTATTACTTTATTTTAAAAAGAGCACTCAACTTTATTGAGTTTGAAACTTGGTAGTTGGTTGTTCCATTTTATATGAGCTTTCCTATCAAGACATGATCACAGTACTCCTTTGAACCTTGCTTCTACACTCAATATAAGATTGTTTTTACAAAATAGGAACTAGCTTAAAGGAGTATTACCACTTCCACCTTAGAGCATAGGGCCTTCATCCTTTGAAAGGCCCTGAGTGTGATTTTATTGATTGTGAACATTTGCAGCTGAATCACCATCCTTGGTCATGAGGAGAAGGAAGAATTGAACATTCTCCTTTGTGTGGTTTGATAAGAGTTTCTCTCTTACGTATGCTGAACTCTGGGACGAGGGATCTTGAATAAGACAGTTTTGGGATCTTCTGAGTGGGAAGGGACAAGTATTCCAACTTTGTTTTCCCAGGACTTGTGGCCAGGAAGATGAGTCAGGGCAAATCCAGTGCCTCAGATAGGCCCAAGAATTAGAGGTGCAATGAGTTCCCAGAAATAAAATCTCTCTGAGGAAAGAATATCTATGCGTGCAGCTTGGAATCAGGCTGAGTTCATTGGGAGGCCAGATTTCAGTCACTGCTTGTGTATAAGATTTACAGTTTATCTTTAAAATATCTAAATTACAGCAATTAAAATTTTAAATTAATTCTAAATGAACACTGAGCTAGGTTTACCATGTTGAAAATAATGAACAGAGTGCTCAAGCAGAGGTAATGTATTAAAATTTTTAAAGGTGTTTACCTGTTTATAAATTGGTTTGCCATAGATTATCTGGATATGAATCTGTCATTGTTCTTACAATAAATGTTCTGTTCACTGATTCTCTGTGTAGGGAAAAAGCTTGGTTAACTGAAATTTGACCTGACTTAAAAATACTGTGAAGAAAGTTCCCTGTGCCTATGTTTCTTTGGATGGTATTATTTTGACTCATCATGCCTTGCTTGTTGAAAAGTGCTTTTTATTTTTTCAATTCTTATTTCATTTATATAAATTAATAAAGATAAAGAATTTATGGAAACTATGAAAAGGAAAGCTCTGCTCTTATTATAGCCAGTTGTATTAGATCAGGTGAGCCAGAATTCAGGTAGCAAAGATTCCTTGACCAAACGTCAGTTAGGCGTCTCTGAACTCTTCCCAACTAGACTGTGTCTTTTGGGTTTATGTTTTCATCTTTGCATTTCCCAATTTTACCAAGAGTTCTGCCAAGTCACTTTAGCATGACACCCCCACCCTTCATAACCAATACCTAATCTCTCATCTTCTAACCCTGTTATTTGATCACTCTGCCCTGCCTGCAGCAAGAATCCTGTTAAGTTGGTTTAGCTGGATAGAATTCCTCCCCACCCTAGAAGTTTTCTCTTAGGAAATTTCTACCCACTGACCCTTGCCCTGCTCCTTGTCTGTAAATCCCCACTTGTCTATGCTGTATTTGGAATAAAACTCAGTTCTATATAGAAGTCTTTTTCCCCTTACTACACCAGTTCCTGAATAAAACTTTTTATTTATTTATTTATTTTTTTTTACAACTTTCACTACCGTCCAACTACTCTGATTTTCTTTGATGTAGCTAAGGCTGGGAATAACTCAGTACATATTTGTCAAACACTGTTCATTATGTCCTTAATCCATGGAATTAAGTATTATTAGTAAACCAGTCCCAATCCTGCTGTTGTCACGTTCCACTTACAAGGCTGTATTTGCTTTTGATGATGATCATGACCATGTGTTAGGTATAAGAGAAGGAAGGGACATGAAAATGAGAAAGAAGGTCATCTTCTTATTATAATAAACACCAGTTGGAAATTGGTAAATAAGCCAATTGTTATTGCATAAATCAGCAGATGTCAGTGCAGAATATTTAGGATGTATTCTCTGTCCACCTGCTTCTGTCCCCTGGACTTGACTCACAGCAAGGGCTTGGCTCTCTCCAAAGCTGTCTTGGCCTTAAGGGAGAACAGAAAAGTCAAGAGAGGTCAGTAAGGGTCAAGAACTTTCCCAGGTCAAAGCTCTGGGTGAAGAGATGGTTAAGAGCCCTTCTGTTTTCATGGCCGAATACAGATCAGGGTCCACACTGAAAGAACAATGGGAATTCTTAACTCAAAATAGTAATTGGCAAGTCAGGAGAGTTCAGAATCTGACTGCAGGATTTTGGGTTGTCACTATAAGCCCTTCCTTCTTGGAGATACTCTGGTAGAGTCAGAGGAACGAAGGTTTGGAGGCAAAGAGACCTGTAGCCCCCTCCATACCAGCTCTGCTGCCCATTAAATACCAGGCTAGGCACACATCCTGTGTGCCTCTGTGCCTCAGTTTTCTCGTTTGCAGACAGGCTACTAGGTGAAAGGGGCCCAGGATGGGGCCCTTTATTACTCATCAGCAGATGTGGTTGAGCACCTGTATGCGCAACACATAAAGCTAGGTACTGGGATATGGCAGCGGAGCTTACAGCCTGGCTGGAAACCAAGTGAAAAAACAAGTCATGTAATTTTGAATTGTTTAAATGGCTGGGAATAAAAAACAGTAACATAGGACATGGATATAGGCAATGACCATGGTGCCTTAGATGGCATGCTAGTCGAAACCTAGCAGCTTTTCACCCCTAACCTCTTTTCCTCAAACTTTTAGGGAAAGAGAGACCTTGACCAGGTGTGTTATGAAGTGAGGATGTCGGGTCAGATGAGGTGTGGCCTTGCTTTGCTTGCTTGCTTATTCAGTCATATCTGATTCTTTGCAAAACCAGGGAATGTAGCCCACCAGGCTCCTCTGTCCATGGAACTTTCCAGGCAAGAATACTGGAGTGGGTTGCCGTTTCCTACTTCAGAGGATCTCCCCGACCCAAGGATCAAACCCAAGTCTCCTGCATTGGCAGGAGGATTTTTTTTTTTTTTTTTAACCACTGAGCCTCCTGGGAAGCCCAGGTGTGACCTTACTGGTTATGAAAAAGAATTTGGATTTGTATGTAAAGTAGGAGAAGAATGGGTTGGGATATGGTTAACATCAAACCTGTAATGATGGTGGTGGTGATTATTGTAAGCAAATAGGAAACATTCCTATTTCACCTATGGGATCAAGATAGGAAGGGACAGGTTACCTGTGACCTGGACAATGATCCAGGCATAGAGATGGGAAAAGAGGTTTCTGTGCAGGAAATCTAAACAGTATTACTACTACTGCTACTATTATTCCAATCTGACTTTTATAGGGTATCATTCATGTCTTACAAATGTAAAAGTTGAAAACTACATTGTAGGTAAAAACAAACAAAAAAACACCTAAATGAAATTTCACTAAAGAGCAATAACCCAATTAATGTATTTGGTAAGAATTTAGTTTGTCAGCTATTTTATTCAATTAAAACATAAGCTGGGATATAACAGAATAATGCCTCCACGGAGATTATTTAACTTTTATTACACAGCTACCAGCTCTTCATCTACTTCTTTAAGACAAAGGGGACCCTTTTGAAGTGTTGCTTATATGTACTTGGGGAAATGCAATGTTTATTGAAGTTGAAGTGCAACTGGGTTAATCTCTCTTTAGATAATACATGTAACTAAATGTTTCTAGGCAGAGCACAAAAACTACAGACATATTTGCTCATAATGAATATTCATAATGTGACAAATATCACCATCAGGTCCAAAGATTACGATACAAACACATAAAGCATTCTATGGATATTTGGGACACGAGAGGAAGTAGGTTATACACACACACAAATAGAGCCTGAAGAGCTTGCCAAGCTGTAATTTTCCATGTCCAAATTTTATTGGCTACAGGTGCATCTGTGGCTCTCAATCTTCAGTATAGATGTAGAATAAACATTTATGATTCAAAGATTTAAGGGTAGTTCCATTCCTTTGCTCCACTAATTTGAAGTGCAATATGATAGATTTGATTTCAAGCTCTGGTGATTTCCATGTAGAAATGGTTTGTTTGATGTGGCTGTGAATGTATGTGAGTGCATAAGTAGGGGAGGGGAGGGGCAGATAGTGTACAAAGACAGAATCACAACATAAATACAGGTAGCAAGTCTCGTTAATTCCACAGGTCCACACAGATCAAACATGTGCATGTTCCCTAAGTCATTAGATCTTCCTGGCACCTGTCTGTAGGAGGATTGTAGACCTATTAACAAGTTTGCATTATTCATTGGAAGAGCTGAAGCTGACGCTCCAATACTTTGGCCACCTGATGTAAAGAGCCAACTCATTGGAAAAGACCCTGATGCTGAGAAAGATTGAGGGCAGAAAGAGAAGGGGGTGACAGAGGATGAGATGATTGATGACATCATTGACTTGATGGACATGAGTTTGAGCAAACTCTGGGAGATAGTGAAGGACTGGGAAGCCTGGCGTGCTGTAGTTCATGATATCACAGAGACAGACACGACTGAGCAACTGAATAACAGCATAATGAAGAAAAATTCCAGCAAGTAGGTGTGTTTTGTGAAAGCCTGTGAGCCGTCTTTACTGATTTCCATACTTGACTAATTTCCATACTTGAAATGGTTAATATGAAAAAAAAAAAATAGGAGAACATGGAGGATTGCACAGATAAGATAGCAGGGAACTACATCAAAGGATCTCTACCAGTGTTCCAAAATGAGAAAACTTCGGAAGACCTAAATCAGAAATGGCATTGTTATTTTTGTTTTAAGATCCATTTAAGGTGGATACATTTAAACATTCTGGCTTTTCTATATTGTTTTATTCTCAAGGACCTGACTTTAAGATCAGGTTCATATAATGGAAATTTATAAAACTTGGCATTATGCTGCTGTGAGAGTGTAGAAAAAAGTACAGTAGCAGTCTCCCAGAAAAATTTATTCACATTTTACCCTTCAGTAGTGTGCAGGGACCTTGGGATTTAATTGTGACTCTCTTGTTAATCACTAGTGTTTCCTTGGCTTTGTTCCTCTGCTTTTCAACAATGCTTTTCAAGGATGGATGATGGGGAATTACTAACAAAATACACACTAAACCAAGACATGCTTCTGAGATGCAGAATTCTCAAATAAAAGATCACTTTCAACCAAGGTCTCTAATTAGAAAACCACAGTGATGAAGCTGCTGACAGTGACCTTTCTAAACCCCAAATCTGATTATATTACTTCTCTATTTAAAACCTATAGAGAGCTTCCCATTACTCTTTGCATGACATCCACACTCCTTAACATAGCTTACAAGGCCTTACTTTTCCAGCTCATCTCTCTTTGTCAGGCTTGTACAAGCTCTTCCTCCCAGTCACACTGGCTGCCTTTCTTTTCTAGTACACCTTGGCCTCCCCTGTCTAAGCCACTGCAGATCTTCTGCACAGAATCCTCTTTTCCCACCTCCATGCCTGGATCACTTCTACCTTTGTCCAGGTCACAGGTGACCTGTCCCTTCCCATCTTACAAGGTGCTCTCCTTGGTCCCACAGGTGAAACAGGAAACTTTCCTATTTGCTTCAAGCTTGGTATTTCCAGCATCCCTGTACCTTTCACTCTGCATTGCACCTGCCTCTTTATTGCCTGTGACTTGTTAACGCCGCAGCGCTGGAGATTCTGTCTCTTCATTCTGGTATCACTGTGTCTATCCTAGTACCTTACACAGATTAGTGGCCTGTGAACATTGTTTGAATGAGAGAATATATAAGTGAAGTAATCTATCCTTGTGCAATTCTACTAAGCTTATAGAACATACGCGCAAAGGTAAAAGGTAATTCAATAATTATTTATTTCCTTTATTTCCTTTTCCTGATATTTTTTAAAACCTCTCCCTCCTTATCAACAACTCGCAGCTTGTTACCTACAGACATAGGGTAGTATTGGCATGTGAATGTGTGCACATGTGCATGCTTTGTCCCATCCGACTCTTTGAGACTCAATGGATTGTAATCTGCCAGGCTCCTCTGTCCATGAAATTTTCTAGGCAGGAATACTGGAGTGAGTTGCCATTTCCTACACGAGGGAATCTTCCAGATCTGGGGATCAAATCCGCATCTCTTGCATCTCCTGCATTGGCAGGCAGATTCTTTACCCCTGCACCTCTTGGGAAGCCCTGTTAGACACAAGTAAATCTTCCTAATTTAAATTTGTAAAAATTCTCCTCTGAGTGTGAATTCCCATAAGCCAATAGATTTCTTCTTTGGGGTCTTTGCTAAATTTCTTGAAATAATATCATTTGTTAGCTCCATTTTCTCAGCAGTCCAACTTTTTACAGCCTGATCTAACAATCCCTGGATAGAATTTTCCCAATATTTAACAAGCGAGGATCAGTCTAAAGGCCTGTTCTCAGACCTGATGTAACTTCATCACATACCAGGGACATCCTCCTCTGTGTATTCCAGATGCACCTGATGCTTTACTTGAAAGGCCAGATTATGGTAGTACAAACTCCCACTAGCCTGATTGTCAGAAAACCAACTTCAAAATATTCTGTTATTTATCCACAAATGTTTGTCTGTCTCGGGACAAATTCAGAAAGCCAGAATTGATCGCTTTGTCCATCACCTGGTCTTTCCCCCTTGTTTTGTTTCTCATTTGTCAAAGCAAAGGCTCAGTGAAACCTCTCCATTCTCCCTGTCTACCCTGAGAATACTAATGTTCATTCCAAGGGCCAGTTCCAGATGCTCCCAAACATCTGGTCCTCAGAGAGCAGAAGTACTGGCCGTTCTAGTAGGAGTAAGCAGAACAGGGCACAACGGCCTCCATTCCAATGCTACCCCTGTGTCTCCTGGCTCTATACCCAAAGCCTCACAAAATTTCTCTGGGAAACTTCTCTCTGCTCCTGGCCATGACTCGGCCCACTATGTCATCTTGCAGAGTCTTTCCCAGAAAATGCTGCTGCCATCCTTTCCAGAAGTCTCACTCTTGTATATGTACAAAGCCAAAGTCAAACAGATTCCCTATGGAAAAATCTGTTGAACCCCTGCCTACTCTCTCCTGATCTCTCATCCAACTGAATTTCCTTCTTTTCCAAGGGATGTCACAAACACCATTATGCATCTATCAGTGTTGGTAACCACATGCTATGTGAAGGCGAGAGGGAGGTGTGGTTTTCAGAAACAATATCTAGTCGTCTTTCAATCACACAGGATGTTGAAACATGACTGTTTCACTAACAAGTTTTTAAAATGCAGTCCAACTCTATCAGGCATAAAAAATTCAGTATATATGCAGTTTATCCTCATTGTTTATGATTCTATATTTAAGAATTGGTTTACTGGTAAAAATTTCTTTATAACTCCAAAATCAGTACATTCATGGTGTTTCCATGGTCGTTGTCAGGCATACACAGAGAAAAAAATTTGAGTTTCCCAGGATGCTCAGTTCCCAGATGAGGCCAAACAAAGTGACATCTGCTTTTGTTTCAGTTCTCATACTGTAAGAAAGTGGGTTTTTTGTGTGGTCTCATTTAGTGCCATATTTTCCACATTTTTCATTGGCAATTTCACTGTTTAGAAGGACCTCCAAGCATAGTGAAAAAGTACCATGTACTGTTCCTAAGCAGAAGGAGGTTATGATGTATGTTATGGAGAAAATAAATATGTTATATAAGCTGCATTCAGGCCTGAATTATTGTGCTGGTGGCCATGAGGTCAAAGTCAGTGAATTAATATGTATAAGAGTCATTAAACAGAAACATAGAAAGAGTAAGTTTGTGTGATGACTGCTTGATGGGAAGGTTGTGATCAGAGTCTTGCAGAAACCAGTCCAGTGTTTCCCCTGGGATGAGTGACGAGTGACTTAGTACTTGCTCACTCAGTGTTCAAGGTGGCTTTATAGGACATAACTACGTGAATACCTATAATCAGCTGTTTACATGCAAAAGAATGTTAACTTTCAAATATGCACTGAAACTGCCTCTTTTCCCTTGGTCTGTATGGTCAGCAGTTGGTGGTTGGCAGGGATACCCATGTCAGTCAGCATTTGGTGACAAAGTGAAGCACATGTGTGTTTGATTAAATGGACTGATACATCACATTATATCACTTTAGTGACATGAACACTCACAGATGTGGGCAAATAGCTTAACAGATATTCCCACGTAGAAGTGAAGGATGGAATGTAAATATAAGAAATGAAAATGAGAAAAAAAAAAACTCATGAACTCAGCTATAGTACTAGTTTTGGTCAACTCCTATTAAGAGGTAAATGAATAACAATCTTGTAAGATTTGACACACTTGCTATAACATAAAACTAGTAAGAAATATTATTTTATACATATGTTAATAAATGTATATACACATATACATACACTTATTTAAAAACACTACCATATATTTGATGGCTCTCGCCACTAAATTATTTTCATCTTTGGTATTTACAAATGATTGTGTATGCTATCTTCATAAATTATGAATTATTTTTTATTATATATTCACTTTATTGTGCTTTGCAGATGCTGTGTTGTTTTTACAATTTGAAGGTTTGTAGCAATCCTGCATTGAACAAGTCTCTCAGTGCCATGTTTCAATAGCATTTGTTCATTCCATGTCTCTGTGTCACAGTTTGGTAATTCTGCCAATATTTCAAATTTTTTCTTTTGATTATACATAAATGATCTTTGATGTTGCTACTATGACTTGCTGAAGGCTCAGCGGATGGGTAGCATTTCTTAACAACCAAGGATTTTTTAAAATTATAAATGATTTATAATTTAAAACTTTTTACTGATGGGGTAAGAGACCATTGGAGTAATATAGTAGGAATACTGTTTGACTATAATATCTGACACAAACTTACACACACATGTATATGTTGTTGTTGTTCAGTTGCTAAGTCACGTCCGATTCCTTGCAACCCAATGGACTGCAGCATGCCAGACTTCCCTCTCCTTCAGTGTCTCCTGGAGTTTGCTTAAACTCATGTCCATTGAGTTGGTGATGCCATCCAACCATCTCATTTTCTGTGTCCTTTTCTTCTCCTGCCCTCAGTCTTTCCCAGCATCAAGGTCTTTTTCAATGAATCAGCTTTTCACATCAGGTAGCCAAATGTGTGTGTGTGTATATATATATAACAGTACATAATATCCAGAATATACCAGTATTTAATATGCTAGTATTGACTATACAATGTATTCAAGTATTATAGTTGGAAAGAAGAGGCCACAAAAATCATGCATAAATGGATACACTGTTGAAGGTTAATAATTCTTAAAATTCTGGGGAATTGAGTCGATATTGGTGACAGCCCTTGGAAAATTTATCTTTTTTCTCTACTAGTTCCTGATGTGGAATTTAGTATTTCTCTGTATTTACTTCAATGGAGAAAGAGAAGGAAAAGGAGCAACCTTTAAAATTCCTTGGATGGGAGTTTGATAATTTTCAAAATAGTGGTCAAAACCAGCTAACTGGAAGGTAAAATATAAAACGGTCGATTGTTATGAACTCTGCAGGAAAATGTTAGGACTTCACGTGAGTCACCCAGCAAATCTCTTGATGTATTTGAGAGTGTTATGAAGTGGGTTATTATATTCTAACTTCAGGAAGCTTGTGGAGAATGTGTGCCATGCAGTGACTTCCTTGCATGTTTCTTTACATTCTGCTATATGAGTTGTTCGGCTCATGTGTAGGCTCAGCTGTCTACCTCTGTGTAAGCAGGGACTCTGCAAATCCTCTCTGGCAGAGCAATTTTAGCATACCAACAGGTGTCAATTTGTCTTATTCTTACTCCTGTGGAGAAAAAAGTTAAATTTATATCTTAATCCCATCCAAACACACTCACGTTTATATACTCACTAAGATGCAAGTATTTCTATTCTGCCATTCCTTGTACTGTGCAGAGCTAACAGCTCATTTGGTTTTAGGACCCGTCAAGGAGATAGCCCTCAGGGGGAGATACAGAACCTGAGGGAGAGACTAGTTTTGCCCTGTGAGGGAGAAGGATGGAATCTTCAGCTTGGCGTTGAAGACTACATAGAATGAGGGTAATTTCTTTCAGATGAGAAGGACAGAATTCAGGTTGAAGGGGTTCTAATAAGTAATTCGTTTTGGTAGCATGCTGAGAATGGCCGGACCTGAAAAGGGAGCCCGGCTGGTTACCATCAGCTGCTTTGCTAATAATACATTTGGTACTTTCCCTGGACCCACTGCAGCTGGCTTCTAGTTCAGCTCATGGGAGGCAGTGAGAGGACTGAAGGGGAGAGAAATCAAACTATTCTTTCCTGCCTCCTTCCTTTTGGGGTGCTGTGTCTGGGACTGTGGCTGTGTGTACAGCCGTAGGAGCTCTCACTGGGCTCCTATGGTTCCTGTAATACTATTTCCTCCTCTTGCACTTTTAGGGCTAGTGGAGATATTAGCTTTCTTCTGCTAGTCTCTGAGAGTTTCAACCTCTTTTGAAGATTCCTTTAATTTTGGCCATATCTCTACAAATAATATTCCTTTCATCAAACTGTTTTTAATTGTCATTTATCTGGGATTCTGCCTCTCCTGAAGAGGTAAGGTTCTAGCAGCTTGGATATGAGGCATCTTCTTTAGAAGCTTGACTGCTTTATAGAAGCTTAGCACCCTCCTGAAACTACTGCCCAGTCCATGAACAGGCAGCAGTGGAAGAGGCTGGTGGACTCAATGTATTATGGCACCCTTTATAACCACCAAAAGTAGAAAAACCATAAAAATGACCAATATTGAATTTATCACTTGACCTTGATTTGTAACATCTTGCTACTCAAGTGTTAAGGGGCAAGTGCATGCCTGCTGCTGCTGCTAAGTCACTTCAGTCATGTCTGACTCTGTGTGACCCCATAGATGGCAGCACACCAGGCTCCGCTGTCCCCGGGATTCTCCAGGCAAGAACACTGGAGTGGGTTGCCATTTCCTTCTCCAGTTCATGAAAGTGAAAAGTAAAANTGGTTCCTGTAATACTATTTCCTCCTCTTGCACTTTTAGGGCTAGTGGAGATATTAGCTTTCTTCTGCTAGTCTCTGAGAGTTTCAACCTCTTTTGAAGATTCCTTTAATTTTGGCCATATCTCTACAAATAATATTCCTTTCATCAAACTGTTTTTAATTGTCATTTATCTGGGATTCTGCCTCTCCTGAAGAGGTAAGGTTCTAGCAGCTTGGATATGAGGCATCTTCTTTAGAAGCTTGACTGCTTTATAGAAGCTTAGCACCCTCCTGAAACTACTGCCCAGTCCATGAACAGGCAGCAGTGGAAGAGGCTGGTGGACTCAATGTATTATGGCACCCTTTATAACCACCAAAAGTAGAAAAACCATAAAAATGACCAATATTGAATTTATCACTTGACCTTGATTTGTAACATCTTGCTACTCAAGTGTTAAGGGGCAAGTGCATGCCTGCTGCTGCTGCTAAGTCACTTCAGTCATGTCTGACTCTGTGTGACCCCATAGATGGCAGCACACCAGGCTCCGCTGTCCCCGGGATTCTCCAGGCAAGAACACTGGAGTGGGTTGCCATTTCCTTCTCCAGTTCATGAAAGTGAAAAGTAAAAGTGAAATCGCTCAGTTGTGTCTGACTCTTAGTGACCCCATGGACTGCAGCCCACCAGGCTCCTCCATCCATGGGACCTTCCAGGCAAGAGCACTGGAGTAGGGTGCCATTGCCTTCTCCAAATGCCTACTTGATTCATTTCTACAACATTCTTTTAGCTTTGGTGTAGAAGTGCAATTTGAACAATATAACTGGTCCTTTTGCTGTGGGTGACTGAAATTTGTCATTAGAGTTCTCTTTACATAATTTTTATCGCTACTCCAGGGTTTTGAAAGAGATACCATGTAGTAGTACAAAAGGCCTCATTGTTAGATTGGCCTAGATTTCTTTGAATCTTCTGCTCCTTGATTTGTAAAATAGGAAAAATGAGATCGAATATGAAGGATTTTCTATCTAAACTCTCAATAGGCACTCAAAAGTTACTTCCCTTTCTCTTGATTGATATATGTTTCTTATACTTCATGAGAGTCATGACGATGAATTGTAGATGGAGGCTGGATTCGCTTGAGGATGCGGTTGTACATTGAGAGGGGTAACTGGCGCTCTGAAGTTGAGTGTGTGCTCTATTCCCAGAGTGGGTTTAAATCCTTTCAACCCATTCTATGATGTGATACTTGGTGAGGTATGCATCTGCCCTTTGCTTTCCTCATCTGTAGTGGGGATAATAAGTGAGAAGAATAATAGTATCTACTTTATGAGATGATTACAAATGTTGAAAACAATTCATGCATATAAAGAGCTTATAACAGTACTTAGCTTGACAGATGCTCAGTGCATATTAGCCCTGATTATTATTTCATGGGTGCTTCCCTGATGGCTCAAGCAGTAAAGAATCTGCCTGTAATGCAGGAGACGAGATGCAGGTTCCATCCTTGGGTTGGGAAGATCCGCTTGAGAAGGAATTGGCGACCCACTCCAGTATGCTTGCCTAGGGAATCGCATGGATAGAGGAACCTGGCAGGCTATGGTCCTTGAGGTCACAAAGAGTTGGACATGACTGAGTGACCAAACCATATATTTCTCAGTATCATAGCCTGTCTAGTTGGCTGTTTAAGGTGTGTACCATGTTATATCTTTCTTCTCAAGTGTCATATAGTGTTTTGTATCTGATAGACAATGAACACATGTGAAAAACATAAATTTCCAGAAGAAATTCTGAGAGCTGGTACATGAACAAGGAGATAGTTGATATAGCTCTACAGAATCATATTTACTGTAGGAAGCATTGTAATTTGCTGCTTCCTAGATGCTTGAGTGGGCTTCCCTGGTAGCTCAGTTGGCAAAGAATCTGCCTGCAATGCAGGAGACCCCAGTTCAATACCTGGGCTGGGAAAATTCACTGGAGAAGGGATAGGCTACCCACTCCAGTATTCCATGTACAAAGGAGCTTGGCAGGCTACAGTCCATGGCATCATTTGAGTAGAGACCATAATGTATAGAGAACATAGAATGATGAGTGCTATATAATGAAGTCAACAAAAACAGCTCTCTGACTCCTCTTTTCCCCTGACATTCTAGCAGTACACTGTAGACAAATATTTTGTCCAGAGTTCCAATTTATTTTAACTTGTCGGCACTCTTCTTCCTATACTTCACAAGATACGAATAAAAATAGGGTGAATACCAGAAATGTATGTATCCTGGACTCCAACTGCCATACTAAGTTATATGTAGACCATTCCTACATAGAATTATAAATCTAGCTTCTGGATGCTACAGTGTCTTAGGGTACAGTGAGAGAACTTGTATAATCTCTACTGACTAATAAAAAAGAGAGAAAGGGAGAGGAAAAGGTGTTCCCAGTCAGTCATAAAGTAGTCTGCCTAATGATAGATCTCCGATTGTGACAAGTCACATTTGTTCTCATTCTGGGACCAGATGAAGATTTATACTCGCATCCAGTTGTCACTGTACTTTTAGGTTACAAGGTCCTATAATATATATGATCTCCCTTACATCTTTCACACAGCAGCCCCAGGGGACAAACAAGGCAGGTATTCACTTTACAGAATACAAAATGAGGTCTATAGGAAGCTAAGTGACTTAACTGCTGATCTATAGAAATTGGAAAAGGGCATGAAAACCCAGGTTTTTGGACCCGAACCAGTGTTCTTTCCTGTCCCACACCACACATCACTGTGGCCTTGATGTGATTTAATAGAGAAACAGATAACTTCCTTGTTTATCTGATCAATAATGAGCTGTGTCCTCAGTTGCATATATCAAAAAAAAAATCACAAAAACAAAACAAACCAAAAATTTGCACTATTTAATCAATAAATATTGAGCCCTCTTCTACTTGTAACACATTATAAACAGAAGGCATTATGCTAGAACCCTGAGCAATACAGCAATACATAAGATAGATACCAATGTTGCCCTCAGTTAGCGCCCAGTCATTAGAAGATGCGAACTGAAACCAAAACAACACAACTGAGGTTGAGAATATTTATTTCTGTTATTTTCTGATTACTCTTCAGGTTGTTTGAGTTTGGAGGAATTTCTGGTAGCTCAAAGGTTGAGCTTTAATTTATTATACAATGTATGTTAGGGCTTAAAAAAAGTACATGGTCAAAACATTGTTCAAGGAAAGCATTTTATTTCTATTATAGAAGCATTTACTGTAATGATATTTAATAGTGTGATAAAATAATTCTCAACTATTGATAATATGGCATTTATTTTTATCTATGTTTTCCTTTATAAAACTATTAAATATATAACTCTAAAATATTCATTTTATTACTTCAAAAGAAGAATAAAAGGCACTTAAAAAGTGATAGTACCCCAATCCAAATAAAAATACACAGAAAACAGCAAATACACACATACATTAAAATTTTAATCTAGTATATTCTCACCTATTCCCAAAGATGATTATCAGTGATGATATGGGAAACCTTGATGAGTGGATTTCCTGAGAGACAACAGACCATGGTTTATGGAGTGGGATACATAAAACCCAACAGCTTTGGGACTGTCCTCCTCTAGTGACAGCTTCTTCTCTCTTCCATCTGTATATTAAAAGAAACAATCACTACTGTTTATATCTATGAACCAGATAATGTGTAAGTGCCTCACATATATAAATTACATGGTGTTCTAAGTATTTTCATATATAAACTTTCTCGATTTGATTTCCTCAGCAACTTTGTGTGTTTGCCTGGATTAAACATTATTGTCTCATTTTACAATAAAGCAGTTATAGGCTTTGAGACTTTTAAATTCTCTAAAGTCAAAAAACTTGTAAGTAGAAAAAGCATAACTTTTAACCAAGTGATTAATTCTTAGGTTAGTTTTTTTCATTTTACCACTTGCTTGTTTTTGAAAAATGAAACATTAGACAATCTCAGTAAGAAAAGGTCTGCTTAACCATAATCATGATCATACTGTAAAATAAGGCATATTGACATGGAAACTAATGTCCTGAAACTCCCAAATCCTCGGGTGTTGGTGATTTTGTTAACAATTACTGCATATGTCTCTGATTGGAGTTGTAACTCTGGTTTAACGGGGGAATATGCTACGGAATGCACAGAGTATCAACTTCCAGACTAAGAAACGCTGACAATAGCCTGACTGATTACATCTGTCAAGATCTTAGAGGAGATGTAGATTGTGAGAATATATGTCAGTTGTCATAAGACTATAGAGAACTGAGTTGAATTTGTAATAATCTAAAATAATCCTTGGAAGCTTAAAAAAAAAAGATTACAGAGTATTCTCTAATTTATACATATATATGAGGCAGTCAATGGTGCAGATGAAGTCTGAAATATTCATTTGTATAGTTTAGATACATGGAAATTTAATATACATATATATGCATTATCATAATTATGAATATTTAAAATATGTGGAGTGAAATGGTATCAAATGAATATTTTTTAAAAACACAGTAATGAAAGAGAAATCTGAATTGTATTTAATAAAAGGTATAGATAAAGTTTCTTTTCTAGCATTTAGTGACCTTGGTGTTACTGTTTTCTAAGGTCTAGGTCCAAGGAGCGGTGGCTGTGCAGGCAGAGGAGGGCCTAGAGCAGTGATCCCACATTGAAGGAAGGGTGGCAGTGAGGAGATACCCCTCATCCAAGGTAAGGAGCAGCGGCTGCACTTTGCTGGAACAACCTGAAGAGATACCCCATGCCCAAGGTAAGAGAAACCCAAGTAAGATGGTAGGTGTTGCAAGAGGGCATCAGAGGGCAGACACACTGAAACCATACTCGCAGAAAACTAGTCAATCTAATCACACTAGGACCACAGCCTTGTCTAACTCAAAGAAACCAAGCCATGCCTGTGGGGCAACCCAAGACAGGCGGGTCATGGTGGAGAGGTCTGACAGAATGTGGTTCACTGGAGAAGGGAATGGCAAACCACTTCAGCATTCTTGCCTTGAGAACCCCATGAACAATATGAAAAGGCAAAATGATAGGANCAAAGAGTCTGACACGACTGAGCGACTGAACTGAACTAAACTGAAATGTAAATTACATAAAATTTAGACTGATGAGTTCTCTGAGAATTACACAGAGTAAACTTCTACCTTTTATGATATCAGTCCCTAAAGCTGCTTTTTTCATACTGATTGACACCAAGTGTTCACTCTGTAAAGTGGAGTCTTAGATCAGGGACAAAGGGTAGAAATGTCCATGTAGATCTTGAAGCTAGTGAGTATGGATGTTTATCAAGTAAGAATGTATATAGAGTACTTAAAATGTGCCATGCTCTATTCTAAGTGCTTCTGTTCAGTTGCTCAGTCGTGTCCAACTGTTTGCGACCCCATGGACTGCAGCACGCCTGGTCTCCCTGTCTGTCACCAACTCCCAGAGTCTACTCAAATACATGTCCTTTGAGTCAGTGATGCCATCCAACTGTCTCATCTTCTGTCGTCCCCTCCTCCTCCTGCCTTCAATCTTTCCCAGCATCAGGGTCTTTTCAAATAAGTCAGTTCTTCACATCAGGTGGCCAAAGTATTGGAGTTTCAGCTTCAGCATCAATCTTTCCAATGAANCATCTCATCTTCTGTCGTCCCCTCCTCCTCCTGCCTTCAATCTTTCCCAGCATCAGGGTCTTTTCAAATAAGTCAGTTCTTCACATCAGGTGGCCAAAGTATTGGAGTTTCAGCTTCAGCATCAATCTTTCCAATGAATATTAGGACTGATTTCCTTGAGGTTGGACTGGGTGGATCTCCTTGCTGTCCAAGGGACTCTCAAGAGTCTTCCCAACACCACAGTTCAAAAGCATCAATTCTTCAGTACTCAGCTTTCTTTATAGTCCAACTCTCATATCCATATGTGACTACTGGAAAAACCATAACTTTGACTAGATGGACCTTTGTTGGCAAAGTAATGTCTCTACTTTTTAATATGCTGTCTATGTTGGTCATAACTTTTCTTCCAAAGCAGCAAGTATCTTTTAATTTCGTGGCTGTAGTCACCATCTGCAGTGATTTTGGAACCCAAGAAAATAAAGTTTGTCACTGTTTCCATTGTTTCCCCATCTATTTGCCATGAAGTAATGGGACCAGATGCCGTGATCTTAGTTTTCTGAATGTTGAGCTTTAAGCCAACTTTTTCACTCTCTTTCACCTTCATCTAAGTACTTGATGTATGTTAATTCACTGAAGCCTTACAACACCCCTGTAAGTACCGTTTCCCCCATCCCCATTTTATAGATGAGGAAACTAAAGCACTGAGAAGTTGAGAAACCTGCCAAAGATCATATTTATTAAAAGACAAAAGTGAGACTTACACCAAAGGATTTTATCTTCAGAAACCATGCTTTTAACCACTAGAGTCTTTGATTTCTGGAGATCAAAGAGAAAGAGAAAATATCCCCTACTATTCCACACTGCCCCTATCACCTAGAAAAGTTTTTTTCAAATTCTGGAACTCTGTGAAACTCTGGAGTTTCATTTTCAAATGCAATTAATTTGTCTCAAAAATTGGTTTAAAAATAGGAAGACTTAAAATTGATAAATCAAATATTAAGTATATAGACAGTTCTGGTGGATTATCTTGACATTGCCCAGACATTGAAATGAATTTTCTGCCATTTCTGTGCATATAATTGAGCTTCTTACAAATGTGATATGAATTATTAAAACTTGTCACATTGCACTAGTCTTTTAAAAACATTTGGTCTGTGTATGTTTGAATACGTTAGTAAATGTCCATAATACTCAATTAAATGCAAGGCAATCCTCAGACATATTTGCATCTGTTTTATATTCATTGGTCATTTATAACCATTTTATTTTAATAAAAATCAAGATTTCCCTTTGCACATAAAACCTGAATGTCTATGACTTCCACATCCCACTCTGTGATAACACAAGAGAAGCCAATATGATAGGAGCATTGAGTAAACCACGTGGAATTTCCTGATGAAGATTTGGTAAAGGATAGGATTTATCCCACATACCACATAGGAAATGGCTTGGAATTCCTCTTCAACAGCTTGCTTTTCAAAATCTCTTTTTGCCCCATCCCATTATATACAAGGTCTGGAGGAAGGAAGAGGAGATGAGATGCCCTACATTCATGCGATGGGGGTGTCCCAGGAACCTGGGCTTCAGTATCTTTGGCTCTTGGATTTTCCTTGTGCTTTACTAAGGCCTACTCTCCCTAGAAAGTTACATGTGTCGATTAAACAAAACAAAACAAAATCAAGACTTTTTCTCCTGAGTATTTTTCTCTTGTGTCCAGTACTCTTTTCACACTAGAAAATAATTTGGTCACGATTACACCTTAAACTTTTAGTTCTGATTATCTTTCCAAAAATATATACTTCATAGCAGAACTTAAGTGTGAAAAATGAAAAAATAATCCTTTTAAAATAAGCATAACATTAATTCCATTAATCCTGCAAATACATTATAACTAGATCAAAAAGCATGCAAAGGAACACATGATACTTAAATTTTCTTTTGGATAAGGAAGGAAGCCTAGGCCCTTTTTGTTTCAACTGTAAAAGATGGACAAACTGATTGGAAAGCATTTCCCTGCATGCCAGAATACCAATTTGTTACTGAGCAAACATACACCAAACCACCAAAAAGAGACAGTGAATATTTAAGCTAGGTAACAATTAAAATATTCAGTCTTGGTAAAATGGGTGAGGTGTGGGGTTGGTTGCATGGTGATGGATAGCTTCTGGACTTGTGTTGATGATCAATTTGTAGTGTATCTGGATGTTGAATTATAATGCTGTAGACCTTAAACTAATATAATTTTTAAAGAGCCTTTCAGTTCAATTCAGTCGCTCAGTCGTGTCCAACTCTTTGTGACCGCATGAACTGCAGCACACCAGGCCTCCCTGTCCATCACCAACTCCCGGAGTTCACTCAGACTCACGTCCATNGTAATGTCTCTGCTTTTGAATATACTATCAAGGTTGGTCATAACTTTTCTTCCAAGGAGTAAGCGTTTTTTAATTTCATGGCTGCAGTCACCTTCTACAGTGATTTTGGAGCCCCATAAAATAAAGTCTGACACTGTTTCCACTGTTTCCCCATCTATTTCCCATGCCTTTAGGTATCCTAAAAAAGAATATCAGGTCCTTAGTTAATACCAGTTACATTTCTTTATGCCAACTACTATTCTAATATTTCATTAATATTTTACTATATTTGCTAGAGAATAAGATATGAAAAAAAGCAGGAGCTGTGAGATGCGGGTTCAATCTCTGGGTCAGGAAGATCCCTTGGAGTAGAAAATAGCAACTCATTCCAGTATTATTGCCTGGAAAATTCCATAGACAGACAAGACTGGCCAGCTACAGTGCATGGGGCCACAGAATTGGATACCACTGAGCGACTGAGTGTGTGCATACAAGATACAAATCTAAACTGCTTATCTCTATAAATATTTGGAGCTATTTTATCCAAGTATTCATAGCAGTAAGTAGCTAAATAAATAAGTAGTTCTTAGAAGTACCAATTGAAAAATTAGTTGGGGCCAAACTAACAGAATACTTCTTACTGTTTTTCGCTACTTCTTCATAATCATAAAAACATAAGTCTAGAATTGTTTTTAATAACAGGCTACAGTGAACCCTGATAATGCTTTCTATTACAGATATTCAACTATTTAGACCTATTTTGGTTTTGAATTAATTTATAAAACCTAAAGCTAAAATACCTTTTAGTTATTATCATTATTATAATAAAACTTATACTTCATAGTAATGGTAACTTTCCTTCTGATAAGCCATAATTTTTTTTTTTTTTTTTTTTGGTTTTCAATCCCAATTATTGGTTCCTCTATATTCATTTACTTTTTGATGTTCATCTTTCTCCCTCAAATGTGTGTGTGGGGTGGTGTGTGTATGTGTACACATAGACATCTGAATTTTAAAGGGAAGTGAATTTGGCAAACCCAACTTGGATACTTAAAAGATATATTTGGGTTAAAGATACTGGGCTAAAAAATTCATTCTAAGACAATTCCACAGTAATGTCTGTTATTGGAGAATACTTCCAAGGAATTAAAAAAAAAATTCTTGTTACCTTACAATTGCAAATAAATTCTTACTTACCTTTTTCTTCTCTCTGGTATCTGATGACAGTTAATGAGGTCTCAGATTCATTGTTGAAAGAGTAAAAATCAGAGACTAGAGAATTTATCCTATCTCCCAGTGTTATAGAACTTATATTTTAAACCATTCTGTTTCCAGAATTTGTCCATTTTATTTTATATACACAGGTTACTTTTCTTATTCCAGTTTATTCAGTATTTTATGTTTCTATTCCATTATGTTTTAAATAGCCACTAATGACCATTTCTGTGCCAGGTAGTTCTTGGTCCTTTATTTTTTTTAACTTAAATTTATTTATTTTAATTGGAGGCTAATTACTTTACAACATTGTATTGGTTTTGCCATACATCAACATGAGTCCACCATGGGGGTACACGTGTTCCCCATCCTGAACCCTCCTCCCTCCCCATATCATCCCTCTGGGTCATCCCAGTGCTTTAGATAGATGAATAAAANATTTATTTATTTTAATTGGAGGCTAATTACTTTACAACATTGTATTGGTTTTGCCATACATCAACATGAGTCCGCCATGGGGGTACACGTGTTCCCCATCCTGAACCCTCCTCCCTCCCCATATCATCCCTCTGGGTCATCCCAGTGCTTTAGATAGATGAATAAAACACAGTCCCAACCTCCAAGACAATGTGAGTCTGGTGGGGAAGCTCAGAGTTTCTTGTGTTTACAGGGTCAGTTTAATTGCTAGTTTGAAAGGACTTTATAAACCATGTAATCTTAGCAGGCAGTGTTGAAAATGACCACTGAGGTGTACTAGTTTAGTTCTCAAGAGAGAAATTTTGCAGGTAAAATGAACACCCTCCCTCCAAGCCTGATTTATCTCTGATATGAGTTAAAACCTGAGACATCTGTGTAGATCAAACTAGTTGAATAATCACTAATTCCTGCTCTAGTTGAATAATCACTAATTCCTACTCTGTTACCTTTTTGCTCTATATTATAGCCAAAGACAGTTTGTAGGCTGATCAGAGACCTTTGTTAAAGGCCTGTGTTAAGATAGTTGTGCTGCACTGCATTTCAAAGTTGGGTCAGGGCATTCAATAAATTGATTTTTCTGTCCCTTCTATTTCTCATTCTAGAACTCTGCCATAACCAGTTAGTTACACACGGCTTCCATTGTATAGTGGGGAAAGCCTGTAGGTTGAGTGACAGAGGCAGGCTTTTGAAGTTTTCATGAAACGGTTGTGTTGACTTCCTCTTTGTTCATTGTAGAGGGTAGGATGTGTCTGGCTCATCTAATTTAGACACTTGAAAGTCAGATCCCAGTTCTACTTTTGAAAATCATCTGGGCTGCTATTTATTCTCCAAACCCAGGAGCCCTCAGTGAAATCAATGGGCTTGGCAGGCTATATCTGTGAAGAGATGAGGTTACCTTGTTGTGTGCAAGACATTTTTTCTGAGGCCTNCTACTTTTGAAAACCATCTGGGCTGCTATTTATTCTCCAAACCCAGGAGCCCTCAGTGAAATCAATGGGCTTGGCAGGCTATATCTGTGAAGAGATGAGGTTACCTTGTTGTGTGCAAGACATTTTTTCTGAGGCCTGGACACAAGAAAAAAAAACTTCCTTGGGTGATAATTTTTTACAGGAAAAGAGACATTTTGAGGGCTTCTGTGGAGTGGTTGGGGTTTATTCAAAGACAGGAAATGTTAAATATGCTTTTAAAAATGATGTAAAAGCAAGTATATGTTCAAGTATTTATTTTTTAGTTTTAATTGACCTCTAGAATGAAAAGCTTAAGTGACTTAAGACACCATTTCTTTCTTTCTTTCTTTCTTTTTTTTTTTTTTTTTTTTCTTCTTATGTAAGAAAGATGGTTTGGGGGCAACATGTTATAAACTTTTATTCAATTTCAGAAAATGGGGAAATGTTAGAGACTCATACTGTTAAATTGCAAGTTCAAAAGCTCTTTGATTAATGCTGTTATTCTAAAATAGGATTTGAGCCTAGTTATATTGAAAAGAAATTCAGTTTCATACAGGGTCGTTATACTGGGCAAGGTGATACAATGAATAAAGTTCAAGTGCCCTAAATTGAGCCACTAGCTGTTATTTCTTCTGCAACAGTGTAACAATTTTCTAGTCAATAGTGTATAAATATTTTTAGACACTGCAGAGTCAGGTAAATTCCATTGACCAAAGGTAAAGAGCTATCTGTCATTAGTTCACTAAAGAGCAAGGTGATTTTCATTAATCATTTTTTAAAATTCTCTAACTTGGTAAGTGGTTATTTTATCCATGTTATTATTTAATACTTTTGATGCCAAACCGAACCTCAGGTGTATCTCTACAGCTGATATAAAGTACAGAACTATCAATTCTCTGTCAATGTGATCACCATCATAAGATTTAATGTGAAGTAATGATGCAAAGATTTGGACACAGCTGTGCACATATACACGACAACATCCAGACCCATTCCAGTCCCTACATCAATCATTCATTTATAGAAACTAGGGATGGGGGAGCCTGGTGGGCTGCTGTCTATGGGGTTGCACAGTCGGACCCAACTGAAGCGACTTAGCAGCAGCAGGGCTCTTAAGGGTTTTTTTTTTTTTTTATTTTTTTTTAACTTTCAGTCGCTATAAAACCTGAAACCACTTCTCTGGTCATTGTAGCGCAGTGGTTTTCAAAGTGTGGCCCTTGACCAGCAGTATCTGCATGAGCTAGGAACTTATTGGAAAATGCAGATTCTCAGGTTAAACCTTTGAATAACTGAATCAGAAACTTTAAGGGGGAAACTAGCAATCTGAATGTTAGCAACACTATGGGTTAAAATCTAATACCCACTAGAAGTAGAAAATGATGGGGAAATGAACCCTGCCTGGATTTCTCAGCACTGCTGAAAAATATCCTTCTTAGACATGGAAATTTATGTTACGTAACGGTAGGGAATATTTGTTTTCACTTTCCCTAGAAATATTTCACTCTTCACCTACCACGAGAATTCAATCTGTAGCCATTTGTTAAAATGTTCCGATCTAAAAAGAAACAAGACTTCTCATATCCTCCCCAGGGCTGCAATGGTGACAACCTAAACCAGGTCCCTGTGGTAAACCCTAGGGTGCTGAGGAGACAGGAAGGCTGTTTTCCCAGGTATTTACAATTCAGAAGGAATGTAGCCCTGGACCTTGGAGACATCTGGAGGTCACAAAAGCTGAGGAACATGAGAGTGTCTGACTCTTGGAGATATTTTCTTTGCATTATTTATTTGCATGAAATTGAGACACAAGTAAGTTAAGTAACTCTCCAAAGATCCCATGAGTAGTGACTACACAGTTAGGTCTATTCCTTAGGCAGATATTGTTTGCAAAAGGGTCCACGTTGGAGTGGAAGGGCAACAAACCTCTTTCCCCTTTGTATGCAGAGAAAAGTCACTTTTTCCTCATCCTTCACCTGAGGAGTGTCTGGCTAGCCTCTAGGAAAATTGATCTGGTTCTCATGTTGCCCTGGGAGTAAGGACTGGTGAAAGTGGGAAAGATATTATTATTCACTGAGAAGTATTTAGGAAAAAAAGATCTGAGTAATCAGAAATACTTTGTGGTATATTCATGATAAAATTAATGAAGAGGAATAATAATACATGATTCACTTAAGAATTTTTCCAGACTTCTTAGGCCCCATTCTATCTAAATGCTTACTCATCAAAAGCAAGATACCTGCATGTACACAGTTTGCATTACTAGACAGCACAGATCTAAAATCTCACTCTGAAGCATCTTCAGTTGGTTACTTCACTGGTTTAAATTTCCTGTAAAAATTGGGTAAGGACTTCTTTACATATGCATGACCAGAAATGTCCAAATGATCAGTCCTTCTCAAGACCAGTTTCCAAAAGTGATTTAATTTTACTTTTAGAATGTGGGGATTGTTTAGAAATATTTTTCTACAACCCACAGCAGTTTGCCTACTAGTAAATTTTAAGATCAAGTCTTTGTCTCTTGCATGAAGAAAACATTGCCACCTGCAACTCTTTACCTCTCTTCATAATGGTAGGTTTATTACAAGTACGATTAATGTTTTCCGAGATACATTGCATTTATGTAGACATTCCCTCCAGGATTTCATAATTATGTAGACATTTCTAGAGATGCAGGGACTTCATCAGATGTGTAATTCAATTCCATCATTTTACAGATGAAGAAAATTGAGACACGTGGAAATTAAGTAATGTTCCAAAGACCTTGTGGGTAGTAACTACAGACTTAGTTTTAGTCATAATTGACTCTTTCTCATCTGTTTTTCAGTATAATATTCTACCTATGTGAATGGAAAACCTCCTGTGAATTCTGTCTATTCAGAGATCCTTCTGCCTATTTGATTTTCTCTGGACTGGGGATGTTAAGCAAAGGATCTTCCTTAAAGGTGCTTTGGACTAACAGTGACAGAATCTGGAAGGTCTAGCAGTGTGAAAAAGCTCTCTGCTTATTTATATCTCAGATACCTCTACTCACATCTCCTTTTGGAGGCTTATCCTAGAATTTCTCATTTCAGGTGCCACTGTTGCTTAAGCTTTCTATTTCTCAAAATACAGGGATACTATTTTTTTAGGGTTTGGTAAATATTTACCAGGGAATGCATGTCAAGACAAAAAGGAGTTTAACAAATTGGAATTCTCCAAGCCTTCTAAGAAGAGACTGTAGAGCTCTGAACACAGGAGCAGATAAACATGATTTTATGATTGTCTTAAATGGCATACTGTTGATATGCAAAGTACCCAGAGGCAAAAAAAGAAAAGATTGAATAACAGACACAATTAAATGACTGAATAAGAGTAACAGATGTGTGAATGAAAATAAGACCATTTAGCACTTTTTTTTTCTAACGGACTGTAAGCCTTTTAGATAGTTTTCCATGTTTTAAAATAACTTTAGTTCTCAGTATATTGGTAATTTGAACTAGCAGGGAAAATAGCAAGGCTTCAAGATCCCCAAAATAGTCTAAACATAAAAATAAGATATAAAAATGCAAAGGTTGCATGCAGTTGAAATCTCATGCTATAGCACACCTAGGAAACAGTGTTCCTTTTACTTGAGTTTCGAAAGTAAATAATGACAGGCTTTTAAACCAAGTGGTATAAATTTAATATGATTCAAGAACTCTACTGTACATGAAATCAGAGATAAAGGCAGCAGAAGAAGGAGCCACTCATTTTTCTCTATTCTAATTATCTTCGTTTCAGTGGATTAGAAAATGGTAAATGTAGAAGTCAAGTTGGAGATGGTCCTGAGCTCAATCGCCTGCCAAGTTAAGTCTGATAAATGGCAAGTGTGTATAATTAATACTGTCATTTTTCCCTAGACCAAAGGGTGACTGCAGTAACTATAGATTGTAATTGTCATCGTTGTCACATAAAATGTGCTATTATTAAGTTCAGGCTGAATTTTATTGCTGGGAATGCTCATAAATTGAGCGGTCAGTCATTTAAATTACCAAGTAGAGAGCTTTGTGGCTTGCTCTAAAACTACTTTCTAAGACAATGTATTTGACTTTGGACCTCTAGAAACGAATTGCATTTTTTGAACAGACGGTAGACAGGCTGTAACCTATAAATGAGAATATTCTGACACATATGCCATGTATACTTACACATGTTCCTAGGAATCTTACATTTTTATTTCCAAAATTTTTGGTTGTAGGGGCAGGAGAGGAATGAAGAGTCAATGTGAAATGACATATGAGTGAGAGAGATCATTTTGAAAACACACTTATTGCTCTCTTGCAAGATGTCTACTTTCCAGAAGATGATGTTGATAAAAAATTAAAGCATGCAGCATGAATATTATTATGGATTTGTTAGTGTCTTAGAGAAGGATTGTAGGAGAGAGAATTGAATGGAGTAGCAAGGGATGAGGAACCAGCTAGCAATATGCTAAAGAGATTAATAGTGACTAATAAGATATTTGGTGATTCCATTTAGTATTCTATTTCTTTGTATATTTAAAATGAATGCAATTAAAACATGTATTAAACATATGTTTGCCTAAAATACTATGCTAGGTATTTTGATACGAAAATTACTGATGAGATACATGACCTTATCTTTGGAATATTTAATTCTATTTACATTTTTTCATCTTAAGTCTAAAAATAGAATTGTGTAATTATATAAAATATAAACATAATTCTGAAAATATAATTTAAAGA
Organism: Neotragus pygmaeus; assembly: GCA_006410875.1. NCBI lineage: Eukaryota > Metazoa > Chordata > Mammalia > Artiodactyla > Bovidae > Neotragus > Neotragus pygmaeus. The sequence goes on from SJYV01007181.1 coordinate 226,320, forward strand.
AATACAATGAGGAAAAAAGACCCATACCTCCTTTTACTGGAAGCAGAATAGTTGCTATATTATTGCATTTCAAATATATATAAATTTTTATAGTTGCAATTAGTATATGCAACTTTTAGTTCTGTGTTTTATATTCTGTGTATGTTTTCTCTGATTTTCTAAATCTTCACATAGCTGTTGATTTCACTCTTATCATTCAAGTCTCAAACTGAATATCACCTCCCTAGGTCATTCCTACCATACTACTTTCTGCCCATCTCCCTGTCATACTACCCTTGAGAGAATTCACAGTAGTTAGTTCTGTAGTAAATAATTTTGCTTAATTGTTTGTTCGTTTACTTTTTGTCTTTGCTCTCTTAAAACATAAGTTCTGTGCAGCAGGGACTTGTCTGTCTTGTTCGTTACTATATGCCCATGAAAACAAGGCCTGATACCTATAAATTAACATAAGTTGAGTTAGTAATGAAAAATTTACGGCACCATTCTTCTGTTGTTGGACATAATTTACTTCAAATTCTGCATCATTACTATTNGTAGTTAGTTCTGTAGTAACTAATTTTGCTTAATTGTTTGTTCATTTACTTTTTGTCTTTGCTCTCTTAAAACATAAGTTCTGTGCAGCAGGAACTTGTCTGTCTTGTTCATTACTATATGCCCATGAAAACAAGGCCTGATATCTATAAAGAAACATAAGTTGAGTTAGTAATGAAAAATTTACTGCACCATTCTTCTGTTGTTGGACATAATTTACTTCAAATTCTGCATCATTACTATTTATACATTTAGGGATATCTTCCCTGAATGTAGTGATTTTCAAATTTTATAAATAAAATGTTAGAAAAAGCATAGAAAATAATTCCAAGTGTTAGATAATAGGTCTAGGAGTCTGAAGTTGTTTATATTGTGATGTGTGTATTTATATAATATAGTACATATATAATAAAATATAATATATACATATATTTAACTTATTTTTTTAGAAAGGTTGACCAAGTGACAAAAATCTTATTTTTGTGTTTTTTTTTTTTTTTNCAAATAAAATGTTAGAAAAAGCATAGAAAATAATTCCAAGTGTTAGATAATAGGTCTAGGAGTCTGAAGTTGTTTATATTGTGATGTGTGTATTTATATAATATAGTACATATATAATATAATATATACATATATTTAACTTATTTTTTAGAAAGGTTGACCAAGTGACAAAAATCTTATTTTTGTGTGTTTTTTTTTTGTCAATTTTACCTCTTCTGAATATTATAATTTTAGAAAATTTGCTATTAGAGATTAATGGTCAAAAACAATATGCCCAAATTTGCTTCTTTTCTTTTCTTGATTTTTAGCAAGTTTGTACCTTTATTTTTAATACTTTTGGTATTATTGGTAAGTAGGATTTTCCCTTTTGTAAATTTTGTCATAGTCATTTTTCTTTTAACATTTTCTCAGTCAGTGTGAGCTCTCTTGTACTTTAACCCTTTGAGCTGACAAGCTTAGTTGTAGTCAATTAAACTGTTACTTAGAGAGGTGACATGCTATGAGTTTAACTGGTATAATAAGGAATGAAGAAGCTTCTGTTAATATCCCTCCTATGGGGAGGTGAAGGAGATAACAGGTGCTCAGTAGTGGGGGCTATAATTGTTACTTAGGTTACATCAGACTCTGTGGTCAGTGCTTTTATTTAAATTAATTCTCACAAATCTTGTTACCTTTAATCTTGTTATTTTATCCCTATATAAAGATGTGAAATTAAGTCTCAGTTGATGGGAGTACAGGACTCAGTGACTGAACTGAGATTAAAATACTCCACATTGAGCCTTGGAGCCATGATTTAAACTCTAATCTGTTTTTTTTTTTTTTTTTCTTCTTCTTCTGCATAATCTGCACACTTTCTGCTATTCCAGGAAATTACCTTTGAGGTAGACTTATAGGTATCTGACTAGCAAGGCAGAGTAACACAGATATTCCAGAAAAGATACCAAAAATGAGACAACCTGGGAACACTGAGTGTTGGTATTAAAATGTGCACTAAAAAGAAAAAAAAAATTGAAATAAGTCACATGTCTATAAATGAACACAGACATTAACCTCTTCATTTGTTTAATATGTGTTCAGTTCAGTTCAGTCGCTCAGTCATGTCCGACTATTTGTGACCCCATGAATCCCAGCACGCCAGGCCTCCCTGTCTATCACCATCTCCCAGAGTTCACTCAGACTCACGTTCATCGAGTCTGTGATGCCATCCAGCCATCTCATCCTCGGTCGTCCCCTTCTCCTCCTGCCCCCAATCCCTCCCAGCATCAGAATCTTTTCCAATGAGTCAACTCTTCACATGAGGTGGCCAAAGTACTGGAGTTTCAGCTTTAGCATCATTCCTTCCAAAGAAATCCCAGGGCTGATCTCCTTCAGAATGGACTGGTTGGATCTCCTTGCAGTCCAAGGGACTCTCAGTTAACAGTATATATTTCCTTCTAAAAAAGTTGTCAAAGTTACAGTTTTCCATGGTAAGATGCAATACATCTTTATTCCTGAAACAACCAAATTTCCAACGCCAAATCAGACAAGCTAGGCTTTTTCCCTGGCAAAGTTAAGCAATACTGCCTAATCAATGAAGCTGAATTCATTGAGAATGGGAATTTTCCATTCTCACACAGTCCAGTGGCTGGGTTTTCTGTTTTTTTGTTTTTTGTTTTTGCAGGGAATGATGGTAGCAGCTAATATTTCTTAGAAGTAATAATTCTCTCAATAATGCTGCTCCTTAAAGATGGGCATGAATTTGAGCAAATTCTGGGAGACAGTGAGGAAAAAAGAATTGGGTGTCCTATAGCCCATGGGGTCACAGTGTCAGACACTACTTAGCGACTGAACAAAGACAACAACCCCTTGAAGATATTACAGCAGAGAAATGCTGTACTACTTACTAGCAGACGATATCACAGCAGAGAAATGCTGTACTACTTACTAGCAGTTAGGAACTACTTTCTCTGCACCAACGGTAAAGCTAACTAAAGACTAAGACTAGGCAACTCACTAAAATAGACTTACCAACTGAACTCCAAATAAAGAAAGCAACTGTCTATTCTACTGGTAGTAAGAGAAATGTAAATCTTCCTTCAAAACAGGAGCTATCTTTTTGATTTTGCTTACCAAAACAGCAGTATCTAGGGTTTGCCAGGATGCAGTAACATACATTGCTAGGAGGCACATAAATTGGTACAAAGCTTGCTGAGGGCAAATTAGCAATATAACATGAAAACTTTAAAAATGTGCATAACTTGTTATCTAGCAAGTCCATACCTACCATTTTATTCCACCTTCCTCAAAATTATAGATGTAAAAATAATCTATCTTACAAATATATTCATTTTCTATTGCTGTGTAACAAATTAACAGACATTTAGGTGGGCTGCCGTCTATGGGGTTGCACAGAGTCAGACACGACTGAAGCGACTTAGCAGCAGCAGCAGCAGCAGCAGTAGCTTAAAACGATATCCATTTATTATCTCACAGAACTAGCCAGAAGTCCAGGTGGGCTTAACTGAGTCCTCTGCTTAGTATNTGCCGTCTATGGGGTTGCACAGAGTCAGACACGACTGAAGCGACTTAGCAGCAGCAGCAGCAGCAGCAGTAGCTTAAAACGATATCCATTTATTATCTCACAGAACTAGCCAGAAGTCCAGGTGGGCTTAACTGAGTCCTCTGCTTAGTATGTTAGAGGGCTGAAATCAAGATGCCAGTCAGCCTGGGTCCTATCTAGAAGCTGGGGGAGAATTTGCTTCCAAGTTCATTCAGGTTATCTGTGGGGTTCCCTGATAGCTCAGTTGATAAAGAATCAACCTGCAATGCAGAAGACCCTGGTTTGATTCCTGTGTCAGGAAGATCCGCTGGAGAAGGGATAGGCTATCCACTCCAGTATTCTTGGGCTTCCCTTGTGGCTCAGCTGGTAAAGAATTTAGACTTCTGTGGTTGTAGGACTGAGGTCCCTGGTTTTTTGTTGATTGTGAGCAGAGATTACCCTTAGCTCTTGGAGGCCTCTCTCAAGTACTGGCTTGGGGTCCTCTTTATTTCAGCAACAGAGACCCTTTCTCACGTCAAATCTCTCTCAAGCTTTAAATCTCTCTAATTTACTCTGCTGCCATCAGCTAGAAAAAACGCTATGCTTTTAAAAGGTTCATGTAACCCAGTTAAACTTGAAGGCTTTGGACTGCAAAGGAAACCATCGACAAAATGAAAAGACAGCTTACTTGTGAATGATGTGAACAAGAAGGGGATAATATCCAAACTATATAAATAGCCCATACAACTCAATATCAAAAACCAAACAACCCAATAAAAAATAGGCAGAAGATCTGATTAGACATTTTTCCAAAGAAGATATACAGATGGCCAACAGGCACATGAAATGATGCTCAACATTGTAATCCTCAGGAAAATGCAAATCAAAACCACAATAGGATATCACCTCATACCTGTCAAAAGGCCATCATCAAAAACAATAACAAACGTTGGCAACAATGAGGAGAAAAGGAAACCTTTGTACACTGTTGGCAGAAATGTAAATTGGTGCAACAATATGGAAAATAGTGTGGAGGTTCTTCAAAAAACTAGAAATAAACTACCATAAGATCCAGCAATTCAGTGCTGTGTGTATATATATATGTGAAGAAAACAAAAATATTAATTTGAAAAGATACACACACCCCATTGTTAATAACAGCATCACTTACAATAGCCAGGATATGGAAGCAACCTAAGTGTCTATCAATAGGTGAATGGATAAAGATGTATAAATACATCATTGAATATTGCTTAGCCACAAAAAAGAATGAAATTTTGCCATTTGCAAAAATGTGGATGGACCTAGGGGGTATTATGCTTTGTGAAATAAGTCAGGGAAAGACAAACACTCTGTTAACACTTTCATGTAGAATCTAAAACAAAGGAATGTATATAACAAAACAGAGACAGACTCACCAATACAGAGAACATATTAGTGATTACCAGTGAGGAGAGGGAAAGGAGGAGGGCAAGGTAAGTGTATGGGATTAAGAGATAGTTTTACTATGCATAAAATAAATAAGCAGCAAGGATATATTGTATAGGACAGGAAAATGTGGCTATTATTTTGTAATAACTTTAAATGGAGTCTAATCTATAGAAATATTGAATCACAATATTTTGTACATTTGAAACTAATATAATATTGCAAATCAATGATACTTCAATAAAATAAATAAAATATGAGATTCATGTAGTCAGTTTAGGAGCCAGATTAACTTCATTTTGAGTAACTCACAGTCAATGAGTAGTTACTTCAATTAACTACAGCTGCAAAATTCCTCTTGCATATAATATAACATAATCATAGAATTATATCCTATCATGTTCACAGAGGAAGGAATTATACAAGGTGAAAGTCATTGGAATTCACCTTAGAATTATACCACGCAAGACTATTTCCTACATGGTTGTTTTATAATTATAGAGAAAACTTAAAGTCATCCAAATCTGTAACAAAAAGGATTAGATAAATAACTTAGTGAATGTCTATATGTTAAAATAGTATTGAGCCACTGAAAGAGAATGTTTAATGATATGAGGGAAATTTCATAATATATCAATATTAAGTGGGAAAAGCAAAATACAAAATTGCATGCCAACAAATACAACCTGTACTGAAAGTTCCCTAAGGGCAGAGGCTCGTGGCTATTCCTACAGTGCTTGGTGCCCAGCTAACTGTAGGTTCCCAATTCATTAAATAAATGAAGAGAAAATATTTGCATAAGATATTGACCAAAATGTTGATGTTAACTGTAGACAACGGAATTAAGTTTTTCCTTTGTAATTAAAACAATTTCTACTTTATGTTCTACCCATTCTACTTTTAATGGGCTTATTTAAATATTGCATTAATCAGTACCCTTTAATAAAGGGTTTACTTTCAGAGAATTACACTGTGCAATCAGTAGCTAAATGTGTCTTCATGAAAAGAAAGCTGTCAATAAAGAGTGATGAAATTACTGCAACACTAACAGAATTCCTCTAGAAAAGACCTGAAGGTCACACCTTCTTCTCTCTTTTGAGGAAATAACATTGATGAGCAGAATACAGTACTCAACATCTAAAGCAAAGAGAAAAAATTATGCCCATTGAATTCACTTGTAAAGGGAAAATAACAATATCCTTTAACCCATTGCCTGCTTTTCTTCCTGGTCAATAAATAAAAAATAGGCTACTATAGTTCCCCTATAAGCCAAGCAAATAAATGGTACCTGATTTTTCTCAAGCTGAATAATAGCCAACAGCAGTGCAAAGGTTAAGTGATTAGATAACCCCCCTGTCATAAACATATATGGCAGGAAGCTATTCCCTTCTTGTTATACTTCTCCAAACACAATGCCAATTAAAAGAAAAATAGTAATCTCCTATTCTTCCCAAGGAGAATGGGCAGGAAGAATTCCCCAAGCTGTAGGGAAACAGGGAGAGAGAAAGCCAGGGAGGGGGAGGGAGGGATTAAGGGAAAGGGGGAGGGAGGGAAGCAAAGAGTGAGAGAGAATCTCTATCTAAGCAGGATTCGGTTTAAAATAGCCTTTTGAGTCAGCATGAAAAAATTTCCCCAAACCCAAGAATAATAGCTACTACTTCCTTTTTTCCCAAAGAAAGTGCATAGACTTTCACTGTTTTCCATCACCAGCTGAAGTAATTTCCAGTGTATCCTTCAGGCCTTCCTACTTTCTAATTTCCCTGGGGGCAGTAAAAATCATAGGAGGATTAATCCTGTGTATAGCCTTGCACAGCATAACACTATGTATTAATACAAGGACTAACTGTGCACACTACCAGAATCACACTGGACCAGAGAGTACCTAAAATGATTCGCAGCACCCTCACCAAGTAGAAGTTAGCATTAGTTCCAACCACATCTGAATCTCTATCAAAACCAGCAGCTGCCAAGAAATCGATCCATCGAAGGACAAATAACTAAACCAAGGGTCTACCTTTTTAATATCAGAAATACTTCTGAGCTTAACGGTCTAATAGATAACTTTAGTTAAATGTCCCCACACTCAAGAGACAGCTGGCAGGAGTCCTTACAGCCCCAGCCAGACGAAACAGTTAAGTACACATCTTTCTAGCACCACGGAGCACTGTCACCCAGCTCTTCCTAGTCATCCTTCTGAAACTCTAATCCTTGTACTTGCTACTAAGTTCCATTCTGTTCCTATATAATAAAAGCAGTAATTATTCTAGACGGGGATCCTTCTCTTATAATTGAGAAGACTAACAGGAATGCTTCGAACCAGAAAATCCACAGTAAACTGTAGAACTAGAGCTAAATGAACGAAAATGTATATTCATCCATTTCCCCTGGAGGAGAGCACGACAACCCACTCCAGTATTCTTGAATGGAGAATCCCCATGGAGGAGGAACCTGGCGGGCTACAGTCCATGGGATAGTAAAGGGTCGGACACGACTGAAGCGATTCAACATGCAACCATAGATTTATGTTTTGGGATTTCATTACGGTTTTTGTCAGAGTAGGTGTCCTGGAAACCTCAGACAATAAATATTGGTATTTACTTTTGAAACATTTGTAGTGCATTTACTCTTCACAGATATGGGATAGGTATTTGTACGGGGATGTATGGTTCACTATGCTGATACTCCCTACAGATCCAGAGAGGCAGAATTCTGCCTTCGGGCACTTGGCCAATAAAAACGTCTTGTCAGCTAATTTGACAAGGCAGGTGACAAGTCTGGTCTAGAGGGGTAGATTCCACGGAGTGCGCTGCAGCTGACAAGGCTGTCAAGCAGTCTAGAACCTGGAAGGGAGACTAGCGCGGCTGGATCACCGGTACATACTGTATGCAAACGAGCTTCAAGGGTCTAGCACCCCTGCTGAGCCGTACTGTGAGGGGCCAGGCAGAATTGCCGAAGTGCAGGCTGGGGCCTTCACTTAGGAGACTACAACGGGATCCGAGAGGACTGTTCGGAGGTCTCTGTAGACAGGGCAGTGATCTATTAAGTAATGGGGCAAGCAAAGAAAGCAGACACCGGTCATCTGAGTAAAGAAGATCAGGAGAGAAAAGTATCACGGATCCCTCTCTGCGAGCAAGCAGGGCAAAAAGTGATCACAAAGACCCCAAATCATAACTCAGGGACGCTGAACAAGGGAGTCTAGTCTGGTCGTCCAGGAGTGGGTGGGCGTGAGTGGACAGCGGGCGGGGGGGCACTGGGGAAGGAGAGTGAGGCACCCGCACCCCGTCTGCTCCCTAAACCCCGCATTCCCTCCACCCTCTCAACGCCCGCGGAGTTGGAATAACCTTCTGCGTGCTCTCCGGCAGTTGAGAAAGAAGCTTTGGCTCTCCTGGGATTGCGAGGCGCCCTCCCGCCACCGGCTCACCATCTGTCGGGAGAAAGCCTAACGCGTGAGACTGAGGTGTGTGAGTGAGAAAGTTATGCTAAGGGCTCCTGGACTTCCGATCACTCAAGACCAGGCCCGCGCNCTTTCCCAGCATCAGGGTCTTTTCAAATGAGTTAATTCTTCGCATCAGGTGGCCAAAATATTGGAGCTACAGCATCAGTCCTTTCAATGAATATTCAGGACTGATTTACTTTAGGATGGACTGGTTGGGTCTCCTTGCAGTTCAAGGAGCAATTCATGATGATGCCAAAGAATAACAAACAGTTTTTCTACCAAAATGTGACCTAAATGCAGAATGCTTAGGTCAAAATTGTTGTTTAGTGGCCAAGTCATATCTGGCTGTTTTGTGATCTCATGGACTGTAGCCCTCCAGGCTCCTCTGTCCATGGAATTTCCCAGGCAAGAATACTGGAGTTGGTTGCCATTTCTTTCTCCAGGGGATCTTCCTGATCCAGAGATTGAACTGGCAACTCCTGAATTGGCAGGCAGATTCTTTACCACTGAAAGAAAGAAAGAGAAGTTGTTTAGTCTTGTCTGACTCTTTGTGACCCCATGTACTGTAGCCTACCAGGCTCCTCTGTTCATGGGATTTTCCAGGCAAAAGTACTGGAGTGGATTGCCGTTCTTTACCACTGAACCACTCTAACCCTAGGTCAAAATACCTATGAGCAAACAATTTTAATATTAATAGATATGTTAATTGCAGAAGGCACACACACACTCACAGTCTTCCCTTCTCCCGCCTCCTCTTCTCTGAATTTAACACGCATAGGTAGTTCATAGTTACCATAGTCATTGGTTTTAGAGAACTTGGTGAATTAGGATATAAAGATCTACAGAAGATCAGTTCTCAGGATTTTTGGTTCAAACCTGACTATGTTTCACAGGATAAGTTCAAATATGAATTTTTAAAAGAATACAGATAACCGAAGTTAAACTGACTCTATGTCTAAATTTTCTGATATAAATATCCTTTATCTTTGGTTTAACTTCCTAAGATTAGCTTCCTTCAAAGTGTCTCCGTCTATCTTCCCTCCCTTTCCCTTTCTTTCTGTCTTTGGAAATGTTTCAGATGTGAAATAAAACATGACTACCCAGTTTCACCAACTCTCAACATTTTGCCACATTTGCATTCTATTGTTTTCTGAGTGAAAATAGTATGTTAAAGATACTGTAGACCGAAAAACCTCTCTTCAAGCCTTTCCAGTCTTCTCCCCTTGACTCTTTCATTAGGATGAGTCACTCTTCCCTGGTGGCTCTGACGGTAAAGCCTGCAGTGCGGGAGACCCAGGTTCGATTCTTGGGTTGGGAAGATCCAATCCAGCACTCTTGCCTGGAAAATCCCATGGACGGAGGAGCCTGGAAGGCTGGAATCCATGGGGTCGCTGAGGGTCGGACACGACTGAGCGACTTCACTTCACTTCCCTTTCCTCTTCTACTGTATGACCTTGGCATTGATCATTCCCAAAAAGTTTTTGAAAATTTGCTATGTTAGATAGTGATAAAAATATAAAATACTGATATCACATTTAAAACTTTTCTAGCATTATTACACATACAATTCTGAAGAATACATTTTAATTTAAACCTGTGTTTGGGGATTTAATCATACTGAACTTTGCAACTCTAGCTTATTTAACTGTTAACATTCCATTGTGCCACTGTGCCACAAGTTATTAATACATTTTATTGGTAAAGAATATGTGGCTTGTTTACAGCTTTTAGCTATGACAGGTGATACTGCAATGAATATTCTTATAGGTATCTTCTTGTATGCATGCCCAGTCTTTAAGTTATGTCCAACTCTTTGCAACCCCATGGACTTCAGCCAGCCAGGCTCCTCTGTCCATGGAATTTTCCAGGCAAGAATACTGGAGTGGGATGCCATGCCCTTCTCCAGATCTTCCTGACCCAGAGATTGAACCCGTGTCTCTTTTGTCTCCTGCTTTGGCAGGCGAGTTCTTTACCACCAGTGCCACCTGGAAGATCATCTTCCTGTACAGTGAAATGAAAAATGAAAGTCTCTCAGTTGTGTCCAACTCTTTGTGACCCCATTGACGGTAGCCCACGAAGCTCCTCTGTCCATAGGAGTCTCCAGGCAAGAATACTGGAGTGGGTAGTCATTCCCTTCTCCAGGGGATTTTCCCAACCCAGATATCGAAACCAGTTCTCTATATTGCAATTATATTATGAGCTCTTCTTTCAGCTTAGCTAATTCTTATTTCATTTCATCTAAAATGTCCTAAAATATTAGAGAAATACAGCAAAGAAATACTGTTAAAGATTCTTGCTCATATAAAATTTTACAAATGTATGAAATATTAGCTATTTTTTCCCCCAGAGTCACATCTGTGTCAAATTTCACCTGGGCCAGTGGCCTCAACAATGTCTGGAGATTGCAGGGCCCCTATTCTTGAGTCTGTAGCAGTAATTGAGAATCTGTCTCCAAACCAAGATTGTAGTAGCTGTTTCACAGGATATGCATATTTTCAAATTTGTTAAATGTATTGACAGCTTGTTTTCCCTTTAACAGTGTATGTGTGTCTCAGTTTAAATATTTGAATCTGTCTCTTTATTTTTGTTTTTTAAACTATGAATCAAATTAATTGAAATGATATACCATGTGGTCTGGGCTTCCCCCATAGCTCAGGGGTAAAGAAGCTTCCTGCACTGCAGGGGCTGCAGGAGATGCAGGTTTGATCCTTGGGTCAGGAAGATCCTCTGGAGGAGGGTATGGCAAATCATGCAAGTATTCTTGCTGGGAGAATCCCACAGTGAGAGGAGACTAGCAGGCTGCAGTCCATAGGGTCACAAAGAGTTGAACATGACTGAAGTGACTTAGCATGAACATGTGCGTCTACATTTTTTATTTCCTAGATTACTTGTGAGATGAGTTTTGTTTTATTATATTCTTAAATTGCCATTACTGTGGACTTTCCTATTTATTTGTTTTGCTCATTTTTCAGTTGGATTTCAAATTTTATTACTTATTTTTATGAGTTTTTAATATTATCCAAATATTGTTCATATATCAGTTATATGTACTTTCCTCATGTGGTTTTTTCCCCCTTTGTTTATGGTAAGATTTTTCTTACTGAAATATTTTATTCTGGTGTAGTCAATTTTCTTCATGATTTTCATTATGATTTGTGTTATTTTAGAAATTCTTCCCTATATTGAAATGATAAAACATGTCTCCTGTATTTATTTTAAATGCTTAAAATTCTAGTGTTTCAATTTGGATTGTTAATCCACCTGGAATTTATATTTGTGTATGTTATAAATGCATTATAGTGGCTGGAGTTTAAGTGGANCCTATATTGAAATGATAAAACATGTCTCCTGTATTTATTTTAAATGCTTAAAATTCTAGTGTTTCAATTTGGATTGTTAATCCACCTGGAATTTATATTTGTGTATGTTATAAATGCATTATAGTGGCTGGAGTTTAAGTGGAGAATTGATAGTAGTTAAGTGGGCAGGTGTCCTGTGTGCCAGGAATGTACAGTATTGGAGGAGAAGTAGATTGCAAATAAGTTGTGCTGTTTAGGACTGGTTGGCAAGGCTTGGATGAATAATAGTTCAAGGGCTGCTGTGACCACAGCAGACTGGGTGCCTTAAGTCACAGAATTGTATTTCTCACAGTACTGCATCCTGGAAGCCCAAGATCAAGGTTTCAGAAGGCTTGGAATCTTTTAGGCCTCTATTGGGTTGAAACTATCTTTTCCCTATGTCCTCACATGGTCCTTTCTCTATCTGTACACATCCTTTGTGTCTCTTTGTGTGTCCAAACGTCCTCCTCTTAAAAGGACAGTGTATTTTCCAAGTCTCTTGTAAATGTGTTATCATACTTTCATAATTAAATATATATATATATAAGAAAGAGGAAAAAAATAAAATAGGAGTCAGGATCTGCTTCATAAGGTGGAAGTTCCCCAAACACATACAGGTGTTCAATAAACATAATGTGTGTGTGTTAGTCACTTAGTCCTGTCTGACTCTTTGTGACCCCATGGACTATAACCCACCAGGAAATAGTAGATGTCTATTATAAGAGCTTTGAGTAAAGAAAATATATCTAAATATATCTATGGAAATGTTCTTGTTTACTAGAAGCGCAATTTACAATTTTCCTTTGGTGTTAACCACACTTTCCTTAATAAGCATGTGAAGTGAAGTGAAACCGCTCAGTCATGTCCAACTCTTTGTGACCCCATGGACTGTAGCCTACCAGGCTCCTCTGTCCATGGGATTCTCCAGGCAAGAATACTGGAGTGGGTTGCCATTTCCTTCTCAAGGAGGTCTTCTTGACCCAGGGATTGAACCCAGGTCTCTCGCATTGTAGGCAGACGCTTTACCATCTGAGCCACCAGGGAAGTTTATAAGCATGTACTGCACAAGTAATAAAAATTTTAAGAGTATTATTCTGAGAAAACAATGAATAAAAGGATGCTAGTTGTACTGGATCAGAGTCTACCCCAACAGCCTCACTTAACCTAAATCACCCATTTAAGACCTCAACATAGGAATTTGGTGAGAGACAGAAGGACACATTTTTAGCTCATAACAGGATATATTGGTTTGCTAAATTTTTAGGACAACTTCCCTGGTGGTGCAGAGGTTAAAGCGTCTGCCTGCAATGTGGGAGACCTGGGTTCGATCCCTGGGTCGGGAAGATTCCCTGGAGAAGGAAATGGCAACCCACTCCAGTATTATTGCCTGGAGAATCCCATGGACGGTGGAGCTTGGTGGGCTACAGTCCACAGGTCTCAAAGAGTCAGACACGACTGAGTGACTTCACTTCACTTCACTAACATGTAAATATCTCCTGGAAAGGAGTCATGGTAGCTCTGGGCTTTCAGAGATGAAAGTGGGAACTGCCAGGGCTCTGAAGGTCTGGGCCTGGCACTGGCATGGTGCCTTTTCTGCTTTGTTCCATTGGTCAGCAAATATCACAGGGCCAGTACAAATTCTCAGGGAGGGGAAATAGATTCCACACATAAGAAGAGAGAGAATTATTGGTGGCCATGATTGCAGACTAAGCATGTGGTCACTGAGGTGAGAAGAGAAAGTGAGAGTTCACTTTCAAATTCCAAGGAAGGAGAATAATTTGAGAAGCATTTATTTCAGAGTTTTAAACTTGGCAGAGTAATCAAATAGGATATGAAACAGAGGAAGTCCTGGTTTTGGCAGTCAGTAAGGACTTGGAAAACAATGAGATTTGGGGGATACAAAAGATCATGGATTTGAATTTGATTTAAATTCAATGTATGGGGGCAGGGACAGGGAGAAAAGAGCTACAACTGCACACACACAAGTATGTGGATCAAAGAGAGGAAACAGGAGATACAAAGACACTGGCTTCCTTGGGTCATGTGGAGGAAATGGAAACCAGAAAGGAGGTAATTATAGATGGTAGCTTCATCTCAGAGGCACATACATTTTCTGCTGCAAGACCCAGGTCCTACCTTTCATTTAGATTGTCATCTATCAGACCCCTCTCCTCTGATGACATGATCAGAAGTGAGATAAAACCTAGCTTTATTTTGGGAGATACTGAGGGGAGATTTCTCATTGAAGATTTTTTTTTTTTTTCTGAACAGCAGATAACTTGCAGAGAGCTTATGTTCTTGTGGTGCCTTTGGTTGGGTTGATTGTTTTCAGATGGCACATGAGTCAGTTCAGTTGCTCAGTCATGTCCGACTCTTTGCAACCCCATGAATCTCAGCACACCAGGCCTCCCTGTCCATCACCAACTCCTGGAGTCTGCTCAAACTCATATCCATCGTGTCGGTGATGCCATCCAGCCATCTCATCCTCTGTTGTCCCCTTCTCCTCATGCCCTCAATCCCTCCCAGCATCAGGGTCTTTTCCAATGAGTCAACTCTTTGCATGAGGTGGCCAAAGTATTGGAGTTTCAGCTTTAGCATCAGTCCTTCCAATGAACACCCAGGACCAATATCCTTTAGAATGGACTGGTTGGATCTCCTTGCAGTCCAAGGGACTATGCCGCATACACCTCACCAAGTCTGCCAGAAGAGCCTGTGGCAGGGATCAGTAAATGAGTGTTCCTGGCCTGTTGCATGGTTTTGTAATAAAGTTTTATTGGAACATAGCCACACTCATCTATTGTTTGTATTATCTGTGGTTTTCCTGCCACCCTGGCAGAGTTGAAATGTGGAGAAAGAGACCATATGACTCACAATAAAACATTTATTTTCTAGCCCTTTTCAGGAAGAGTTTCCCAATTCCTGAAGTATAATATTGAATTATATAATATATATATTATAAAATTTATATATATTACAGAAAGTATAATAACTTTCTGAAAGCCATTGGCATTTAGCAGGCAGGTAAATGGTAATCTAGGGTGATGGAGAAAGTCTTGGTAATTGACAAGCCACTGCTGAGGGTCACAGAGACCATGCTTGAGAAGGATTATTCAGAAAACTCAGACAGTGACAGTCCCTAAGACAGTTGCCAGATTCAGCAAATGAAAATAACAGAATATTCAGTTACATTTGAATATCAGATTAAAACACAGGTCTTTTTTAAAAGTATATGTATATGATTTTAGGGACATACTTATGCTAAAAGAGCCTTGTTGTTTGTCTGATATTCATTGTTAACTGTGGGGGTCCTGGATTTTCTCTGTCTATGCTAGTCTCCAAGCATCAGTGTTGTGAAGGAGTCTGAACACAGACTGCCTAAGTTCAAATATCGCCTTCATCTCTCCCTGACTGAGTGACTTTTGGTATCATATTTAGTCCTCAGTGGCCCAGTTTCCACATCTGAATGATAAGGATAATAACAGTTAAAGAATTAAGTGGGGGAGAATATGAGAATAGTACAGGATTAAGTGAATTCATGTATATATCCATCACAACTCTTGATTATGTGTTTACTTTTATTAATCATGCAAAATAAATCAGGATGAGGGAAACTTTGAATCTTCCTAAATACAATCATCCAGGGGAAGGTTCCCTGGAAAAGAAAATGGCAACCCATTCCAGTACTCTTGCCTGGAAAATTCCATGGACAGAGGAGCCTGGTGGGCTGTAACCCATGGGGTTGCAAAGAGTCAAACATGACTGAGCAACTAAAGCTTACTTCCTTAGTGTATATATGTTAATCCCAACCTCTGCCCACTCCCCATTTTCCCTTTTGTAAGGATAAGTTTGTTTTCTATGTCTTTGAGTCTATTTTTGTTTTGGAAATGGTTATCTGTATTTTTTTTTAAGATTCCACAATAAGTGATATCATATGATATTTGTCTTTCTCTGACTGGCTTGCTCCATTTGATCTGATAATCTCTAGGTCTACCCATGTTGCTACAAATGGCATTATTTCAACAGCTTATTTAAATTTCAAATTTCAAAAATTACTGTTTCCTTATTTACAAGTTCTCCACCTTTAACCCCTGTTCATCTTTCTAGCAATGTTATTCACATAAGCAGAGCTCCTTGTGTAATGTTATTTGTATCCAAGCCCTTTCAGTGTTTTAGTCTTAAACAGTTCTGCCTAGTGGCTGTGGGCTGGAAATAGCGGCACCAGCTTTCTCTCAGCATGGATTCCTTGTGTTTCTGCAGTATAAGGCTTTTATGTGTGTCCTGACAATAACAAATGACTTATGGAAATTCTGGGTTGTTGAGTAATAGATGTCCTGAACGAATTGTCCAAGAGTAATGCAGCACACTCTGAATTACAAAATANATTCCTTGTGTTTCTGCAGTATAAGGCTTTTATGTGTGTCCTGACAATAACAAATGACTTATGGAAATTCTGGGTTGTTGAGTAATAGATGTCCTGAACGAATTGTCCAAGAGTAATGCAGCACACTCTGAATTACAAAATATTTCAGTAATTATGATGATGCGGGGAAATAATTTACAATTATTTTTCAGAATTCATTAAGAATTTTAAGTGATTAGGAGTTTAGATATATGTGTTGTTGAGTCAGCACCAACAAATTATCTTATCTGTCTGAGGAGGAGAAATGTTATGGGAGGAGAAGTTAAAGTAAAATGAATACATATGAAAAATATTCTAAGGAATGCAAAACTGTGCAAAGATGTAATATGTCTCTAAGCCAACACAATTTGGTTTGATACATGATCTTTTTATTTCACTGTTTTAAAATGCATCCCACAGCCCAAACCATTCTTTACTCTTCTCCGTGGGGAAATATGTGAAGACAGGCAGTTCCACACAGGTCTGCCCCACTGGAAGATTTTTATTTCAATGCTATCAACTTCTATTCTCTGCAATCATTTTTCTTTTATTCTCAGTATCCATTGTTTTCAGTAATTCACTTGAGTGATCTGAAAACCGCTGAGAGCAACTGTGAGAAATCTGCCTGCTGACTTTGTTGAAAGTGAATTTTGAGAAGGAGGTTATTTCTGAGTCTGTAGACAATAAATAAATGGACTGAAATTAAATTATCATTATCTCACCCAATCACCTTGATAAGAAAATACAATTTTATTTATTTATTTTTGCTGTATAGAAATGCCCTTAAGTCCTATCTGGTAACCTTGATTCCCTAGTACTATGTATTAGAATATTTACTGTTTTCCTAAAGGGAGGAGGCAGAGGAGGCATCAGGGCTAGCTCTCACCTCCCCTTACTCATGGCCTGCCTTCTCCTTGATCATCTATCCTGTGATTGTGTGGCAGCGGCTATTCTATTGTACAAGGTAATACATTCAATATAACCAGTGAATAAGTTCACAGGGAAAAAAAAGAAAACGAGTTATAAGGTTAATTTGATTGTCTAAGCAGTTACAGCTGCAGTGTACTCAGGATCTCTCTCTGATTGTTATTGTCATTATTCTGATTCTCAGCATCAAAGTCCTCATCATTTTCACTGATGATATTTTAGTCATTTTAAAGCCCTACCTGTGTGATATCACAGTAACAGATTTACCTAATTGAATCACCTTAAATAAGTCAAATCTTTTTTTTTTTAATTAATAAAGGTTATCAGCTCAGTCTGATTGTTCATAGTGTAACTGAAACCTTACCATTTCTATGATGATTGAAATACTGGTCAGCTGCTCTCAGCTGACTAACTTCCAAATATCTGTGGAACCTCATCATTTGCATTTTTTTTTTTTGCATCAAATATGTGTGTGTATAGAATGAGTAACAGGTCTCTGTACTCTTGAGATTGGAAGGGATTCTCTATGTTATGTAGTCTATTGTTGTCGTGAGGGTGGCTTTGTCTCATGGAAGTCACCAATGTACCCGCTAGTCTAGGATTGTTTTATCTGTTCATCTATTGAAGGGGCAGTTCTTTGGTCATAAATAATTCATTTCACCAAGTTCTTATATTTGGATATATTAAAAGTAAATTCTTGCCATGCAAGTTTTTTGGATACAATTATTGATTTCCAATCTGTTTGATTTCCTTAGTTGGTGCAAATAGAAAAAAAAAAGTGCCCAATTAGACCAGTGTGATTTAAAGGAATCAAGTATTATAATAGACATGTTTATTAGCGCTTCCTCTGTGACAGTAAGTTATTTATAGATACTAACTCATCTAATCTTTTAGAAACTCTATATCACTAGTTTCTCTATTTTTATATAAGATTTTGCTGAGACAAAGAGCCCCAAGGTACCAAGCTAAAAAGTAGTAAAGTCAAAAATTAAATTTGACTTATTCCAAAGTTTAAAACACTCATACATAACAAAACCCTGCTCAAAAGCAATGGAAGTTTTGCCTTACTGTAGGAAGAAATTTACATTTGTGTCTTGCTTATAACTAAAGCATTAAAAGTCCTGGGATTTGCATGAGGAGGAGGATGCAAAGGGAAATCTTGACAGATGAGAATTTACTGCCTCCCCTTTACTTTATAGAGTCTGTCCTGAAGGAAACTGGAAAAGAAAGTATTTAAGCCAGAGTTTTCCTTGTGGAAGAAAATAATGATACATATGTGACAAACACTGGGGGTTGGGGCATCAGTCAACAGGAGACTCTAGAGGCAGCTGAGGTATGTGAGACAAAGGAAAGGGGAAGGAGAACTTTTTTCTTTTCCCTTTTTTTCCATTATGAATGTGATATTTTTAGCACTTTCTTGAGAGTAATCTCAAGAAAAGTTTTAACTGATTCAACTGATTTTTAATTATTTCTAGGGACCAGACTGTTTCTTGGGATGTAATTGACTTTAAAGTTATCAAAGAAAGGCCAAACTAATATAGTTTATGATTTTTTTGTACGATTACTATAAATGCTAATAATCAATATAATTACTGCAGCTTTCTTTTTTGTCTAAAATTTTGTTTAGCTCATATTTTAACACGACTATCTAGTCTTCACAGCACCCACAGAAGTATTATTATTATTCTCTTTCACGAGTTTCTTTTTTCAGACAGGTACATCGAGTAACTGCTTTAGTTAGTTGTAACATTATTAATTATTGATGTCATTTGGAAACTGTCACTGGTGTAATAATAATAGTTGTTTTTTCTCTTAAAATTTTTTTGTACTTAGGTGTGCTCAAGGCAAACTTTTTTTTTTAATACTATAGTATTCCTGTGTGTAACTAGCACTCTTAGAAATATTTTCTATGAATGTCTCTGTAGAGAGTGTATAATGCAGCCCAGAGTGGTGAACATAGTATTTCTGAGAAATAACACTACTGTGATTCATTTCTACAACTAGCACTCTTTTTAGATGCATCTTTTACACAGTTGTCCTTGGAGAATATATAACATACCAAGCTAACTTAAAAAAAAAATGTTAGCTATAATTTTTCATCTACTCTGGAAGCCCAACATAATTACTGCAGTATGTCCATGAAGAAATTGAGACAGAGAAAGGTTAAATGTTTGATGTAAAACAAATGCTTCATCCTGCTAAGAACAACTAAAAAGCCTGGATATTATGCATGAAACATTGTAAGAAGACTGTCAAGTGGAAAGAGGGTAGCAGATCCAGGAACAACCATGCTGGTTAGGTTCCTGGATTTCTTGTTGGCTTATACATCTCAGAATTTTAGTGAACACATAGGCAACTGCTAAGTGCCAACAGGGACAGACAAAAATGGTCGAATAAAAGCCTATGCTTTCAAATCTGAGGACCTAGAAAGGGGTGGCCTACAAGGCAGAAAAATGTTAGCCAATAGCCACCCCCAAACACCACAGGAAACACATATACACACACATAGTTGTCCCATCCCCACCCATGCACGCAAAGGCCAAGTGAGAAGTCTAGGTGTCAACCCTTGCCCTGCTGTAATGGGCTATTTCCATCTCCCCATTAGTGTGTTCTGAGAGAATGCTCATTGAAACAGACTTGCATCCCCATCTGGGAAGAATGAGGCACTTTTCTCTCTCACTACTAAGGTGTTGTGAAGGGAGGCCAAATGAAAAATCAGGACTTTGACCACCACACAGCCATAACAAGGCCACCCTCTTATCTCCACAGTGTCAAGGAAGGCTGTGTGGGGAGCTATAACAAGGCACCTCAAACCATCCCTGCCAGGGATGTCAGCGGATACCTTGTGGGGAGTCAGCCATGCCTGCACAATAGTAATGAAAAATACCCCCCTGAATATCAACAGAGGCCAAATAGGGAACCTGGACTTCTGTTCCACTAGGTAGTAATGAAGAGGTGCCCCATTTATCCTAGCATAATTTCTGAGTTGCATCTTCAACTCTTTTTGACTTTTAAATTTAAGAACTGCATATAGTGCCTGCATGCTTAGTCACTCAGGCATGTCCAACTCTTTCTGACCCCATGCACTGTAGTCTACGAGGCTCCTCTGTCCACGGAATTTTCCAGGCAAGAATACTGGAATGGGTTGTCATTTTCTATACCAGGGATCTTTCCGACCCAGGGACTAAAACTGGGTTCCCTACATTTCCTGCGGATTCTTTACCACTGAGTCACCTGGGAAGCCCTAGTATGTGCTATAAATCTTCAGCAGTGTTCTTTAAATCAGGTTATATTCTCCCTGAGATATGTACCAAATGATTTAATGGGATGTAGAATTAAAATGTTATACTTTGCATTAATATTTGGTTATCTCATCTTTTCAAATACCTGTTCATATTTTAAGTAAATAACAGTGTATGCAATAGTCTGGCAGGCTGTAGTCCATAGAGTCGCAAACATGACTGAGCATTCACACATGCAAATATCCAATAGTACCTGCATAGCATTAATGTATAAAAACACATATATTGGGGAGATATGCTCAGTTTTTGTTTTTAATGACTGGATGCATCATGCCAATACTTGGAGACAACTGCTGTAAATCATTACTATATAAAACATTTTCTGTCCTAAGGATTAAGCCTTGTAAAATGAGTTGGTCTCTGGGATTAGAACAGATACTTAGAAAAGTGAGAAGGGCATGGCCAAAAAGATTTGGAAGGTTCAGGAGACAATTATGGTTTTTACTATGATTAGTCTGATTAGACACAGGGACATACCTAGGCAACCACTTACTCTGTTACCTAATAAAATAGTTCTGCCAATGACTTTAAAATGTAATTATTTAAAGCCTTCAGGTAAAGGAAGAAGAGCAGGGCAGCATGTTAATGGTGTATGAGAAAAGTGCTGAAATTGCCTTTCCCAAATCGAAGTCCTCTGGGCTAAGGTGGCAATGCAGCCGGGCATGGATAGGGTTTCCTATACCCTCTAACTCAGCATCTGAGAGGATAAGATGTAGCTGTAACAGTGCTTCTGAAACTCTGATAATTGAATTAATTTCATCAATATGTAATGTCTCTAAAACCCCAAGGGGATCACGCTTGAATGGCATTTAATCAGTGATACACCACATCTAAAAAAAGAATGATTCCAGTGAAGTGTAGAATTGAGATTCAGAAAGTGAAGATCTACTTGATGTTTGAGTGAATACTGCTCTATCAAGGAAGACTAAATTTGGGAGATAAAAACAAACTTGCTGATTCAACTTTACTAGAAATTAAATGTAATACTATTACTATCAACACCTCATTGCCCTGGATCTTTTATTTCATACTTACCAAACAAGCTTCTGCTGAAAAAACATGTGCTCCCAATAATCTTGCTAATAACAACTCAAAGTGGTTGATCATTTCTATGTGCCAGACACTGTCTGGGTGCTTTATATATATTTGTTCATTGAATTCTTTTAACAGCACTTTGAAGTGGAAGTCATTATTAACCTCATTGTACAAATGAAAGGACCCAATTCCACAGACTAAGAAACTTGCTCAAGACCTAATTGTTAGTAAGTGGCAGAGCTGGGGCTCACAGTGGGCCAGTCATAACTCAAAGTCTGAGATCTTAATCATTGTGAAACATGGCCTTGTTGAATCTGGACTAAGGGAAGTCTTGGAAGCAGGGTAGATACTTAATCACTTGAACAATGTGACTACTGTTTTATATTAATGAAGGTGATTGAGGTATAATGCTTAGAAGTACATTGATCAGTCTTGTGCACAGTTAGTTAGCAGGAGTTACACAGAAAGACTAATCTCTTTGTTACTAAGAACTTTTGGTCTTTGGACTTAAAATCCTGACTGCTGGCTCTAGATCTATGGGGACTATAAGGATATTACATTTATAAGCCCCTATTGAATAAAATCACCATCAGGTTCATCCTATCAGAAATCTAGTGTAATACTACAAGAAGCTTTATTAGAAATAGTGATGCAGGTATGTATTATAAATGTGATTTTTATAGATGATTTGAGATTTTAAAGACTGAGTATAAAGTCATGTGAACTCATGTGTCAATTTCAGTTTTGTGCTAATCTCATTTGCTGCATCTGAGAACTGTTATTTCTTAAAATAATCAAGTTATTAATAGAACAATATTGTAAAGATCAATTGAGGCTTTCTGTTTTGTCCCATTAATTGAAAACAATGAACCAGTTATTTTACCAGCAAAATGGATTTGTTCAGAAGCAGCAAAAACTGCAATATGAGACATGCAGTTATGGTGAACTTCATACAAGACTATTAAAAAAAAGAGAGAGAAATGCTTTAATGTAGGAAAAAGGGGAAATTGGGAGGGGCTGTTATAAACAAGACATCCATAGGTAGAAACTGGGAATTTGAAGCATGGTAGCTGTTCATTGACTGAGTTGTGACAGCTTCTCATTGGCTGAGTTGTTGCCAGGCAAGGGGATCTTTCTTTCCCTGCTTGTGGTAGTAAAGTAGTATCACTCCCTGCCACAGATGCTAGGTATGTATGTTTCTTTCAGTTGGCGTCTATATTAACTTAGGATGGTACATGATGAGAGATTCCCTTTCTGGGCTCCTAAAAACCAGTCCATCCTAAAGGAGATCAGTCCTGGGTATTCATTGGAAGGACTGATGCTAAAGTTGAAACTCCAATACTTTGGCCACCTCATGCGAAGAATTGACTCATTGGAAAAGACCCTGATGCTGGGAGGGATTGGGGGCAAGAGGAGAAGGGGACGATAGAGGATGAGATGGCTGGATGGCATCACTGACTCGATGTATATGAGTTTGAGTGAACTCCTGGAGTTGCTGATGGACAGGGAGGCCTGGCATGCTGTGATTCATGTGGTCGCAAAGAGTCAGACATGACTGAGCGACTGAACTGAACTCCATTTAGGTGAGGTTTCCCTTTAGCATCTTTCAAGTTCATTTGTAGGACTCAAAAATGTTTCAAAAAGTAAAGTTAATCATTTGGTAAACTCCTATTGTGTAGGGCAAGTTCTTCTCCCTGAGAAATTACTCCTGAGAGTTGGTTTGTGTCAGCTCCTACAGGCAGGAACAGCTGCTAAGCTATTTTTCTCTTGACATTTACAAAAATAACTTTCAAGTTGTTGCTGTAGTTTTAAAAGTAATATATGTTTTTTCTATTCTCTTCTCTCTCCAAACTTGTCTCAGGTGATCCTATCACCATTGGCCATGGTGATGTCCTCTTGTAGCCCCTTAGCTTCCTTCTGGCTGAGATGAACATCTGGAGACCTGGGGTCATCCATCAGTTCAGTTCAGTCACTCAGTCATGTCTGACTCTTTGTGACCTCATGGGCTGTAGGACGCCAGGCCTCCCTGTCCATCACCAACTCCTGGAGCTTTCTCAGACTCCTGTTCCTCACGTTGGTGATGCCATCCAACCATCTCATCTTCTGCCATCCCCTTTTTGTCCTACCTTCAAACTTTCCCAGAATCAGGATCTTTTCCAAGGAGTCAGTTCTTTGCATCAGGTGGCCAAAGTATTGGAGCTTCACATCAGTCCTTCCAATGAATATTCAGGATTGATTTCCTTTAGAGTTGACTACTTTGATCTCCTTGTAGTCCAAGGGACTTCAAGAGTCTTCTCCAACATCACAGTTCAAAAGCATCAATTCTTCGGCACTCAGCTTTCTTTATAGCCCAACTCTTACATCCATACTTGACTACTGGAAAAACCATAGCTTTGACTAGATGGACTTTTGTTGGCAAAGTAATGTCTCTGCTTTTTAATGTGCTTCTAGGTTGGTCAGAGGTTTTCTTCCAAGGAGCAATTGTCTTTTAATTTCATGGCTGCAGTCACCATCTGCAGTGATTTTGGAGCCCAGGAAAATAAAGTCTGTCTCTCTTTCCATGTTTCCCCATCTATTTGCCATGAAGTGATGGGACTGAATGCCATGATCTACATTTTTTGAATGTTGAGTCTTAAGCCAGCTTTTTCAGTCTCCTCTTTCAGTTTCATCAAGAGGCTCTTTAGTTCTTCACTTTCTGCCATAAAGGTGGTCTCATCTGCATATCTGAGGTTATTGATATAATCTCCAGATATCTTGATTCCAGCTTGTGCTTCACCCAGCCTGGCATTTCACATGGTGTACTCTGCATATAAGTTAAGTAGGCAAGGTCACAATATACAGCCTTGACGTACTCCTTTCCCTATTTGGAACCAGTGTGTTGTTCCATGTCCCATTCTAACTGTTGCTTCTTGAATTGCATACATGAAAATGAAGCACAGCAAAGGCTAACAGTTTTGCCAAGAGAACACACTGGTCATAGCAAACACCCTCTTCCAACAGCAGAAATGACTCTACATATGGATATCACCAGATGATCATTCTTTGCAGCTGAAGATGGAGAAGCTCTATACAGTCAGAAAAAACAAGCCTGGGAGCTGACTGTAGCTCAGATCATGAAGTCCTTAATGCAAAAGTCAGACTTAAATTGAAGAAAGTAGGGAAAATCACTAGACCATTCAGGTATGACCTAAATCAAAAACCTTAAGATTATACAGTGGAAGTGACAAATAGATTCAAAGGGTCATCCATAGGTATACTTCAAATAACGAAATCCAACCAGTCATAGTCAAAACCTCACTAGCTCCTCTCACTTCCCCATCTAGCCCTCGGTCTCCCATTTTGCACTTACCTGGAAAATTCTCACAGTAAGCAAATGAACTTTCCCTGATACTTTCTCTTGCCTACCTATTTTTAATCATTTCTTTCCTATCGACTCCAGTAATTGTCCTTTACCTTCATATATTGCCCTTTCTCATTAATCACACCAAGCCAGCCTACTTTCCTAATTCTGTGGTTACTTCCACTAATTGCTTTCTGGGCATCAACCAAAATGCTTCTTCTCTAAAAGAATTTCTTCCTTACAAAAGAATTTCCTATTGCCTTCCTTCATTCAACTCAGTAAACATGGCAGAATTTTCTGAAAGGATGAAGGAAGACAGATGGAAGGAAAGAGGATGGACAAAAGGGAGTGAGGAAGGGAGGGAGGGAGAGACATCACTCGTTTGATGCCTTATAAAGAATCAGCTGCTTCTCAAATTTGCTTCCTTTCTCGTCTCTACAGAATGTCATGAAAGGCCATTTACTAATGCCTACGAAAGAGAATAGAAATAGCTAAATGAATGATCCTTAATTTAGTTTTCTAATTGATTTTTATTGTGATAATTATAAGATTTAATGTATCAATTTTTAGATATGAACTGTCTTTGGAAGATAGCTGTTACATGTTAACACTGAGAAAATAAAATATAATCATAGAAGCAAAAACATATATAGAGAGTAGGAATTTAAATTAACAATAGAATTTTAGTTAAAGTAAATGGTAATCATCAGTGTTCAGAGGGTAGCCTGGCTCTGGTTTATGAATTAGTTATTTGGTTTCTTTTGCTGGGTCATGATTTTACATTGAAATTGAGAAATAAAGGTAGAATAACTTAGTTATACAATATCATTTTCTTCAGAAGCTTGAGACAGTTTAGGATAAGCTTCATCCTCACACCTTTTACATGAGAATGGGCAGAACTAATTTTATTCTCTTTTTTCTAGAAATGAAGAAATTAAAATATGAATATTCTGTGAATTCACAATGTCTGGATACCAATTTTAGAAATTGCTCTTCTTTAGAATATATTTCTCATATTTAATGTCATCATGATTTGAAAGTCCAAATATGGCAAAAAGTATCAGTAGCATGCTTGATAGAGAGAAATTACTAAGGTATATATAATGGCAAATGCAAAGGAGTCAAGTTTATAGTAAATGAGTGAATAAAAAGTATGGTTGCTGAAAGACTTCCTACATTCAAATGTCAGCTCTAGGATTCATTGAAATATAAATAAGTCTTCAAAATTTGTCCCCTTCCCTTGTACCCTATCAATTTTCCAGGACTTCTAAAGTGATGTTGGGCCCAAATCTACCTTCTCAGAACAGCAGTCTTACACAGAAAATGATTATTCTCCATTCTTTCCATTAAATAGGCAAAAATCCTTATTTATTTCAAATGTCACTACTAAGGTAGTGGTCCCATTGGAAATTTTCTGATAAATCTGTGTGGAGACTATTTCATAGGGATACATATCTTATAAGGAACAAGTTCATAACAGAACTTAAGTTCTTCACTATCTTGTGCTGAAATGGCAGATGTCTGTAGCAGATTGATAGGAGGAATTTAGGGATGTGAGAGCTTTGGAAGATTTTAGGTCAAATAACCTCATTGGACTTACTATGCATGCTTCCTAAAACTTGAACCAATTGAAATTTTGTGCACTGATTTTAGAAAGTGATGCTCTGCTGAATCATATTGAGGGCTGTAGTAAATTATTCTATTAATAATTATAAATGAGAAACACCTCCTCTTACCTGTCCCTATTTAGTCCATTTCCACAGTCATTATGGACTTGGTCATGTGACTTGATTTGACCTATGGGTCATCAGCAAATATGATCACAAGCTTGTTCTTACACATTGTGGTTTCACTCTTGAACCACAGGATGCCCAAGATAGCCTCCTGTATAGGGGAGGTAGAGGAAAACCAAGGCACTGTGACCAACAGAACTAGCCAACTCCTAGCTGTTAGATTGTGGCTACTGGGGTCATCCAGCTTCCAGATTACATGGTAATTAACTATATCTGCATAAATGAGTCCAGTCAGCTGCACACAGAGCAAAGACTGTTTCCCCAGTGAAGCTCTGCTAAGTTGCTAAATCAAACAATTGTACGCAGATGAGTTGTTTTTGCTATAAGCCACTATAGTTTGGAGTGGTTTGCTTCTCAGCTCTAGATAACCAAGTATTGTCTGTTGAAAAGTGTTTGCAAGTTACCAAAAACCAGATAAGTTTTTCTCATTATCCACGGAATGATATTGAGTAAATTATATACTCTGAGACTCAATTATGAAACACAGATATGCAGATGACACCACCCTTATGGAAGAAAGTAAAGAGGAACTAAAGAGCCTCTTGATGAAAGTGAAAGAGGAGAGTGAAAAAGCTAGGTTAAAACTCAGCATTCAAAAAACAAAGATCATGGCATCTGGTCCCATCACTTCATGGCAAATAGATGGGGAAACAATGGAAACAGTGGCAGACTATTTTCTTGGGCTCCAAAAATCACTGCAGATGGCAACTTTAGCCTTGAAATTAAAAGATGATCCTTGGGAGAAAAGCTATGACAAACCTAGACAGCATATTAAATGCAGAGACACCACTTTACCAACAAAACTCTGTCTAGTCAAAGCTATGTGTTTGTTTTTTTTTTTCCCCCACTAGTCATGTATGGCTGTGAGAGTTGGACCATAAAGAAAGCTGAGCACCTAAGAATTGATGCTTTTGAACTGTGGAGTTGGAGAAGACTCTTTAGAGTTCATTGGGCAGCAAAGAGATCCAACCAGTCCGTCCTAAAGGAAATCAGTCCTGAATATTCCTTGGAAGGACTGATGCTGAAACTCCAATACTTTGGCCATCTGATGAGAAGAACTGACTCACTGGAAAAGACCCTGATTCTGGGAAAGATTGAAGGTAGGACAAGAAGGGGACGACAGAGGGATGAGATGGTTGGATGGCATCACTGACTCAATGGATATGAGTTTGAGCAAGCTCTGGGAGTGAGTGATGGACAGGGAAGTCTGGTGCTGCACTCCATGGGGTTGCAAAGAGTCAGTCACAACTGAGCGACTGAACTGAACTGAGACTCAGGTAGTAAGTTAAATAGAAATAATATTAGTGTCTTTCTGTTTAGATTTCTTAAAATTACAGAGGTTATTTAGTTTATTTATTCTTTTTCCAGCTGCAGAGACAGATTGCTCAAAGTCACACGCACACAAAAAATGCTAGTTTGCTGAAATTAAGTTAGCTCTCCTTTATATAAGTAATAAACATTTTAGTTTAAATGTTATAGGGTGAGATAAGAGGAGGACAATTCGCATTAAAAAAAAAAAAGCAAAACCATTAAGTACCCAGGATTTAACTCAACAACAAAGGAATAAGACTAATAGGGTTTATCAAAGTATGTAAAATGAAGCTAGAATAAATGGAGAGGCCTGCCAGTTTCCTGGAAAGATACAATATTGTTAAGATGTCAATTATGTACAAATTCATATATTTAATTTCAGTCGACACTATTTTGTTGTTAGAAACTTAAAAGCTGACAGTACAGATCCTTTTAAAGAATAAGGTATGAATATGGCCAAAAACTGTAGTTAGAAAACAGAACATGAAATTTCTGGAAAAGATAAAAACATTGGGGAAATAGACTGTGAAGCAATTGTAATTGAAATAGTATGGTTCTGGCATCCTCACTTTTAGGTAATATTCTCGCATCCTATTTCACTGAGAAAAATAGAAGCAATTAGGAGAGGATTTCCATATACTCTTACCACTACATATGTCAACGTGTCTGCATGTGTATACAGATTCTTTGCCTCTTCCAGTACATTATTGAGAAATGTTTTATGTTCTTGTCTGTTACCAACCTGTTTATTTCACAGTGGACTATATCTCCTTTTGCTTGTTAGACTTTTGCTTTAATAATTATTTCTTCTCTCTCTTGAATGATCAACTTCTCCTGCTCCCTTGCATTTTCTAATGGTATGCAATTATGCTGTTATTTTTCTTGGTTTGAAAAAAGAGGAAAAAAGTCTTGCTTGACCCCTTATTTTCCTCCTGTTTCTAGCTAAACACCTTTGGCTAGAAACACATTTTTTTTCTAGCCGAACACCTTTAAGGGAATTTCTATAATCCCTCATTCCACTTCTCATGCTCTGGACATACCCCTCCATCAAAATAGCTCTTGTCCACCACATGAAGGACTTCTCTGCTGAGAAAGACAATGTTCAACTCTAAGCTTTTAATTGACTCAGCACAATGCAATCTTTAACACAGTTGATCACTCCTACTTTTTGAAACACTTTTTTCATCTGGATTTTAGGAAATCACTATATCTTCACAATCACCTTTCAGTCTCAAGGCTTTAAATGACGTATTTACATGATGAATCTCAAAGCATATCTCTAGCTGAGACATCTCATTAAAACTCCAAATTTACCTATCCATCCATGTGTTCAATATTCTTAGTTGAATGTCTAATAGGTATCTCAAACTTGATGCATGATATTGGATGCTTGGGACTGGTGCACTGAGACGACCCAGAGGGATGGTATGGGGAGGGAGGAAGGAGGGGGATTCAGGATGGGGAACATGTGTATACCTGTGGCAGATTCATGTTGATGTATGGCAAAACCAATACAATATTGTAAAGTAATTAACCTCCAATTAAAATAAATAAATTTATATTTTTTAAAAAAGTTCAAACCTAAGCTCTTGGATCTTGACACCCCAAAATATTCCTCCCCCACCCCCTTTCCATCTAAAAAAATGGCAACAACATTCTTCTAGCTGCTTAAAGCCAGCATTGTGATGTTGTCCTGTGTTCATGCCTTGTAACAGCAAATCCTGTTGACTCTAGTTTGCAAATATTTTTAGAAAGTCCTCCATCACTATCAGTGTCAATCAAATGATCATTTTTTTCTTTTCTGAATTATTGCGATAATCTCTTAACTTGCCTTCCTTCGTAACCCTTCTATATAGGTAAACTATAACTAAAATATCTGCATTGAAGAAGTCCTCTAATAATCAATATGGCTAATATCATCTTTCAACCATATACTGTTAGTATGACTATAGGTAAATCATGAAAAATTTTAGCCCCTACTCCTTTTCGATGAAATATATATGTCATTTGGTCTTTATCCTGCAGATTTTGAGAGGATTGAACAAATAAAAGGTGCACATCTGTGTATGTGAAATTTGTAAAGTGCTACCAAAATATAAAGTGATAATAACAAAATGACAGAATGATTACTGTGATGACTGGATGAATGGTTGTTCACTATATAATATTTCTTCAAATGTCATAAAATATTAACAATAATTTTAGGTTAATAGAAACTATAATATAATAACCACTTCATAGACTCTGCTGTGCAAAATGAATGGGGGGATGGGCTGAAGTGTGTAGCACAGCCACTTTAGATGGGTTTGTAAAGATTTATTATGCCCACGGAGCAATCTGCAGTAGAGTAAATTGGCATTTGAGGGGTGTCACAAATAATAATGTAATACATCTTGCACTACAACACACAGGTGTCCAAAGGCTATTACAATCCAAGCGTTGCACTGAAATGTATGAAGTTAATAGCATGGCTACTATGAGAAGGGTACTCAGAAAAGAGCTTTTTAAAAAATCTATTTAGTGCAATCACCTCTACCTTTAGCCCAATAAAACCATAGCAACTCAAGAAATTAAATTCTCTGATTCCAATTCAGCCACTACTTGTTTAAGTAATAATTGCAGGATAAAATAGTTGCTTATCAGAAGGGCATCTGAAACTTCAGGCTGATTAGATTGAACCCATGTATAAAGGATTGTTGAAATTTGACTGAGGATCTCAAAGATACTGGGCCTCTCCGTATCAGGATACTTCCAGAAGGAGTTGAATGAGTCTTTGCTAGTAAGAACTTTGGTATGAGACATTTTGTGGAATATTTGGTTGAGAAAATCTTTTACAACTATTGCAAAAGCATAAGGTATTTGATGCATCCTTTTTGTATCTTTGTATCAGTTCTTGAGTGAAATTTCTTTTTATTAGGTTCCACTGATTGATTATTAAAATTCCCCACAAACACAGGTTCAGTTCTGAATACAAAGGAAATAATAAAGCTCTACATTTTCTATGCTTATACTCAATTAAACCCAAAAAATATAAGTTTAAAGATGTTACTCAGATACTGGGATAGAAAAATTTCTTTTATGGGCATAAGTTAAAGGAGCCAGACTACATTAAAGATGATAAAAGAGTATCATAACTCCCATTCTTAGAAACCATTTTAGTTTTTATACCAGTTTCTATATCTATCAGGAATTATGCTAGGTGTTGGAGCCACAGGGATGAGCAGGAACAATATGGTCCCTGATGTGTTATTTTGGTATAATGTTCAGATATATGGCCTCTTATTTTCTGAGATCTCCAGACTCTGTTTCCCTCCCCTACTTCCTTTGGACCTTCTCTTTTCTTCCCTCATACTTTTGAGGTCATGCTCCATTTGAATTTATTTCAGGCTGACTCTTTTTAATGTGAGAATTTAGCCAAGAAGGGATTTTCAGTTTGTCAGTCTGGAGAGTTCATGGCAACATTATGGCTTCAGCTACTTTAGGCATCTCAGTGGAGCCCTGCAACTATTCCATGACTGGAGTTTCAGCTGGAGTGCTCAACCAGCTCAGCCTTTCATCTGAGTACTATTGACTGTTTGAGGTCCCCTTGCACCTCCTTGCTTCTTCCCACATTGTTGCTGATGATACACAGGTTTTTATTTGTCACGATTTGTCCATACTTTCTCACATGAGGGGCTACACATGAGTAGTTGTTCTTCAGTTGCTCAGTTATGTCCAACTCTTTGTGACCCAGTGGACTGCAGAACACCAGGCTTCCTTGTCCTTCACTATAACCTGGAGTTTGCTCAGACTCGTGTCCATTGAGTTGGTTGTACCATCCAACCATCTCCTCCTCTGTTGTCCTCTTCTTGTCCTGCCTTCAGTGTTTCCCAGTATCAGGGTCTCAATGAGCCAGCTCTTCACATAAGGTGGGCAAAGTATTGGAGCTTCAACATCAGTCCTTCTGAAGAATATTTAGGGTTGATTTCCTTTAGGATTGACTGGTATGATCTCCTTGCTGTCCAAGAACTCTCAATAGTCTTCTCCAACACCACAGTTCAAAGGCATCAGTTCTTCAGTGCTCAACCTTTTTTGTTATTCAGATTTTACATCCATACATGATTACTGGGAAAATCATAGCTTTGACTATATGGACCTTTGTCGGCAAGGTAATGTCTCTGCTTTTTAATATGCTGTCTAGATTTGTCATAGGTTTTCTTCCAAGGAGCAAATGTCTTCTAATTTCGTAGTTGCAGTCACTATGTGCAGAGATTTTGGAGCCCAAGAAAATAAACTCTATCACTTTTTCCACTGTTTTCCCATCTGTTTGCCATGAAGTGAAGGGACCATGCCATGATCTTCTACATATATATTCCACCTATTTTTCTTGTTGATATTTTCTGTGGGCTTTGATTTCTCTATTTTAGTTGCTTTTTTTTTTCTTTAACGGAGAATGCAATGAGATTCAAAAACTCTGTCACCATTACCATCTTCCCAGAACTCAAAACATGTGTTTTTAAACTTGGTTGGACAAGTAGAGAATCTCTGGAAATGGAATAAAGCTAAGAGTTATTATATACATGCCAGAAGTGATAACTAACATCACAGCTGGTCTGTACACAAGACTGGGAACTGTGAATCAGGCAGTTGTTTATCAATATCAGAATATTTTTATTCTTGGAAAGCTTTCTTTCAGGCTGTTAAATCTATACTCACTAGCATTCTATGAATATGTATATATACATGTAGACTGCAGACAAAAATGCATAATATTTTGGAGCTGGGAACCAAAATGGGATGCTGTATTACCACCTGTGTCTAATTAAATATTTGTGGTAATTTAATGTAATTAAAAATTAAACAACCATTTGGTAGAGGATAATGTATCATATTTCCTGCATCACTTATGTGCTTCAATATGCTCTCTAGCTGATTGTTTTAACTTGGACTTAATGTTTACAGTTCCCACTATTGTTGGTTCACGTTTGTTGAATTTTACACTTAAAACACCCTCTGCTTGCATCTCTTTCCTCCCACTCTTCACCAGTTAAGTTCCTCATCATTCTCAGGTCTTAGCTTGAATGTTGCTTTCTAAAAAAGGTGTTTTTTAGACTACTACACGTCCAGCTCCTGGTGACTCAGATAGTAAAGAATCTGCTGGCAATGTGGGAAACATAGGTTCGAGCCCTGGGTCAGGAAGGTCCTCTGGAGAAGGAAATGGCACTCCACTCCAGTATTCTTCCCTGGAAAATTCCATGGACTGAGGAGCCTGGTGGGCTACAATCCATGGGGTCACAAAGAGTTGGACACGACTTAGCAACTAACACACACAAACGCCCAGCTCCAGCTGAAATCCGGTTTTCTTCTTATTACTTAAAATTTTTTTCTTTCCTTATTTGGCTGCACTGGGTCCTAGTTGTGGCACGCGGGATCATTTAGTTGTGGCATACAGGACATTTAGTGGCGGCATATGGGATCTAGTTCCCTGACCAGGGATCAAATCTGGGCCCTTGCATTGAGAGCTCAGAGTCTTAGCCACTGGACTACCAGGGAAGTACCTCCTCTTATTCCTTGTAATAATATTTAGTTCTTCTGGGGTTCCCAGCAAGTATCAATGTTCTTTGAATAAACAAATGAATAACAAAGCACCATCTCCTTATGATTTTCATACAATTTTTTAAACTCTGATTTTGAGGAATAAGGTAAACTCAACATCATTTCTAAAGAAAATAGAGCCATAAGACTTCAACTAATTCAGTGTCTGAAGCTCTGCCACAGGACTAAATTGATGGGTCTGTTTTTGGAGTATGAGTTGCAGCCCTTATCTTTTCTTTTGAATGCCCAGCAGGAACAGTGTCATGTAACTTTTAGTGCTATTATTATGTCCTTAATGTTTAAATGTTTAGTTTTTGGCTGCTCTTGGTCTTTGTTTCTGTATGTGGGCTTTCTCTCATTGTGGTGAGCAGAGCCTGTTCTCTAGTTGCAGTGTGCAGGCCTCTCATTGTGGTGGCTTTTCTTGTTGCAGAGCGTGGGCTCTAGGATGCTTAGGCTCTGCAGTTGTGACATATGGGCTTGCTTGCCCCAAGGCACATGGGATCTTCCTGGACCAGGGATCAAACCCTGCAGTGTCTCCTGCATTGGCAGCTGAATTCTTAACCACTGGACTACTAGGGAAGTCCCTACCATTATTATTTGTCGGCACAGTTCCTCTACTATCATATTAGGAACAATTTCCCCCAAGGCAGGGCTGTATATTTATAAAACTTGACTATACTGCAGCTTAGAAGTGGGCAACTAAACCAAGTGGGCCCAATTGGGATTTCCTGATAGGGATGCAAAATCAGGATTTAAGCCTAGTTGGTCTTTTCAATAGCAGATCTATAAACCTCAGAGATATGATCACCCATGTCCTACCATGTGAACTTTTAAAAAAGGAAAGGTGGGTTTTACGAGTTAGAATTATAGTGCACTCTGGAAGAGAGGTAGAAATGAGAGATGAGCCATGTTATATTGGTATTTTCATCTCTGGTTGCAGGTTTATTCTGAGGCCTGATCGAATCTGTATCCTTTAGTCTCCATAAAACATTTTTATACACCTAAAATTCTTTTTTAATGTAATCTAATTTAGTGGCTTTTTGCCAGTTGTAGACTTCAGAGACATGATAATAATTAATAGCTATTGAATGAACCCATGACATGACTTTTAACAGATATAAATTTATACAGGTTTCAGTTGAAATAAGCAGTCACTATCACTAAGATACATCATTCTTCATGATTGACAAATAAAATATTGAGGAAGAGATGCTAAATGAATATTTTCCATGTAATTTGTACCTGTATCTTTCTACTGATCCAGAACAATTCTTAACTTCTCAAGATGAACTACTGCTTTTTATTTGAATTCATTATAAAGGTGATACTTTCTTTTACTCTTTTTTGCTGCTGCTACTGCTAAGTCGCTTCAGTCATGTCCAACTCTGTGCGACTCCATAGACGGCAGCCCACCAGGCTACCCCGTCCCTGGGATTCTCCAGGCAAGAATATTGGAGTGGGTTGCCATTTCCTTCTCCAATGCATGAAAGTGAAAAGTGAAAGTAAAGTCGCTCAGCCATGTTTGACTCTTAGCGACCCCACGGACTGCAGCCTATCAGGCTTCTCTGTCCATGGGATTTTCCAGGCAAGAGTACTGGAGTGGGTTGCCATTGCCTTCTCTTTTTTGTATGTTTATATTATTATTACATCAATACTACATGAAAGTTAGGAAAATACTTCAATTTTTAAGTTTATTAATGGACTAATTGCAAACAACTAATTAGTATTTAAATCAGGATCTTCAGGAACATGCTATTAGCAATCTGCATTAAAGCATTTGGAGTTTAGTGACTAAATAATTCCAAGTTAACCTATTTCAGTAATTCCCAATGTTTCATGTATTTGTCATATCCTTATGTGTGAGCAGTCAAATGTCTTTATTCTATCGTGCTGATTATTGTTTTTATTCATTTTCACATTTTGTATTGCATACCTTCCTTGTTATGTTTAGAACCATTAAGCCTCCATGGTTAAAATTGGAATTGCTATGAGTTTTCAAGCGCTGTCCCTAATTGCTATTACCATGGCTAATGACAGCATAGAAATGATTATAATCACACAGAAAAAGAGCAAATTGGATATTTTAATCAGAATAGTGTAGATTAAAACAGGACTAACAGTCCTCATGTGGAAAATCGATCTTTAAAAAGAAATGTCTCCTTTCTCTAAAAATGAGATTTCCCTTTAAAGGCACTGTTTGTTTGTAATCCTCCATAAGCACTCAGTGTCTATATATCATGGCATTCAGCATATTGTTGGAGCAAAGGGAAACTTTGTTGTAATGAAATGTCATTTCTTCCCAAAAGTCTTGCACATTTAAGTCTGTGGAAGTAATGAAGCTGATATCATCAAAATATCCCCTGTTCCTGAAAATTAAATGTTTTTTATTGATTTTTCAAGTATGCCAGAGTCAGCATTTTATCATAATTTCTTATGGATTTTCCTCTATCCATAGAAATAAAGCTATTAACTCTTAAGTATGAGCTTTAGCTTTTTTTTTTTTTTTCCTATTTTGCTGAAATTTGTTTTGCAGTGTTGTTGCGTTTCTTGCCAGTTACTAACTTGAAGCCTTTTAAAGTGCTTCTTTACTTTTTTAGCTTAGATGCCAGCTGTTAGGGCAAGTCAACAGTACCACAGTGTGAGCAGAGCAAGATGAGAATTATTACCACAGTGTGAGCAGAACTGGAAAACCTTATTTTGAGGGATCTCTGTTTCAGTGACTGAGGCAAAGGTCAATGTGGCGGCCATGTTGTTTGACCCGTAGAATAGTTGCATAATGTCAGATCTGTTCATCGGCTTTCCTGACTACAAACCATGTGACTATGAGAGAGTAACTCTTCTGAGCTTCTGTTTGTCCATGCAGAAAATGTAGGAAGTAAGGAGCCCTGGAAAACGTGTCACTCAAGGAATGTAAAGAGAAAAGAGCATAGTGCATACAAAATAGCTTTGTAAATTGAATACAACTAAAAAAAGGTCAGAGGCTCTTGGCATTTCCAAAGCTAACATAGAAAATTAAATTTTCTTGAGAAACTGGTAATTTTTTTTTTTTTGAGATAGAGCAGGGCCTGGCTTGTGCAGGAATGTTCTAAAGCTTTACTTGTGGATTTCTGTCTCAGATGGAAAGGAGAACTATTAAGCATGGTATGCTGCTAAGTCGCTTCAGCTGTGTCTGACTCTGCGACACCATAGACGGCAGCCCACCAGGCTCCGCCGTCCCTGGGATTGTACAGGCAAGAACACTGGAGTGGGTTGCCATTTCCTTCTCCAGTGCATGAAAGTGAAAAGTGAAAGTGAAGTCGCTCAGTCATTTCTGACTCTTAGAGACCCCATGGTCTGCAGCCTACCAGGCTCCTCCATCCATGGGATTTTCCAGGCCAGAGTACTGGAGTGGGGTGCCACTGCTTTCTCTGAAGCATTGTATACTGAATGTCTTTGGGGCACTCATTAAAACAAACAAACAAACAATCAAAAAACCTTGTAGATGTATAAACCTTTTAGATGCAACAATTCCTTTACCTTACTATTGTTTTTAATAATTAATGACCTTTTTGAGTTATTGGAGTTATAGATATAATCTTAATTTTCAAGTTTCTGATTAGAGATAGGATAATGATAAGGAATCAGTATTTCTCATAAATCATGGTGAGTTATGAGAAAGAAAGTCATTGTACTTTCCTTCCTATCACTCATGTTTCTGAATTTCAGGCAGAAATTCTGGAAATGAAACAAAGTGTGAGTAATGTAGAAGTTAATATATGTAAGTTGAATTGTAAAGTTTAAGCACTAAATATACTGATATTTTACACACACACACACACACACACACACATATATGGCATTTCAGTACCATACTTATGCATTAAGTATTTTGGATATTGTTGTTGTTCAGTCACTAAGTCATGTCCAACTCTTTGTCACCAATTGGACTTCAGGACAACAGGCTTCCTTGTTCTTCACTCAGATTCTTGTCCATTGTGTTGGTAATGCTATCTAACCATCTCATCCTCTGTTGCCCTCTTTTCTTTTTGTCTTCAATCTTTCCCAGTATCAGGATCTTTTTCAATGAGTTGGCTCTTTATATCAGGTGTCCAAAGTATTGGAGCTTTAGCATCAGTTCTTCCAATGAATATTCAGGGTTGATTTCCTTTGGGATTGATTGGTTTGATCTTCTTGCTGTCCAAGGGACTATCAAGAGTCTTCTCCAGCATCACAGTTTGAAAGCATCAATTCTTCAGTGCTCAGCCTTCTTTATGGTCCAACTCTCACATCCATACATGACTACTGGAAAAACTATAGCCTTGACCATATGGACCTTGTTGACAGAATAATATCTCTGCTTTTCAACACACTGTCTAGGTTTGTCATAGCTTTTCTTCAAAGGAGCAAATGTCGTTTAATTTCATGGCTGCAGTCACCATCTACAGAGATT
Source organism: Neotragus pygmaeus (assembly GCA_006410875.1). Classification (NCBI taxonomy): domain Eukaryota; kingdom Metazoa; phylum Chordata; class Mammalia; order Artiodactyla; family Bovidae; genus Neotragus; species Neotragus pygmaeus. Next base: position 264,182 of record SJYV01007181.1, read on the forward strand.
TTGGAGCCCAAGATAATAAACTCTATCACTGTTTCCATTGTTTCCCCATCTATTTGCTAAGAAATGATATGACCAGATACTTTGATCTTAGTTTTCTGAATGTTGAGTTTTAAGCCATATTTTTCATTCTCCTCTTTCACCCTCAAGAGATTCTTTAGTCATGATATAATGTCCATATCTGATGTAGTTGGTATTTCGCCTGGCAGTCTTGTTTCCAGCTTGTAATTCATCCATCCTGGCATTTCACCTGATGTACTCTGAGTATAAGTTAAATAAATAGGGTGATAATATATATCCTTGTTGTATTCCTTTCCCAAGCTAATTCAGTGAACTCCGCACATGAAATTTAATAGCAGAAAAGAACATCTGATGTCATTCTAGAGAGTTGTTATTTAATTTGTAATGCCATTGATATAGAATAAGTTTTTTATTGGTTTATAATGATAATTTATATATTTCAAAGTTATTTTTACTTTTTTTTCTTTTAGTCCAGTTGCTTTTTGATGACCTTCCCACCCTTGGGGCTATAATCAGATGAAGGGTGTGTACGCTGAGTTGTGTCCAACTCTGTGACTCCATGGACTGTAGCCTGGCAGGCTCCTATGTCCATGGGATTTTCCAGACAGGAATAATGGAGTGGGTTGCCATTTGCTCCTCCAGGGGATCTTCCTGACTCTTGGATTGAACCCACACTCCCTTGCAGTGTAAGTGTGAAGTATTAACTACGAAAATAAAGTTAAAAATGGCATATTATGCTGTGAAATCATAAACAGAATTTATTAACCAGTACTTCAGTTCTAAGTGCCTTTTTTAGCTCGTTAATTCTCTTAGGGCACCATAGGAAAAGTTGTAAGAGCTCACCATTCATGTGCAGTTTCTCCTGGTCACTCTCAGGGTACCCTTTCTGATGCATCTGTTTTAACTTGCTCCCCTATCCCAAGGCTGGCAACCTTTTTTCTCTGGCATTTTCAGATTAGACTTCAGGGCACAGTTGAAGATAAGAAATAGCCTGGACCTACCTCAGGAAGCAGCTTATACCACCTCTTACATCTCAAAGGTTCAGTTCCAAGTCTTGCCAGAATTATGTTGTTCAAAGTTCTAGCAAAGGATTTGCTATCAGACATGTTTTCTTGGCGAATTTGAAGTTGAATCAGACTCTTGGCATTTACTTGCAAAACTCTCTTGATGACAGCAGCTTCTAATCTGTGGGAAAGGGATAATGTGGTCTCAGCTTCATAAACTCTGATATTTAAATTTAATACAATATAAACTTGGCAAGTGATATTAGCCATATTTAAACTGACAGATACAAGTAGAACTTGTAGACAAATACTGAAAAATAAAAAGCAGTTACCCAACAGGACAACAAAACAATAATTTTGGTTTTGTCAACACTACTAGAAAAGACAAGCCTGTTAAAGCACATAACTCACAGATTTTTCTGTAGAACACGTCTTTCCTTCAAGAAGGGGTGCCCTGATGAATATCGGGAATGCACTGAGACAGGAGGAGTTAAAGATTAAAGATTCCTCGCATGTTATTGTGTTTGCATGATACGACTCCTGTAAAGGAAGTGAGTAGAATAATACAAACGGGTATGTCATTGTGATATTCTAAGTCTCCCTGCTATCCAAAAGTCCACTTCCACACTTATGCTAAGTATAGGTGCATAACCTAAAGTGTTTTAAAATTACATATTTTGAACTCGGTGCTTTGAATATATATTTGTGCAAGGAGCAGCTTCTGTCTATGGAAAGTAGGATCCGTTATTTTCCGTTCATCAGGGGTCATGTTTTAATTCTAGCCTGGCTTTCTCTGCACAGCTCTAGCACATGCAGGTTATTGCTTTACATCTTTGTTGTTTTCTATTCTGAGTGTAAAGTAGAAAATCGTGTTCTAGTATTGATGAGATGCCAACATTTCCACCAAGATCCAGACCAGAAAAATAACACATTCCATAGAGCTTTACAATAAACTTTAGATTTTCTGTGTTTCTAAATTATCTTTGGTAGCACACCCAACAGATCTTTCCTGTATTGCTGACTTCCCAGGTAGCGCCTTTTTTTTTTTTTTTTTCCCCTGCCTTCATTTTTGGGAGTAGAGAAACACTAACAGCAACAAATTTAAAAACTGCTCTTGCCTTCTAAGGCCTTCTAACCCAAAGCTGACTTAATATTTCTGAACTTTACTCAGCAGAATCTGTTTGTAACTCAGATCCAACCACTGGTTGAATTTACATGTGTGTGCTACAGAGCTAAACAGAAATAATTCTTTCTTTCATGCTCAGTACAGCAGAAGCAGGGATATCTTGAGAGTATAAAAAGGAGAACTGTTCATTTCTACTCCTGCTGTCCCACCTAATTTGAAAGAATTAGTTCTGCAACAACCCACAGGATATGGGCTGACCTGTATATTACATATATTTTTATAGAAAAAATAACAGTACAGCAATTCTTAAAAAAATCTGGTGTTATCATCACTTATGTTTTGGATGCCTGATGTCAACAAAAGTTTTCCCCTCTTGCCTGCTTGATAGTACTATCTACATGCACACATATTTTTAAACAAATACATATTTTTGCACCATTTGCTCTTTTCCTTTTTGTTTTTAGCTTAACCTTAGAGCATACACATTTTCTTGATTGCTATCTGAATTTCATGCAATTTTCAATGGCTGCATAGTGAATTGTCCATTTTATTGATATACAAATAAATGATTTCTGGCCAATTTAACCTTAAGATTAAATCTAATTTGCTGTTACAGAAGATGCCAGAATGAAGATACATGCCTGCCTAAAATACTTCTGATATATTCATTTTTATATAGTAATAGGATGTGCTTCTACACATTGTTTTAGTATCTCTGGGGTCCTGACCCACTGTTCCTGTATGACAAATCACTCTACCTTACTGTAACAAATTTATAATCCTTATGGATTTGGTGGTCAGGAATTTGGAAAGGACTCTGTGGAGATAGAATTCTATTGGGAGCCTCTGCTGGGAAGGCTAGCTGGGGGTTACTTAACTGATGCTTCTCTCTAGAAGTTTTGTCGCTTATATCTCTGGCTGTGGGCCTGTGATAATTCAAATGCTGGGCTCAGTGAAGAACTAACTGCTGGAACATGGCTGGGACATCTTAACAATGTGGCATCTCGGCTCTGAAAGGGAATATCCTGCAAGGAAACCACTGGTGCATGGTGTTCCATGTGTCCAAGATGCTATACAGGAAACTAAAACACGTAAGGCTTTGTAGGGGGCAGGCGTTTTTGGATCTAACCTCAGAAGTCACATGAGTTGCTTCCATCCCATTCTATTGGAGAATCAATAGAGATAGTTGAGATTCAAGGAAATTAGACTCCCTCTTCCAATGGGGAACTGGTAAGGCCATATTATAGATGAGCATATAGGGCTGAAGATATTTTTCCAGGCATCTTTGGCATACATGGGTTACTAGAGTGCTGTTTCTGGTGGGAACATGTATTAATTGCTTAGGGAAACTATGGAAATGATGCCTCTTTTGTGTCAGAGGGTTTCTACAAACCGCTTTGCCCACCCAGAGAAATGCATAAGTTTAACTCTGCATGGCTTCCCTGGTTGCTCAGATGGTAAAGAATCTGCCTGCAATGTGGGAGACCTGGGTTGGGAAGATCCCCTGGAGGAGGGCATGGCAGCTTGCTCCAGTATTCTTGCCTGGAGAATCTTCATGGAGTGAGGTGCTTGGCAGGGTGCAGNGATGGTAAAGAATCTGCCTGCAATGTGGGAGACCTGGGTTGGGAAGATCCCCTGGAGGAGGGCATGGCAGCTTGCTCCAGTATTCTTGCCTGGAGAATCTTCATGGAGTGAGGTGCTTGGCAGGGTGCAGTCCATGGGGTCACAGAGTTGGACATGATTGAGTGACTAAGCACAGCAAACCATTGACAGAATCCAGATTCCTTCAGCACTTGTCACTCAGACCTCAGAAACAACTTTGGAGCAGGGCCATGGTGCTATAGATTCACTTCCCTTGTCTTCCCTTAGAGTCACATCTCTTCTCAAAGCTGACTTCTTTTCTTCTAGTTATGAAAGTAAACATGCCCTGAGACATCATCTCCTCTTTCTAGCTGAGACCTGATGGCTAGGATTATGCAAAATGCCTGATTAAGTTGATTAAGTAATCCTTTTAGTCTTTCATTCTTATGTGAATGCCTGGATACATAGATTTATTCCTTTAGCAAAAGTTTATTGAGTAGTTTTTTTCTAAGTTATCTACATCGTGAATAATGCTATGATTCCCACTATCATGGATTTTAGGGCAGCATGAGAAAGACATGGATAATGTACATTATAGCACACATACAGTAGCACATTGTGATAAATGCTGTGAAAGATGAGAGTGATGTGTGAAGAATAAGGAGCCAAGCTGGTGAAAAGGCGAAAGTAAAGCACTTGAGACATAGCATTTATTTGAAAGTGAAATTTGTAGTTGAAGAATGGAAGGAAGGCCAGTTGGACCACTGTATTGAGGGAAGCCAAGGCTAGTGCAAGAGAGAGATGATGGGCAGTGCTCTGATGCAACAGGATCCAGCAGCCCAGCTGAATTCTCTTCTCATAAGGGGGCTCATTTAGCTGTCTAAAGAGAGAAGTAACATGATTTGATATACTCTTTAAGAATAGTTTGGGTGAGAATGGTTTGAGGGAGGCCAGAGGGAACAGTGAAACAAAAAAACCCCAGCATTTCAGTTTAGAGATAATCAAGGTTGGTAGGGAAGATGAAGAGAATCAGAAAGCTTTCAGATGTATCTCAAAGTTTAAATTAAGACACATGCACCCCAGTGTTGATAGGAGCACTGTTAACAATAGTCAAGACATAAAGACGACCTAAATATCCATGAATAGATGCATGGATAAACAAGATGTGGNTATATATATTGTTATAATTATGAATATTGATATATGCTGAGGATATGAAGTTGGAGTTTTCTTAGAAAATAATTACCTTGATTAATGTAAAAATTTGACCTAATAACAAATGTGTAACCTGAGAATCATCTAATGTTTTACATCATTTCAGATAGATATCAGTAGCAAATCTGAATAATTCATTAAAAGGGCAATTGTATAAGATGACTTGCTTCTATTTTATCCATTATTTTTTTAACCCTTTGGTCTTTATCTTTTAATATCAGAAAAGGACTGTTTTTCAAGTCAATTTCACTGTTCTTTGGCGTAAACCTGGACTACATTACTTTGCCTCCCTTGTGATTTTTTGTGGTCATGTGAGTAAGTGGATGAGTGGAATGCTAGCAAATGTGATGTGCACCAGTTTGAGCCATAGTGAATATAATTCTTCAGGGGAGGCCTTCCACGCTCTGTTAGCATGTTGGCTCAACACAGATGTTCATGGTAACCTTGGAAAATATATGTTGAATATGGTGGAACCAAAACACAGAGAGAAATAGGTGCTGATTTTCCACTTGCAACTTGGCCATCTGCTTAATAAGAATAAGAATAAGCCATCTGCTTAATAAGAACAACTATTTTGTACTTTGGTTTGAGATGTTTTTTGTGTTATAGCAGCTACAGTCACCTTAATTATACTTCTCTCCATTAACAGCAAAGGAAAGCAGAAGTGTCAATGTATTGGAAAGAAAACAGGTATTTAACAGTTTAGGATTGAATAATAAAAAAAAAGAGTTGGTTTTTCTAAAACTCTTTTTTTCATGTGTGAGTGTGTGTGTACTTCTTTCATTTAGAATAAAAACTTAAAGACAGAGGAATTTAGGAATTTGCTTTTTAAATTTTACTTCTAAAATTAAAAAGAAATTTACTGAACTCTATCTAACATGTAAAAATGAGGACACAGTGAACAGAAAACAAACACATTTTCTGTGCTATTTTCTCCAGTTTCCTAGAGGAAAGCAACACCTGTAGTCAGTTTAACCAAGAATTAGGCTCCCCTTGTGGCTCAGAGGGTAAAGAATCCACCTGCAATATGGAAGACCTGGGTTTGATCCCTGGGTTTGGGAAGATCTCCTGGAGAAGAGAAAGGCTACCCACTCCAGTATACTGGCCTGGAAAATTCCATGGACCATATAGTCCATGGGGTCACAAAGAGTCGGACACAAGTGAGCGACTTTCACTTTGATCAACAAAAAATATCCAGGATGATGTGTTATTTTTTGATTCTTGATTAAATGGACATTGTATTTATTATTGGAAATATCTAAAAAAGTTACCATGAACATGGAGATAGGCCCCCCAAAAGATTTTCCTATTGAGAGTAAATTAGATTTCAGAAGTTGAGAACTAAAGAGCTTGGTCTTGAGTTATATTAATAGTTTAGAATGAATTATTAAGCAAATAGTTTGAGTGTACTTAGAAAAGAAAATGCAATTAGCTAATATCTTTAGTAACTTCAACTCTTGCCACATTAACCTGCTATTCCTTTTCAAAGGGCAATTAGGCTGACAGTTGAGGAAACTGACAGTTTTTATAGATCTTAATGTAAGCCAGGCATCTCACAAAGATTGCTTATGCAAGAAAGAATTGTTTGCTCTATAATACCACTCATAAGTGAAATTCTGATCAGTTTATAGTTTACAAGTGGATATTGAGGCAGGTAGTGCAAAACTGATAAAACTTTTTTTTTTAATTTAAGGTACTGAGTTAGAAAAAAAATTATCCCATAATTATCTCTCATGCAGTGGAAAATAGTTTTTATTTAGCTTGTAAGAGAAGAACATGAATGAATAACCTTATTTTCATATTACAATATTGTCTAATAAAATTAGCAATTACTCAGTAAGCTGTTTAATATTATGTTGCTGTTTACTTAAATGACAAAATTTGCAAGCAGCACACCACAAATAAATTGCCATTGTGGAAATTCTATCAAAATTATATACATATATATGTATTAATATTTTTGTATATATATTTACACACATTTACATAACATTTTTAACAATAAAAATTGTAGATTCACAAATAAGCTATGATGCTTTTGAACTTTGGTGTTTGAGAAGACTCTTGAGAGTCCCATGGACTGCAAGGAGGTCCAACCAGTCTGTTCTAAAGGAGATCAGTCCCGGGTGTTCTTTGGAAGGAATGATGCTAAAGCGGAAACTCCAATACTTTGGCCACCTCATGTGAAGAGCTGACTCATTGGAAGAGACTCTGGTGCTGGGAGGGATTGAGGTCAGGAGGAGAAGGTGATGACAGAGGATGAGATGTCTGGATGGTATCACGTTCGATGGACGTGAGTTTGGGTGAACTCCGGGAGTTGGTGATGGACAGGGAGGCCTGGCGTGCTGCAATTCATGGAGTCGCAAAGAGTTGGACATGACTGAGTGACTGAACTGAACATATGTATATGTCTTATAGTCTATTTGGAAAATCATGGGATAAAATCTGCAAAAGATTCTACTGCACATTCTAGGGATACCAAACAATCTCACCCAGTAATCTAGTAATAATAAAACACAATTCACACTGATTTAAAGTGAGAAAGGGAGAACAACAGCTTATGAAAATTTTGATGATGAACAACTCAGGACAGTAATAATACATAGTTTACCGTGTTCTTTTGAATATGTCAGGATTTCCAAATTTATACACATGAACAGATCTATTTATTTATTGTTGTTGTTCCGTGGCTAAGTTATATGTGACTCTTTGCAACCCCATGAATTGCAGCACGCCAGGCCTCCTTGCCCATCACCAACTCCCGGAGTTCACCCAAACTCAAGTCCATTGAGTCAATGATGCCATCCAGCTATCTCATCCTCTATCGTCCCCTTCTCCTCCTGCCCCCAATCCCTCCCAGCACCAGAATCTTTTCCAATGAGTCAACTCTTCATATGAGGTGGCCAAAGTATTGGAGTTTCAGCTTCAGTATCTATCATTGCATAACAAATCATCTTAAACTTACTAGCATAAAACAGCAATCATTTTATTGTGCTCATAGAGTCCGTATCAGGAATTTGGAGAGGGCCTAGTTTCTAAAGGCTGCTGTAATCAGTTTTTACAAATGTGGTCATTTAAAACAACAGTTATTCTTTGGAAGTTTCAGAGGCCAAGTGTTCAAAATCAAGAGATCTGTAAGGATAGTGGTCGCTCAGAAGATTCTAGAAGAGAATCTGTTCCTTGCCTCAACATCCAAATGAAAAGCCGAGTTAAAAAGTATAATCAGTTCAGTTCAGTCATTCAGTCATGTCCAACTCTTTGTGACCCCATGGACTGAAGCACACCAGGCCTCCCTGTCCATCACCAACTCCCAGAGTTCACTCAAACTCATGTCCATTGAGTTGGTGATGCCATCCAACCATCTCATCCTCTGTGATTTCACTAGGTGGATTCAACAGTACATGTGAATTGGCAAAAGGAAAAATCAGTTACCTTGAAGATAAATCAATAGACATTTTCTAAATGGAAAAACAGAGAGAAAGAAGACAAAAGAAAAATGATCAGACTGTAGATGTTCAAATGACACATGGGGCAGTGTCAAGATTCATCCTATGTTAATGAGAGCTCCAGAAAAAGAGGAGAAACAGAAATATATATGCAAAGAAATAATGTTACCAAGTTCCCAAATTTAATTAACGGATGTTAAATTATAGGTAAAAGATACTAAATTAACCCCAGGTAGAAAAACTGTTAATATAACAGTGTATCATTTTCTAGACATTAACTCATTCCCTATATTGGAAATGCTTTACTGGCTGCTGTGGCGTAAGATAGTCTGCGTTTGATTTGCCTCTGCTATCAAGTGTCTTGGTGACCTGGTTTCCCTATTAGTGTCTTCTATTTAAGTCTCAGTTCATGATGATACCTTGGGTCATCAGTTGCAATAAAATTACTACTTGTCCATTGAGTCTATTTCTCATTCTCATTTGCCTAGGTCAACGATTGGGCTTCCCTGGGGGCTCAGATGGTAAAGAATCCACCTGCAATGCAGGAGACCTGGGTCCAATCCCTGGGTCAAGAGGATCCCCTGAAGGAAGGCATGGCAATGCACTCTAGTATTCTTGCCTGGAGAATCCCCATGGACTGAGGAGCCTGGTGGACTCCAGTCCATGGGGTCACAAAGAGCTGGACATGACTGAGCGACTAAACACAGCACAGTAAAGTGCCAGAAAGCAAGTATTTTCAGCTTTGCAAGCTGTGCAGTCTCTGTCATACCACTCCCTTTTGTTATTTTAGTGTGAGAACTGCCATAGACAATACATGAATTAGGGTGTGGCTTCTCCCAGTATGACACTTACAAAACATAGGATGTGTGTTAGATTTGGGGTGCAGGATGTGGTTTGTTCAGTCCTGTTTGGGATAATGTAAGATGTACTTCTTGGGCCAAAAATAGTAGGAAATTTTAGCCCTGAGATGACATACCTTTCTTAAAAAAAAAATTGTGATTCATATACGTCTGAAAGTGCTTATATTATGGTTTCATATGATGAGAAAAAAAACACTTTTCTCTTTAAAAGAAAAACAATCAAATTCAAGAAACAATTACCTAGAAGAAGATTGCTACTGGTGAACTATAAGCTCAACTACCTCTTTTTCAATACTTTTTATCAATAATTTAGATGAAGTTAGAAAAATCTATATTTCAAAGTGGCATAAGGAACAGAAACAGTAAAGATGTCTAATTTTTGGAGAAGAGAACAATAAAGCTATTCTAATGACCTCTTAGAAAATAATTTAAGGTGATAGGATACCTGCATAATATATTATGTGAAAAAAATAGGATAAGTTTAAATACAGTAAAATCTCAATTTTGTATAAAACATAGACAAACACCAGATAATGAACACCATAATATTATACATTTTTAGTAATATTTAACTTTCTGGAACATTTATTATATTTGCCTTTAAGAAATTTATAACTTTTTTACATTTAATGCTTACAGCTAACCTATAGAGAGGATTTTATCACTTCTTCTTAAAATGAGAAACCTTAGACAAATTATTTGCTTAAAGTCCATATATATTAATTTTTGGATTTAGATTTAAATTCATTTTTTTTTCTGATTGCAAAGGCAATGGCCTAATTTGCTAGTTTTAAAGGATGGGATTATGGCTTTACTTTATTCTCTATATACTACATATTTTTGCATCTTTTCACATTGAAAAGGTATTATTTAATTATAAAAATAAAGATAGGAATTGTTGACATAATAAATTGATATCTTAAAGTCATAATAATATGTTAAGATCACTGAATTTATATTTTGAAAAGAAATTCAATAATACAGACCTGGATGGATTTATTTGTTTATTTTACCACATTCAAAAATAAACAAAAACATTTTTTATTGAAGTAGACTTGATATACAATATTGTGTTAGTTTCAGGTATACACAAAAATGATTTAGTTATGTGTGTGTATATATTTATATATATTATGTATATATAGATATATTTTTCAGAATCTTTTCTGTTATAGGTTACTATAAAATATTGAGTAGAGTTTTCTCTGCTACACAGTAGGTCGGGATGAAATAGTCTAGATTAATATATGTTAATGTGAATTTTGTTGATAGTCTTTTTTTAAATTTATTATTATTTTTTTACTTTACAATATTGTATTGGTTTTGCCACACATCAACATGAATCCACCACGGGTTGTACACGTGTTCCCAATCCCGAGCCGCACTCCAACACCCCCCCCAACACCATCCTTCTCAATACAGTATACTAACACATATATATGGAATTTAGAAAAATGGTAACAATAACCCTGTATGCAAGACAGCAAAAGAGACACAGATGTATAGAACAGTCTTTTGGACTCTGTGGGAGAGGGAGAGGGTGGGATGATTTGGGAGAATGGCATTGAAACATGTATACTATCATGTAAGAAACTAATCACCAGTCTAGGTTCGATGCTTGGGGCTGGTGCACTGATAGAGTCTTAATGAGGGCATTTACTTTCAGTACTCATACAACCATGAGATACACATGTTTAAGCACAGCATCTATTTCCTGGGACAGCGCTGCTCAAACATGGCCCTAATTGCTTGCCAACCATAACTGTTACTAGTTTATGATGAGATAAGAAAATAAATTGAGAGGAAACAATCAACTGAGTAATTTTATGTTAGATGAATCTAATAATAACAAACAGGGCTTAAAGTTTGTCTTTTCACTATTTTACTTTTTTAAAAAAACAAAACTTTGTTCTCTGAAAGAGAGGAATAAAAGTAAGAGAGTAGCTGACCTGGGAGGTCATGTGTGGCAGTGGATACACATGTCTGTGGTACTTATATTTACTCAGGTGTGAAATTTAAGTGGAACTTTCAGAGAAAGGAAATTAGGATAATTACAAGCCTGGAAATGGCATCACATGATGAATGATAAACCGGAGAGTTAGCAACAGGTTTCAGCAATGATTTTGAAATTTGAATAGTCAGCATAGGAAAAGGACCAATTGCTCATTATGTATGGATAGAACTAGAACTAAAATATGTTAATAGAAATGAATATAAAATTTTGACTCAATCATTAAGAAGCTTAACTATCAAAGTACTAAACATGAGTGTATTCTAAGATGGAAAATTTCACCACATTAGAGCTATTCAAATAATTTTGAGTGAAAACTTGGAAGGCATTTGGTGTAAGACTGATTCTTGAAAATTCTTGCTCCTTTCAAAAATTTTGTAACTCTCAAAATCAGATAAATAATCTGCCTTGGTAATGTTGTCCCAACTTAACACTGTACAGAGCTCTCAGTGGGCTCTGAAACCAATGGTGCAGCTGTCCATGTAAATTCAAGACGATACTAATTAAATGGGTTGACCTTCTTTATGTTACATGTTTTGGTTCCCTTAGGTATAGAGTTTTGACTACTTTATTTTTTTAATATCACTTATTCTGAAATGGCATTGAGTAATCTACATACATTTTCTTCCTGAGTCTTCATTTTTGTTCAGTGAGATGCTTTTGGCTATCTAGATATTTTTCTCCACTCTATACAGCTTATTTTTGGTGTGTTCTAAGAGAACAAGCCAGTCCTGATACATACTCAGGAACAAACAGTGAATTTGACAGCCATAGGTGTAACAAAGATAAAATGAATTCATATTTTATGTCCTGAAATAACCTCCTCTCATATTAACTCTCATAGGAATTTCTTTATACCTTATTTCCTTCACTGCACTGTACTTATCATTCTTTTATAATAAGGACTTGTCATAGCTTAGTTAGGCAGTTCTCTTTTTAGTCTCTCCTAAAAGCAAAAGGCATGCGTGTTTTCCTTCCACAGAAGTGAAAGAGAATGGGAAATATTTATTCCTATACAATTTTTACTATTTTGCTACTCATTGTAACATTAAAACTGTGAATGTTTATTGAGCTACAGCTATGTTGAAGCTTTGTGGTAAGTGTGCTACTTTCTTCTCACCATGTATATTTAGTCATGGCTTAGCTCTGCCTGTAACATTGGTATACCTGGTGATTAACTAGTCTTGCTATTTCTAAGATGAAATTTCTTTTGGTTTCTATGTCCCAGGCTAGGGAATTGGGGATATTTTGATTTGCCCTTGGAAAGCCTGCATATATAAGCTATTTGTATATGGTTTTAACCTCTTACAAGGCAGTGGTTGTATCATATGTTACATTTTGTTACAAGAATAAAAACCTCTTAAGTAAGGATAGCTCATTTTATAACAAACTAATTTCCCAGCATTCATTACTGATATAAGAGTTAGATCATAAAGATGGCTGAGTGCTGAAGAATTGATGCTTTCTAATTGTGGTGTTGGAGAAGACTCTTGAGAGTCCCTTGGATTGCAAGGAGATCAAACCAGTTATTCCCAAAGGAAATCAACCATAAATATTCATTGGAAGGATTGGTGCTGAATCCTTCCATTGGCCACCTGATGCAAAGAGCCACCTCAATGGAAAAGACCCTGATGCTGGGAAAGATTGAGGGCTGGAGGAGAAGCTGGGGAGAGATGATGAGATAGTTGGATAGCCTCATCGACTCAATGGACATGAGTCTGAGCAAACTCTGGGAGACAGTGAAGGGGACAGGGAAGCCTGGCGTGCTGCAGTCCATGTCACAGAGTCAGATGTGACTTAGTGACTGAACAACAACATATAGATGAGTTGAATAAAATCATCCAAGCCTACTAGAGATACATATGACAGAGAAACCACCACTCCATGGACAGCTTACAAACCATGGTAAGAATATGGAGTGGTAGTAACCATTTCTAAGAATGGATTGTTAGTAAACTGAGTGAATGAAACTGGAAATGCTAGTAAAAGAGTCCTGAGGCTGAGGCAGAAACTTAAGTCCTCAATCATTCTTCTCTTGTCTTGCCATCGATGCCAGATTTAGAGCACAGGCTTTGTACCCCAGCATGCCTCGGTTTCTACTCTATNCCAATATATTTTATGGAATTCTTCAGGCCAGAGTACTGGAGTGGGTAGGCTTTTCCTTCTCCAAGGGATCTTCCCAACTCTGGGATCGAACCCAGGTTTCCCACATTGCAGGCAGATTCTTTACCGGTTGAGCCACAAGGAAAGCCCAAGAATATAGGAAGGGGTTGAATATCCCTTCTCTAGCAGATCTTCCTGACCCAGGAATCAAATCCTGTCTGGTGCATTGAAGGCAGAGTCTTTACCAACTGAGCTATCAGGGAAGCCTCTATTTTATGGTAGATATTCCTTAAAAATGTATGAACAATTAATAAGAAGAAGGCACAGAGGTAATAAATTAAAATTAAATTGAGTAGGTTATAGAATCACACAAAGGCACTGATTAAGACAGTTTTCATTCTTAGAGATCAACTGGATCTCATTTATTTTAAGTTCATTCATAAATTTATGAAATTTACATATATAATGTAAATACTAAACACTCTATTATTGTTTCACATGTTGCAGCTAATAGAAATATGCATAGAGCAGAGGCAGGACTGGTATCAGAGTTTTTTGATTATTTTTCTTAAGAAACAACAATAAGAACAAATGTGTAACATTATGAGTAGAAAATAAAAGTAATCCTAAAAAATGTGAACTGGGACACAATTATCCCTTATGACAGTAATTAAGTGATCAGGACTTTCTCTTCATTTACTTTATAACTGGCTAGAAATCAAAGCTAAGTAAGACCTAAGAGGACCTTGCTTTAAGAAATGTACCATATATTGTAGCTGGTTCCGGGGGATTCAGCAGCTGACAGATTCTTGGGCATTACACAGTCAACAGTTGTTTGTTTATCTAGATATTTATTTATTCAATACAGATTGAATCAACCATAAACTTGGATTAGACCTAAATTTATATTTCCTTACTGTAATCTTTTTTTTTTACTTGTGTTTCAGTTTTAACAGATAATCAAGTCAGTGAATCTCTGCTGACAACTCATAAATGTTAATGAACATATTTTTTAAGAGTACACAAACACCTATCTTTCAATCTTTTTTTTCCAACTGTTGCTAGATTGTTGCTATAAATAAGGAAATATTTTTACTGAAGACTCAACTAAATTTTTAC